>KB310740.1:58192-109627 GCA_000328365.1 Capitella teleta
CTCATATAGTTTTACAGCATAAGGCCAGCCTCATATAGTTGTATAGCATGAGGCCAGCCTCACATAGATTTACAGCATGAGGCCAGCCTCATATAGTTTTACAGCATAAGGCCAGCCTCATATAGTTGTATAGCATGAGGCCAGCCTCACATAGATTTACAGCATGAGGCCAGCCTCATATAGTTTTACAGCATAAGGCCAGCCTCATATAGTTGTATAGCATGAGGCCAGCCTCACATAGATTTACAGCATGAGGCCAGCCTCATATAGTTTTACAGCATGAGGCCAGCCTCATATAGTTGTATAGCATGAGGCCAGCCTCACATAGATTTACAGCATGAGGCCAGCCTCATATAGTTGTATAGCATGAGGCCAGCTTCACATAGATTTACAGCATGAGGCCAGCCTCATATAGTTTTACAGCATGAGGCCGGCCTCATATAGTTGTATAGCATGAGGCCAGCTTCACATAGATTTACAGCATGAGGCCAGCCTCAAAGATTTATAGCATGAGGCCAGCCTCACATAGTTTTACAGCATGAGGCCAGCCTCACAGATTTATAGCATGAGGCCAGCCTCACATAGTTTTACAGCATGAGGCCAGCCTCACAGATTTACAGCATGAGGCCAGCATCCTGTCGTCCTCAAGAGTTAACTCATGCAGATGTGCATAATTATATGTCGAGAATCCTTCTCCGAATTTTGTATCAGGTAGAAATAATCACCCGCTCTGCACGTTTCAAGCACTCCAACAATGCCAGACAAAGAAGGTGTGGAATAAATGCACAGAAATGCATATTAATGAATAATAATTAGCCTTTTGATATCTCCAAAAACTTCCGTTACTGAATCCATATTTCATGATTCTCAGGGGAATACGTAAAACCAAACACAAAATTAAAAATCCCAGGCATTTATTTAATATATTATGGTTTGTCAACTTGAGAAACTGGCTCAGTGGTATCTGAGTACAATGGAACCCGATGAATTGAACCTGCAAATACAGCATTCCGCAACATTCCACTCGCAATTTCAGCAGACCGAGGAGGAGGAGGAGGGGGCGTATCCATTGGCAACGGCGGTGATAGGCGTAGTGTGGGCATTCGGGGTGATGGGCAGGTAGTGGCTGCCACCGACAAACACAACACGTGAAATACGCGGCACGTGTGACGTCAACGAATACTGACCCGTGTCTGCCTGACGTAGTCGCTGGGCTGACGTTCATTGGCGAGCATCTGCTGCCCCTAGCAACGCATGACTGGGAGCCGCTGTTGTTGCCAAGGTGGGCACTGCGAAAGGAGATGTTCTGTTTAATCCGACCCAAGCATTAGATCCATAACTGCTGCTATTATTGAATACATGACACAACAGGGCTTGCATTGCATGGACCCACTATACACGGTCGAAATCCCCCTCCCGCATGTACTAAGCGTATCGTAGTAGGAACTATGCCCAAGTCACACTGACAACCCAAGAAGCTGCTCTTTGCAAACAGAAGACACAGAGAGGTCACTGACCCGAAAGGGTACGCTGATGGAGATGGCGTTCGGGCTGAAAAGGGGCGTTGTGACGTCATCACAGCACGTCATTTCAATACTCACACGCGGAGGGCTTGATGGTCAGGCGACCGTGGGTCATCGACGTTGACCTCTGGTTGTTCTGAAAGCCGACGTTGAATTAGAACGAGGCGCTGCTGCATTGACACAGAGGGACTTCGTGCGCACGAAGCCGTCTCAGGTAAAACGCTGGCGTTTTTCTATTGTACATGTATATTGAACAATACAAACATGAAAATGAAAAAAGTTGGAGCTATATGGATACTGAAAATAAAAACATATAAAATGTATTCGCTTTATGAACAAAATAACATTCTTTCGTTTAATATCAAATTTTACATGATTGTGAACGAGAAATGTGCGAGAATCGCTATCAATGCGTACTTCCAAAATCAAAGCAATGGCTGCATGCCAATAAGTAAATGAGTTATTTCGTGAATCGGCAAGGCAAATGGCGAAGCTCAAAGACAACTTAATTATATTCAAGAATCGGGCCTTGAATTTGAAAATTAATCCGAGCAAACAGTGTCCTGATCAGAGAGTTAGCATAACAATGAACAATAATGAAATATAGTTTGATTAAACATCGAAATTAAGATTTCGCTTAATTAGGTTATTCACCAAGTTATTCGGAGTCAAAGCTGAAGAAGAGAATGAATTTATATTTCTCTCCTCGTAAATATTATGATACCCGCAAACGATATGAATTGCTAGCAAATATTTAACGGACAGTACGGTAATATTATTATATGTGATAGAATTGTATGTTGTACATTAAAGACACCCGGAAAAAGGTACTTACATCTAGATGTGTTTTGAGATTGGTGCGGAGAAGGTCGTCTCCTGTCCTGCCTAAAATGACGTCATCAGAGGCGCATGATATATGCACGATTTACCTGTTCGCTGAGCCGTGTTGCTGCTGCAAACCGACGAGATTAAAAATGGATGTCGAAAGACATGCGAACTCACCGAAATGATCTTCCGCAGCTGAGCGTTCTCTTCCTTTAAACCGTTGATTGCCCTGAAACCGACAACACCTTCACCAGGTACGCTCACTTTCATTAAACCAGTCAGCTTCAGTCATATGTATATTAATTCAGACAAATATTCATTCATTTCTGCTCCTCACATAATTCCACCTGCAAATCTCGCTTTTCTGTTCATCCGGGGCAATCCAATCGCACAATGCGCCCCAAGGACAACGGCGATCACGCTGCCCATTTGACCCCATCTATGTCAGTGACCCCTGACTGACCCTGCGTGACCCCAGCATCCATAACTGGATAGATGGCGGGAGATTTATCGGATCAGTTTCGATGCTTTCTTTCGCCTGCGTCCGATTCGCTTTCTGTGGTCATGAATCAGCAATGGTCGCTTGCAGCGTTCAGAATGGCATTCACTTCAAGAGCTTTGTGCATCGTTTTATGATTGATACTTGATTGCATTGATCTATCCATCCTCACAACCGAATATAACACTCTTACCTTTGCCATCGAGCGTACGTTCAATTGTAGATCCTCCCAATTAATGACATTGAACAACAAAGGATTGCAGCCTAGTCATCGAGATGTAATTGCAAGGCGTTTCTTGAGTGGACACACCCAAAGAGAACGATGCGCTCCCATGAGCATGTGCTGTGTGAACTTGTAGCTCGTATATATAGTAGCCGTGTGATATATGAATGGTGAGTTTATGGCCTTTTTACCTTTCATATTCCCTGATTTTCTCAAAGCCTTGTTTCGTGCGTGCTATGGCTTCGTTCTGCTTGGCCATCTGAAAAAGACCCGTTATACACCTTATTATCATACAGGTGTTGAGTTAATTCGTAGTACAACAAGAACAGCGTACTCGCGCAATAACTAGCAAGATGACATTTCACGATGCCCAACCGAGGGTCCGGTGGGATCTCTTCTCGAGTGATTCCCGTTGATAGGAGTTTCGCAATGGATGCGCTGCGGGATGATGCCTCGGAGGTCGTTGCCGGATTTGCCGGATTATCGCTTTATTTCGGCCGAAAAGGCGCTTAGGGCAAATAGGCTTGCTCGTTGCCATGGTAGCAACGAGCCCCTCAAGATGCTCCTTTTATAATGGACCATCAAACGATGCTGCAGACAGCTGGAGGCATCCATGGAACAGCGCAACATTGGCTGATGTCGGTCAGACGTCCGAACTTGGCGTTCGGCTCTTCGCGGGCGATCAGCGCAACTCCCTCGTCGCCTTCTAAGCGGCCTACAATTCCTTCTGATCACCTGACCACTTTGAATCAGGATGCTGCGCTTCCCAGATAAAAAGTGCAATGTCCGTCAGAATGGCGAGTCGAGAACGCTTCGCTGAGAGAAATAAACGATCATGCCCTCGTAGTACAGCATTTCTCAATTGCAGGGCACGGCGATGCACTGGTCTAGTATATAGTCAGGAACTATGCAATAAGGTCACAACGTTAAAGTGCCATTTGCAGAAGGTGCCTCGATCAGAACTCGTATGTTGCTCAATGGCGTCTTGCTTCGGAAGTCCAAGGCTCACGTACGCATTCCTTATATAACACAATCGCAAACAGCAAAATTGTGCGCAAGAGAAACAAACAAATTGAAAGTTTTGGTTGAATAATCAATGTTTGCCCAACTTTCGAGATATATTGAGCAAAGTTTTACTCCTCGAATTCTCCGGCATTGTTGCCATACAACAAATAATTATCTCATCTAAAAAGAGGTTTTTCATTTCTGTTATGCATAGCTATACGAATGCTGCTTCGGTGCCCTGAGCAAGACAGTTGTGCGAAAATGCACCGTTCGCAGTGCGATTATCAGAGACAAGATTAAGCAGGTGACGCAACGAAACTGCTGCTTCAGGCGAATATGACGAGCAGCAAATGGCGATGGCAGGTTGATTACAGAAGCAGAGAAGGCGAGGAGAGGTTGCGGCACTGCAAAGCACATCACGTACAGAGCCCATTCACACCGCAGGACGAGTGATTTGCGCTGCGAGGCATTGAACGGACACACTGCAAATATGTGTAGTATATATAGCGATCAGTACATCACTTATGGAGCTGTCCATATACGCAGTCACCGCTACAATTTCGCTGCCTCCATCCAGGTGCCCGAATGGTTATGACGTCGGGAATTGAATGCAATTCGGAAAAAAGATATACGTGATCAATAAAATTCTAAATGCAGAAAATAAGCACAGCGAATTAACTCTAAACAGGTGTGTTCTCCATCCTTCTGATTCAGATTGAGGATTGAGAGAGGAAGCGGGTTGGGTGGAGGGATCGGGAAGAGGGTAAATGCGGAGAAGGGTTGCTGGCTCCATGGCATGCACCCGTATCGATCCACCTTCTTTTGAAGCATGCAGCAGCTGCCGCTTAAAGAGGAGCAAAAGTTTGCGCCGATGAAATACCCGGGATATAGGGAGATGGACACGCAAGCCAACGAATTGACGCCCATTGTGGCCAAACAACACAAAGAAGCAGCGGCCGTGATGAAGATAGGTAAGTACACGTGCACTTGCGTCGAGGGACACGCCAACGGCCGAGAGTTAATACTGCTTGATATACGCTCTTAAGATTGTGAGATAAATGCTGAGAAAAGTGATGACAGTGAAAGGTTCATTTCGAGATGGGTCTATAAATGTCGCTACGCTTAATTGCTGTCATTTTTTTATTTTTTATTTTTTTTAACATTTGATTGGTGCAGCAATTAGGGATGTGTGGATTTTGGATTATCCGGAAATCTCACTATCCGTACACCCCTAGCTGGACTCGCTGACCTTGTCACGGATGAATGCCGAGAATCTCTTTCTGTGATTGTTCTGGAAATCCATGACCTGAATGAGTAGCGCTTAATTGGGGTTCTTAATTCACAGCCAATTAAGCAACCTGAACTAGCTGTTTGTTTTGCTTTTTCACGATGTCCAAAGGGTCGGTGAAGAACAGCTCTACTTCCGGTTTCATCTGAATTCAAATGCATGCAATGGCAACATTTAACCAATGGAATATAATTATATGAAACACAAATATTGCTAAAAGCTTTGGATATGTGTGGGTTCTGATCCGTTATTGAGACTGAATGAAGCTTATGTTGTGTCATTTCACAGCCTAGTATAGCCAATACCCGTTCTGTGAATACCCACCCGTTTTTGTCAAAATTCATCCTCCACAAATTAAGCCCCCTACTTTAATAAACTCAGTTCTTCATATCATGTAATTGGGGGAATAATTCGGATGCTAAAAACACGGGAAATCTACAGGATGAAGACATCAATAGGCGAATAGAGAGCGTTGGAAAATCATAGCAGATAGCATCATAGTGCATCGATCTTGAAAACCAAAAACACGCACGACGCCAGTTAAGCAACCGTAAATAATTACTTAAGGCAATAAAGGAGTGAATGGCATTTCTGCATTAATAATTAAGTCCTAATTATCAAAGGTAAACATCCACCGGATTTAAATCACAGTGATGCAACACTCCAGCAGCAACAGAGAGATGTATCACAAGTGCGTGGGAAGGTGAGAGAAGAGCTTACCTTTGCCGTGAGTTTGATGGACGTAGGACTGCCTCCGCACATCTTGCACTTGGGTTTGGTTCCTGCAAATTGAGGCATTGAGTGCAATTGAGTGTTGTCACGTGACTCTGGTTAGCTTTCAGAGATTCCAGTGAATCACAACGAGGCTGCAAATTGAGCTTGTGTTGGGGTACCTCGACGGACTGCCCTGCATGACGTCACACCAATATCGCGCTCATTATCGTCATTATAATGCAAATCGGTCTCAGGGGACATTTTAATCTGTGAGATGACGTCATCGGTGATAGAGATGCGGGGTTATTGAAAATCGCAGGAATCGGATATTTTGGGAACTTAAATTATCGGATTACGGATCGGATATTGAACATCATTCGCTGCATTTTGTATTCATGCATTTTGAAAAGGCAATAAGTTCCACATACATACACGTGTGTGTAGTATTAACCAGACACATTATTTAATACCAATAGTATATAACATTAAGCATCTATCTCATTCTTATAGCCATCGCCATTTGTTGAAGTATCTTAACAGAAGTGTCATCACGATAATGAGCAATTAATAACATGTGATGGCATATTTTGCTAGTCAGACATTGGGAGATGGGATTTATGTCAATGTTGCTCCAGTATTGCCCAATCTGCCCTCACAGATTGCTCCAATACTGCCCTCTCTGTCCTCACAGGTTGCTCCAATACTGCCCTCTCTCTCCCCTCACAGGCATTCTGCGTACATCCACGACAGAGTGCAATTTAGGGTGTGGAATTATTTCCCCAATCAGCGTTAATCAAAGTCTGTGCATCCATCAATTGATGGCAGCCAATCGCGATCGTATGAAATTCGTTAAATTGATATGGAATTATGAGATTCAAATAAGGACAGATGGTAAAGCTCCATAGCAAGTCTTGAGCTTATTCACTATTTATATTTAACTAATTATTTTACTTATTTACGATTTCTCGATTGTAGCCGCCAAGCTAGTGAGCAGTAACTACTCAACTGATCGTCCAACAAGTCCAATTTTCTGGCCTGGTTAAAGCTGCCTTGCTCTTGCAAACGAGAATAGCGACCATCCTGACCTGTAGCTCGTCAGCGTCCACTGTCGCCGATATCTTTGATCTGGTCAAGCTGTAGCTCGATGGATCAAGAAATCGGGCATTGAGTTCTCCTGTAATATTATAGCGAATTGCAGGAGACTAGGGGACTCTCATTACCGGGCCATCCATTAGCAACAAGCGGATGTGGATTTAAAGGCTTGCGGCTCCTTGTACGTGGAGTATCCCAAGAGTGCCACATGTCAACCCGTGGGCCAAAGCCGGCTCTCAGGAGCCCAATAGAGGAGGCCCGCAACTCTACCAAGACTCTATCGCGGAATCGGGAACTCGGGAGTCCTCCAAGGACATTATTTCTAAACTCTGATCAAACTGCTCACATACTACATGTACCTTCGAATCGCGGCAAATCGCCGTTATATGGGCAATCCCTACGATTCCATTCATTAATTATGTGATGCCCATCAACTGCCGAGGGTGGCCTACCGACCTCGATTTGCTTGTGATGCCTCGACGGGACAGTGTAACCTTCGTATCAGTAGAAAACAATATAATTTAGATTTTAACGATGAAATTCATCTATAACTAGATTGACGCCTTAACTTGCTTGATGCCAATTGTTGCCGTGAAACTATTCAGTGTCAGATGTGCAGTCCATAATATAACATCAAAAATGAATCCTAGGCGAATTGTGCGATATGGAACCTGGGTTTGGAGCATATTATTTTCTGGTCCAGCCCTCTTCCGACCTAATTTGGAATGTCGACCCATGTAAGTTGTACCAGATTGTATTAGTAATATTAGTAGTATTAGTAACTGGTGTGTTGACATTTAGTGCATGGAAATGTTTAGATAAGAATGGATGTCAGAACTCCTTGATTTAAAAAAAAAAAAAAAAAAAATGATATCTCAATCTGGCTACTCCTTTACCGAAATTAAAAACACCGGATCCGAATATAGGAGTGAACGGGTCATGACGTCATTAACCCCCCCCCCCTTAACCCCCTCGAAGCCATTAAAATATTCGTCTCTATAATAGGAAATTCCACTCTATAGTGAATGGCGTCATTCGCATGCATGTATATAATAAATATACTATGGATCCTACAACAGCAAATGTAGGCTCTCTCTATTAAGTACGTGCATTATGAAATTCCACGACGTCACACTTTTCTGCCCTATTGTGTGGCATTCTCACATTCATCAACTGATAGCGTTACGCTGTGATGAGAAAGATACGAGCACTGGCGATCATGCCCGATCGATATCCCTTCACCGGATCAAGCTAAATATCGTTGCTTGCAATGATTTTAAGTTCTGGAGATCGCAGATTATTATGCAAACAGATTTAGATAAGCTACTTCACAATGTCAGCATTACCTCGGTATTTGACCCTTATACACTGTCGCGATGTCAGCAGTCAGAACTATCATCACTCGCAGAACTATTCGACCCACTGCCTCACTTTCCCATAAGGAATATACGCATGCAACCCCTATGGACTTGTCCCATTGCTTTCCATGAGGTTGAATGCTGTTATATTGCAATTTAGCCATCCACATACTATGTTAAGTAATATAATTAAAAGTACGGATAGCAGTCCAACCATAGATATGGATAGTAGCCTGTATATATACACACGGATTCGACATTGCTTGTGAAAAGCGATCCTTACATGTAGCCCGTTGCCATGGCAATACCGCTAATGCGATTATTGCATATTCCGATTTCGGCGAACCAAAAACGCTCAAATTGTGCATAAAGTAATAATATTTTAGCAATTTTGGGTTCGGTTTCATCTTACCTGTATTTTTACTTACATTATAGTATGACTTTTATGTCGGATAGACGTGTATTTATAATTCGAGCGAAACAGCGAGACGCGAGACGAGAGATGTGCCATCTTGTTTATATTATTAGCTAATCTCCACGTCTATAAAGTCCAACCGCCTCGACTGCATTTTTCCTCGATCTCTTTCAACAAATTAATTACTCGACATGGTGATTGTTAAAACAGTAATGAACAGATGCTTACTTAACAATCAGCTAATCACGGCTCTCAAGACCTCATCAAACCTGAAGAAGGTGACGCCGTGCGATGATCGCCGATACAAAATAAGGTCATCGTCCTAACAGTCATCGCGCATGCGCAGTGGGATGTCAGAGTAACCAGACGTGTGGCTGACGTATGTGATACACAATCATGTTTGCATCGTGTTTACTAAGTACTTTATTATTATTAACATACATGTAGGCGCATGCATTAATCGGGTCAAATTATTAATAATAATAATAATAATAATAATAATAATAATAATAATAATAATAATAAAATAATAATAATAATAATAATAATAATAATAATAATAATAATAATAATAATAATAATAATAATAATATCGATTTTCATATATGGCTTACATGGCAATATTGGTTGAGTTATACACTCATTTGGGTTCTGAGTATACTTGCGGATTTAGTTGAATCGAATTGTCCGCCAAATTTCAAGTCGCGCTGCAGTACAACGCTATCCTTGAAAGTAACAGGCCGCGAACTAATCTGATCACCCATCGATATGTATTTGATTGATTAGATATAGAGTATTCTAGAATAAAGACGGTTGAGTGTCACAAATATACCTTTGGTGGTAGCTAATTTTATTAATCTCCCACTCCTAGATTGAAGTATTTCGAGGGTTCACTCATCAACAACTCTGAAGCAGAGACAACCGTGGACATTCCGTTGATGCGATTACAACAGGCTGACGTTCACTAATGGGCGAATTATCGACTGAACTGTACAGATTTATAAACCGAAAAAGCATTGAGTATCGGCGGTAATTAAAACGTATAGGATGAAATGACAAAGCTACTGTTCGCTTCTCATATTGTGGCAGAAATAGAGTGGGTTGGACATACAGGCCAGTGCCAATGTCCTTTACAAACAAGCACTCAGTCATTTCAGTTCACTGTTTTGAAAGCCTATTAAGGGAGATGGACAAATCGTGTTCACCTGAATTATGACTTACATTAAGCCAATGCAGATGGTGGAACCAACTTGCATAGGCATCGTTGATCAGACGTCTGCCTTAGATATCACATGATACAAAGGTACTCACAGGATCGGTTTATCGCCATGGTTACGCAAACATTCGGCGCGATCAGATGCTAGTTTGTGAAGTGCATCTAGTCTATAATTAAATATTTTAATTAATCAATATCTAATTTGAAGAAGAGAAAAATCGTACTACGTACACAACTGCGTAACAAGGTCGGGCGCTGTGTACTACTGTCTATGGTTGTATGCAGGATAAGAACCCTTGAAATTTATCGATAAGAGTAGGGGGAAACCCCGGTCCCGGGCCTTCTGTTCTGGCGCCCGTATCATCCGATCGGATTGGGTGGAGCCGTAAAACCCCATCACTCTCGTACTACGTACAAGTTCACAATGGGAGTATACATGCAATGTATTTGAAAGGCTATCTGATTAATTTGATCCCTCGAGTAGAACAAAAGGATTAGATGGCTGTGTATGTGGTCTCCCAATTCCTCCCGTGATTCTCGAAAGACCTTAAGATATACCTCCATCAGCCCTATTTAACTTTCATCTCCGCCATCAATATGCAACAGAGACCGCCCGGGACATTTCAGCGGAGGCACATGTCCATTCCGGAACCAATTCTGGGATTACACAATTACTGACCGGATGCGCGTCTGAGCCCGTTAAAGGACACTGTTAATATCGATTGATAAGATGGCGCTTACACTTGAATAACAGCCATAGCGATGAAATGGATCATTCCTTGAAGTGTTTGTGAAATGCATTCACACTCAGAAGAGAGCTGTTATTGGGCTGCTGAGGCATGAAATAAAATAGAATGAAAAGAAATGAAATGAAATAAATAGAATGAAATGAAATGAAATAGAATGAAATGAAATAGAATGAAATGAATTGAAATGAAATGAAATAGAATGAAATGAAATAGAATGAAATAGAATGAAATAAATGAAATTAAATTAAATAGAATGAAATGAAATAAATAGAATGAAATGAAATGAAATAGAATGAAATGAAATAGAATGAAATGACACGAAATAGAATGAAATGACATGAAATAGACTGAAATGAAATGAAATAGAATGAAATGAAATAGAATGAAATGACATGAAATAGAATGAAATGATAAAATGAAATAAAATAAAATTAAATTTATTCGAATAACTAGTAGAAAGTCATCATTACTTGAATATATACATTTATTCGTATCTGAGAGATACGCACACATAGAGCTAAACAGTTAGACTGCTTCATCCAAAGTGCTAAGAAGTATGAAAATATATTATTTGTAATTATTAATCCGTGGAGCAAAAAAAAAAAAAAAAAGAGCTCCTCTCAACTGACACATGAATACATTGAGTAATTTCAGAATGTATAAGTCACTGAATGCCCATGGCCCATATGCTAGAGCAGACAGTATATCCAAATAGCCACGAAGCAGAAGCACAATTGATACATTATATGCATATTACTGTTCGCTTTCCATCATGCGGTATTAATCATGTGAGACCACGTGCACAATGATTTCATTTCATCTTAATGCACACGTGGACTCGTAGAATGACTCTCTTGCGTGTAAATTATGATTCCCAGGCACCACTTATTAAATCAAAACAACAGCTCTGTTCTAGTACACCAACAGTTACGGAGTACTAGTCAAATTTCAGCCCCTGCGCTCGCTCGGGTGAGTGCGTATTTTGAACCCTTATCGGAAAATTGAGTTAGAAATAATATCAGGTTTCGCGCACTTTCCTGAGATACTCTGTATACCTGCCGTTACGTTGTTTTTTTTTTTTGTTTTTTTTTTGTTTTGTTTTTTCTGCTCATTTAACCTCAAGTAGCCAAAATGGCGCATCGCTGGTTACCGATACAAAATGAAGCGAAGTGGTACGCACTCCTTAAACAGCCAGCACGGGTACTCAGCGGTAATCACTTAATCAATTACTCCTCCATATAGACATGGTGTCATGTTTCAAGGGTACTTTGCGGGAACAACGTTCAAAGATCTTCGGGAGACGATACTCCTTAAAAACCTTCTTACTTAAACACTCGGCACCATTGGTCATTTTGTCCAAAATGGCGTGGCATTTCGAGGGATTGCTCACCAGCACTGCCACGCAGCCCTGATCAGAGGAGCGTCACTGTAGAGGTCACGGCGGGGTCAGATAGCCGAGGGTGTAATCGGGAGGAACAGTGCGCTTGATGAGGGCGAATGCAGGTATAAAAAAGGCAGCAATTAGCGAGCACTTTGATTCCGTAGTTCACGAGGCGACAGGAGTTAATCGTTCAGCGGATTATTGCGTCGTCGCTATGGTACACTTCGCGACGACCTCTGTGCCGGACCAAGGTCAACATGAGATGCAGATCAAAGGCCCAGCGAACGGTACGCGCATTCTTCACTCTTATGCAATGCATGAACTCGATATATGTCGAGCATTTTGAAACCAGAGTAAAAATAGTTCATCAATTCTAATAATGAAGCAGCGTATACACTGGAGCGCGTAGCTCCGAGGAACTCGTGGAATGCTAATTAAGCCTTATCCATTGGATGAAACATAACTTTTTCAAGCGATATGAACTACTTACCGGGACCGAGGCAGTTGCCGCAGTAGATGTGTCCGCAATTGGTGAGGAAGAATTGCAGGCTGAGGTCTCCCGGTTGACAGAAGCACATGTTGCAGTGCACCCAGTCAGCCATCGTTACGCCTCCTGCATAAATTAAAATCGAAATAATTGCACTAATGCAACAGTCAACCGTACATGAAATTCGTATTTCATTTGATATGATTTCCCTAACTCCACTTCTACCAGGGTCTTTCTTTCGGCACACTGTTTGGTTCTTAACCTATTATATTGTTGTTTAATATTATTATTATTATTATTATTATTATTATTATTATTATTATTATTATTATTATTATTATTATTATTATTATTATTATTATTATTATTATTATTATTATTAAATATATATTATTATTATCAGAGATCAAATAATTTAAACTTTGGAATGCTCAGCATTTATTGCATGACTGCAGAGAACATGCATCCACAGTTTAACAATATTTTCATTCATTTTGGCCATGAACCTTCTTGTGTGATTGATCAGGGGTCAATATTTTCTTCAGCCCGGAAGATGAATTAACTAAGGCCTAGACAGAACATTAGCCCAATTTTTTTTTTTTTTTTTTTTTTTTTTTTTATGTTCTCATGTTTGTAACATGAGAACATCAGACAGAGCATTTTTCATAGACGCATTTTACAAACAAAACATGCTAAATGCACAGCACAAATGAATTCTTATATTCAGCAATCCATTATACAGTAACTGAATGAGTTACCGATGATCAGTATACCAATATACTAATAGTATATTTTGTAGTAGTTTGGTGACATTCATAACGCACTCCCAATATGGAATAAGGAAAAAAAAAGTTAAAACTAATGAAGAAAATGCTCCGATGAACATAATATTATATCCACTATTCACTTCTAATGAATCTTATGATAATTTATTTCCACGGGATTTCACTTCAAATTATGATCATTATTTGTTAATTTGTTAAATGGTGAGTGATATATCTTAAATTCACATGACAACCACAATATCATAATTATTCAATCGAGTCCTGCAGTAGACCTAATGTGATAACAGATAATTTTAACCGTCACCGAACCGATGCGCACATATGATACATATAGCTCGTAACTGGATAGCTAATAATCGTCAGTTACATCATTCAATTACAAATTGTCCGCTTCTCTAAACTGGACGTCGCGCATGGCTGCATCGCCATGTAAATAAACACAGAGATCGTCTGCTGTCGGAGCTGTCAACTCTATTCCCAACGCCAATAGCAGACACTCTGTTCGACCACAACAAATGTAATACAATACTTGAATATATGATATTCAGATATCAAAATGTACCGTTTTCCTGTTGTATTTGACCGTTTTTGTCGGCAAAATTCAACTATTCTGAAACGCCAGCGGAGGGAATTCCATGCATGAATATAATGACGTCATCCTTCCCACAATGCAGTTGCTTTCTACGATCACATATTTATGATGTTTATGTACAGTTTAAAGCATGCTTATGCTTTATAAACAGCTCTTTGGGTCCGTTTCCAACTCATAAATTTATAAAAACGGCAAGATTGTGTGTAAAAAATAACAACAACATGAAAGAACGCCAAGCTAGAATTGACCTAATAAAGGGGTCATGACCCTCATTATGCTCTGACATGACCGATATAAAAGGTCGCGAACTGCATTTCCGCCTTAGTCTCTGTGCTTGACAGACGAATTTTGTTGTTGCGGCATTTTATTCTCTCCTCTCACTGGAATTACTCGATTCCCATTGAAGAAACAATTGTACGGACGCGTCATCATGTCTGGAGTGCGGTTTACCGTCACGAAAGCAGGCGAAGAGACGCCGATCAACGAAGCTCCGGGCGACGGAGCGGCGTACGTCGGCGACACCCCGACTGTCACCGTGGTCGACGGAGGCGGCGAGAAGGGTGGGTGACACATCACCGTAATAATTACACCAAATATATTTATAATTACATCACACGGAGATCCTGCTTCGTACTATTTGTCATCACGAGGCTTCTATTAACCTCTTGTGCTAACCATTCCTCCTGCTTTTAATATAACCAATTAACCATCTAACTTCTAGGCAGTAGGCTCTAGCTGCTTGTAAACACTGATTGAAATCAATCATTCAATGATAATAATAATTCGATCACCATGCAGGCATGCTGGCATGCAAGGCTTAGTAAATTAACTGTGTTGCATGATCTTGATTAAATTAATCAGTAAATCACCCCTGCTGAATCAATTTTAATTTCATCATTATTGCCAAATTTTCAAGATTTCAAATTAGTCCCTCTGACCTGCTGACAATGAAATTTATGATACCTGCTTCTCCATTATTAATACTGTACATATTCATATATCATTATATCTAGCTCATCGGTATGCAAGTACAATTTCTATCGCTACTGTAACTTTCAGAAAGCAACCCATTAATTTATAAACCATTGACTCATAATCCCATACACACAGAAGTTGGACCAGATTTTTTTTTTTTTCCTCTTTTTTTTCCACAGATAAAATACATTATTCATGTATTAAGTCTTAAGTACATATTTTATAACTATCGGATCTCAAGATGGATATATCTCGAGCATGCGCAGCAAACTATCAATCATATTAAATTAATGATGCCTAGGAATTAGAAATTTAGGATTTTATATGAACATTGGATGCTAACATGTTTGTATGTGAAATTCGAGCTATTCAGAAGTCTCCATTGTAGACAAGTGTTATGCAGTAACTATGATCATGCATGTTCTGTGAGCGGTAACCTAGCTACTAGTATATTATATATCGCTATAAATAATTAAAAGGTCTGATTTTAAAATGAGTCATGCAGCTGTTTGATGACTTAATTGATCTGTTTGGTCCAGTTTAATTAATCTCTCTATCAGACAATCAATGCCATTAATCCATTAATTGTGATTTTGTGCTAAATGCATCTCCAACCAGTGGTTATCTTGAGTCAGATATGTCTACAATTCAGTTCTATTTGTTTATTATATTTTCTGGCTTCAATCTATAAGAAGAATGATACTAATTAATATACCTGTGGTTTTATATTTAAATTACAATATTGTTCAATTGAGGATTCCCAGTTGCATGTATGTCATTAGGGGTTAAGCTGAAACGAAAATTGCGTCTTCGTGACAAGGGTTGAATGACCTCTGAGGAGGATGTCTATTCTTTGAGCTTAGATTCCTCATTTTTAAGCTGCTTTGAAGACCTTCCTTTGAATACCGAAGACGGAATGTCATCTTCCTGAAGGTCTTCTTCTCGAATATTCGACTCAGTATTTGGACACAACCCAAAAGAGAAAAAAAAAAAACTCTGCGATATTAACCTATAATTGCACTGAATGATGTCATGATGCGAACCAGCATTTCTTGCATAATCATTCTTAATTAATTCCTATGGACTCCGTGCATATTGCCGTGTGACACCTCGGCGACGCACGAATGCGTCAACATACATGTGTTCAATGCTCTTTGAGGGTCTATGTCTGCATTGTATGATATCGATTTTATCAGCCGAGGAGGAGGAGCCTACCTGGCCGAGATAAGCTGAAGACCTGCATCCTGATCGAATGCACAAACACAGTACTCAGCATGACGTCTTATGCATGTATTGAATGCGAGTGCTCTTCTCGCTTCGCTGCGCAGATCAATAGAAACAGGTTTCCTCTCTCAAGAACCGCATTTGACATCGATGCCTGGTGCTATATGTACAAGCTAATCATTGGATTAATTGACTCTTTGAAACACCTGCTATAAATAGAATTAATCGGCCGTGTTGTGTTCACCGATGATGCTCTTTAAATATTGCGAATATAGCTATAATGTCAGCTGAATCACTCTCTAAATGGAGTTTTACTATATCCTCTCAGAATATCCTGCTTCTGCTAAGCTTATAGCACCCCCACCCTTTTTTGTGTCGTGAATTGTAACAACTTCAGTGCTATTTTTATTTCTTTTCTTTTTTTCTTTTTTTTCTTTTTCTTCGTTGACTTTTTGCCAAAGCAGCGTTTAACACCTTTGCGTGATGCGTTTTCACCAAATGCATTCATTTAGCCCCGAGCCTAAAAAAAATACCAACTTCAACGTTTGAATTATTTTAATGCTAAAATTATAGCATGGAACTCCAATGTTTCTGGGTGCTTCTACATTATGATCTGTGATTTTGCATCCAATGGCCTTTTGTGGAATGTCTCTGTTTTAACCATGCAATCCTTCCCTGGATGTCTTCCCCCATTCAGCATGCTTACCCCTTCTCAGCGAAATTGACCGATGGATTCTCCATTACGAGGTCCTCTCTTGACCTTTCTCTGACCTCCGCTTGGGGCATCGAATTAGGAAAAGGCAATCATTTAATCAATTAGCCATTTACAGGATGACGTCATATTTGTTGGCAACTCCTAATGCAGAAAAAAAAAAGTTTTATGATGTATAGCACTGTATCCATGCACTGTTGATGTGTATACAATGTTGTACATACTAAGTGTTTTATTTGTTATCTCAGTTCAATCGATTTGTAAACAAATTGCTGTTAACTCCATGATTGGCTCTGATTCTGTTCAATATTTTTGGTGCATTTATGTTTTTTTCTTTTTCATATTCGGTCAAACAGGCGGATATGCCATCATCTCGGGTAAAACCTCATTTATTCCATGTGCTTCTTTCGTTTTCCCCTCAGTTTCACTTTCTCTTTCATAACCATCGCCCGTGGTTAACGGTGGCTAATCGCTCTGCTGTCGCATGCTGTCGCTTTGTGTGTATAATGGAATATAATCCACGTCTCGATTTTCGTGTCATCTTAATTATTGTAATGTTTAGATGGGCTAACATCGATTTAACTGCGATTCAACCGAAAGAGATAAACTCGAGTTTGGATCTTTGGATTATATATAGTAATCGGGGTAGCTCAGAGTTGATTCTTAAGTTGTAGGGAAAATCAAAACTTTGATATAATATAACTTACGGTAATTATTTTATTAAAAATAATGATCGATTTGTTCGTCATGATTTGTATAATTATTGTTCCACGCATTTTATTTCCTACAATTTTTTTTTTTCTTCTTCTTTTTTTCTTTTTTTCTTGCAAATTGTCAGCCGCATGTTACATGCTTTTTGCGATGCATGTGAGGTACACGTATGAATGTGTTTTGTTTTTGTTGCTTCGCGCATGAATGTGTATGATTGGCGCCAAAATTTGAGTCTGCGTCTATCGAATGTTCTAGATTCTTCTCGTTTCGCTTTCTTTCTGTTCGGGATGAAATTCGCCTCCTTCGTCATCGTATCGTAATTGGAATCGCCTCGGGAAATCTCTCAGAATTTTCGCCATAGAACCCTTCAATTATCAGTCATGTGTAGATGGATTCATGATGGCTTACCCGTGTAATTATTCGCGGATCACGAAGAAAGGTAGCAAATTAATTGCAATTTGTGTGTTAATTAATCGGGAACTTCAGTATGACAGCGTGCGCTTATCAGGTGAGTCTGCTTGCACTTGAAGTTGATGAACTTTTATACCAAAATCAGCGATTCTGGGATATCTGAGATCGCTCACATTCCACTGATGCAATCAAGATTGTGTCTTGCAGAGATGCCCGTACATGTCTAAATGTTGTCGTAACCATGGCAGCAGATGCATGCCCATTCTGTGAATTGTCACCCCTAATCCTATCAAGATAACTAACTCATAGACCCCTCTTTATTCTGCACAACCCACTGGCGGCGACCTGTCTCATCGAGGGGCGTATGCACCCCCATCCAGGCACCCTATGCTTGCAAACCCCTTGTAATCAGTGCCCATAGAACCCTCGGCAGGAGTCAGCAGCGCCTTGCATAAGTTGCGCTGCATCGAGCAATGGTGCTCATCGCGGCATCGATGGCTCTCACGAGAATCATTGCCAGCACATCACTGCATCGATCTGCGAAACCTACCGAGGTGTTCTTGCTTCTTGCTTTGGTTCTTCAGCCGAAGACAAAAGAGGGGAAGACGGTTTGTTCCATTCGACACTTTTTCCCCGTCAACCAGCGCAATATGAAGTCGTGCTTCAGTCTATGTCCAAGCATAATGGCATTATATGTCGGTTGCAACACCTGAAATATTTCATTTCTCATTACTTATTTTTGATTTTAAAGTCTATCTAGGACTCCAGGTCATTCTTTCTTAATCTCATAGAGGTGGTATTTATAATTGAAGGCAGTTAGAACACTCTTAAGATGGTTACATGCATCGAATACCCTGTCCCCGCCATAGAAAATAATGCACTTGAGGAATTGGAAACTGGCGTGGGGATTATCTTAGCTGCGTGTGGCATCATGGGTTTAATGAATATTCATTTCTCGCGAGTCTTTTGTTTGACATCTGGGCGTGGATATGTGCTCAGCGTTGAATGCGCCCAGTCAACAGAAAGCCCTGCGTGCGAATCGAGAGAAGCCGCGCGGTAGGAAATCACCGAAGCTTCTAGAATTCATAACGCTCATCCACGATATGCCGCTATTGGTCACTCTATGCAACGTATCTGATTGATTCTGATCAATAATAATTGAATCAACGCAATCGTGTTCATGTAAGTCTTGTGTATGCTATCTTCATGACGTGAGATCGTGTGACTTTATTTGGAAAACATTTTGGGTTGTACAACCTCTGTGAACTTATTTTCAAGCTGATTTCACTATCTCACTGGTAGCTATCATTCTAGATTTCAATGTTTGCGATAATTGAACCTAATGATAACATTGTTATAATATTAGTGATAATCTATATTAAGCATGCGGATGATCTAGCGTCATTACGTAATTCCGGTCATTGTACTGCTTATAATGATTCCGAATACCGAAGGTTGAATCAATTGTTACCTTGAATATAAAATGATCGTTTAGACCACTGCATGGGGCTATTTAGATGACGTCAGGAGAAGGGTATTGCGTTATAGGGTTTGTCTTATAGATATATATTATTAATATATATATTAATATAGTCCATGTCGATTGCATGACGAAATTTGCTCCTGGTTTTGCACCTAATTACACAACTGACCGCAGTGGGGGTCAGCGGAGCTTAGTCAAGGACACGATCAGAACGAGGCTTGACCTCCACTCGCAGCCGTCGTCTGCGGCAAAGTCTTTGCCCTGATCGCCTTTCATGTGCGGCGCTGGAAAGCATGAAAGCCCTTCAAAGGCTGCAAAGTCTTCTATACACTGAAAAATGTGGAATTCGCTGGAACTCATACCTTGCGCATGCGCATGCAGTATGAGACGCTCATCCAGTGTCGCATTTGCTGCTATTATGGGTCTATATGTCTACAAGGCCTGAAATGTCCTATTGTTTTCTTCATGCATTGCTGAACCACCTTCGTGCCAATTGCGCATCGATTGAATTAACTCCGCATTGATTTCCACGACTCTTGTGGCTGATTTTTCTGTGTTCATTTCGCGACAAAGACCTCACGCGATTTCCGTGTTACGTGCTTCCATATTAGCCAATTCCGGTGTTGAAAATATTGCCGCAAAAACCGCGAGTGCTTCAAGGTGTGGCCGAGTCGGAAGACGGCGACCACCGTGCAATCGAACGTCGCTTGACAGCAAGTTCATGCATAGACCGAGTGCTGTTGTCCTCCACGGCGGAATTGCTCCGGCAGAGAAGAGTGCTGAGTCAGGAGCCTTCATCCGGGGAGTGCCTGTCACGTGAAATGCACAACGGATGACGCTGGCCCCAATGCGGCATCAAAATGGGAGCACAGTGACCTCGCGCTATCAATCAAGTCGCAATTGAATTTCGTCTGCATGCAGCATCTCAACCTGTGGAGTCAGCTCCATTTTGCAATGCGACATCGATTCTCTTGTACCTGCTCTATGTGGTTTTTTTTTTTTTTTTTTTTTTTTTTTTTTCTGTAAATCCCTTTCCATAGACAGCAGCACAGAGCTCCCGGCTTTGTTAGCGTGCAGTTGGGTATAGCACCTCTGTTATATAGCTCTGGTCGTAATAAGCTTCTCTTCCGGAAGAACTCCTTACATCACCCGCTATGGCCCTGTTCCTATTGCCTCGACTGAGCCCTCATGCCGCAGCGGGCAATTTGGTCGAACTACTCTCGCCTCATGCGAGGTCATTGCTGGTTGCACTGATGTGCTCAGTGTTACATAACGGGTTTCCCACGGTTCCTCCCCGCGGAAATGTTTTTTTTTATAGCTTACATAACATGCTTGCATTTCGCTGCACGTGTCTCATCACGGAGAGCGTTGATTTCGTCGGATGCTCTATCTAATGCGGCAGCGAATGCTTCGTGTTCATCCATTTCATTCGCTTTTGCGATGCGAATCTCGTCGGTAGAGAGCCACGTCACAGTGTCGTTCATCAGGGTGAGATCTCAGATGCATGCCTCACAGATGAAGCTTCCTGCGTCGGCACCAGCAGCACCAGCAGCAGCTACCTTGAGGCGGTTCGTCGGCTGAATTGATTACAGCAGCTAGATCGCGGCTGCGGCGACGACTTCTAATGCAGCTGCAACCTGCCTCCGCTTCCGCCGTGTCTGCATCCTCGTGAAACCTGCTGATTCAGCGCTTTTGCTCGGATTGCAATTGTGATGATTTCGCTCGAGTTCCTCACCATGGGTCAGTACGGTTGAGTTCGTTGATTGTAACTAATTGTAATTAATTAATTAATTAATTAATTAATCGGCTGACCTCCAAGAGTCACGTGTGCATCCCTCTTTGAAGTGTTGCACTGTGTGCGGTTGATTACGTAACCGGGTTCTCACTGTTGCGTCATCGCATGTGGTCATCGTTTCCCCAGGTGAATCCTTTTCCCTCGTGTTCGGTTCCGACACGCGCGTTAATCATGCATCCAACAGTATACGATGCCCCAGTGTACACTGAATGCCGCTGGTCAGGCGTTCTCTCCGGTTTCCTTGTCGCTTAATCTCAGTCAGCTGATACGTGGTCACGTGGTCACGTGGTCACGTGGTCACGAGGTTGAACGTGGTGTCCGGTTGAAACACGCGGCGAATGGTGCTCCGCGGATGAAATTGCCATCGCCTTTTGCTTCGAAGTTTGCTTCAGGACGTAGATGAATCGCTTGCGTCTGGTCGATGAGATCAGTGCTAACAATTATGCCCATAATAGCACAGACTGACCCATGGTCAGATCATTCTGCTTATTTGCTGTTGCATAGATCACTGACCCCATTGTACCCTCGGCTAATCCGGATTGTGCACATTCCGGATTAGCGAGCTTGCATCCAGAGTCCCCTTCCCGGCTGCTGCAGCAACAGGTGTAAGGCGTCGATCGATGTCATCTGCTTCCTTCGTTTGATCAACGATGTCACTACGCATGACACAAGAGTGTCACCGGATGAGCACATGCAATATGGACTTCAGTGTATTGCAATTTCTAGTTTATTGGTTCATCCATTTTTGTGCTGTTGTTGTTGTGAGGACTGATATGAGATCTGGATGACATAATTAATAGTCAACCAACATCACAATCTGAATAGAGAAATACGTTCCTATAATTTGAAGTTTTTTTTTTGTTTTTTTTTCGCGCTAATCGGCTTTGTAAAATGATCTCTTTCTCTTGTGTCACCTATATATATTTTTTTTATTTTATTTTTTCTTATTTTTTTTTTTTTATTTATTATTTTTTTTTTTTGCAATTAGCGATGACATGCTGCGTTTGATTGAGCTGCGATTCGTCGATTATTCGTTGCAACTACACTCCGTTATTGATCCCGATGCTTTTAAGATTTCAGGCTGATTGATCTTGTTACAGCGTGTGTATACTGCGATAAAACGCAGTGCTTTCCCGCATCCAGCGTTGGCTCTGCAATCGGACATTATTCACTGATGCCGAGCGCGTCTTCGTAACTGGTGCATTTCACCATAAGCGACATCATCGCCTGCGTTACGAGTGTCATTTGATGACCGCCCTCGTCTCGTACCCTTGCCATGAGCCATTATTCAGTATTGTCAGATAATTCATACTTGCATTATTTACTATGTACCTTGTTATTTTTCATGGCACTGTACCTGTCTTTCGTTGTAGGTTGCTCCACTATATCGCTTCACCATACAACTGCAGTCTCCTTTTGTGAAACCTGCTTATTACGAATTCTCCCCTGTTTTTACGTTTACAGTGATAAAGGGGTCGTATGTAGCATAATGGTAATAATATAGTAGGAAACACGGCATGAATGTTTCGCTGCGCATGCGTAAGTTGTACGCGTTGCTCTTGAGGACATGTGATTCCGTCCAACTTGGAACCTCAAGAGAGCGAGCGGTGACCTTTATAAGTTTGTTTATGTGTCTCTCCCCTGGGAATTATCACCCAGAGAAGACTGTTGCGCAGTTTCAATTACGCTGCTCTGCGCAGGATTCACAGCGCCGCCTGTCCACGGCGGCGTCATTCAGGACGCCACCCCATTACGACGGTGCTTTCCAGGACCCCCCGCAAAGATACCCCATCTATTCGAATGCTGATCATAATGCCAGCGCTGCGTACTGCGCTCTTGGATCGCTTTAACACGCGGCCGTGTGACGTCACAGTCTTCCTCGTTTTGCGCCAAATGCGAATGAATCGCATCAGCGGTGGAATCCTCGCTCGCTGTTTGCCTGCGAACACCATCCGACGCTGAACTCGATTTTCTCCGCGAAATCTTTGCTTTTCTGCGAACGTAGATCTGATTGCAGGACACCCGACAACATCTTCATCGTCCTCATCAGCACCCCTCCGTCCCCCACCCCCCTTCAGTCAACCAGGGTTCCAGCAGCAGCAGCAGACGAGAAGGCTGGAGGAGCAGCAGATACACTTCTTGTGAAATACGAGGGTTCGATGCGGATCGGGCGAATTCTCGCGTTGGCCTCCGAAGCAGCAGCGACGCTTTGCCATTCTGCGCAGCCTTGTGTCTTGCTAACTGTGACTGATCAGCGAAAGATTTGATTCTGGCCTCAGCTGCTGCTGGTGGAGACACGTTGTGTGGATTTGCTTTGTTTAGACGGAGGAGGCAGGTCGGTACCTCTGCATTTCATCATTCTCCCGCGGCTAACGATCATGCGTGACGGTGATGCTGGGGCCATTGATCGGCGTAATTGATGAGGGTTTTACGCTCGATGAAACGCTGACATCGGAGCAGGAAGAGTGCCTCGCAAATCTCTCGCGATCCGCTGGCGATATTCGCTTTGATCTCATTGACCTCAATCTGCGATTAGACCCATCTGTGTGGATTTCCATTCACGGCTTCAGCTGATCGTTCGCTTAGAAGGCGTTCGCGTGCCCTATGGCTCAGAGCCCCCGCTCAGAAGAAGTGAGACTCACTGAATTGTACTCGGTGTTCTCCCTCGGGACGAATGTCGAATATCGCGACCGTGAAAAAGAGCTTGACTTTTACGCGTCGCGACGTTTTTGATTGCTGAAGCAATACGTGCTGCGAGCGCCAAGAGAAAGCTGAGCGCAGGAAGGCAAAACTGAGTGCTTCGGATCGAGAGACTTCCTCGTCGTCCTCGTCTTCAGTATACGCCATACAACTACTCTTGGTTCACTCGTGATACTGAAACTCAAGAGTTACGTGAATAATGATTGTTCACTGCGAATATCGACCTCTGACGTGACTAAATCTTTGGACCGAATGCTTAGTTTCGCATCGGTCGCTTGCAGGAAATGGGTTATATAGGATGGTGTCTCTCGTAATCTTGTTTCATCGCTGATTCGGACTCGATTTGCCAAACGAAGCTCTCTGCGTCCGATCGAAGCCTCTCGTTATCCGTTGGGTGTGCAAACCTGACGCACAATTGCGACATCGGGGTTGCGTAATCGCTCTGACGTCACGAATCAGCGTTGATCACCATCAGGAGCAGGCTTCTGTTGACGTCATCGCTTTATGATTCTGGATCTGACCCCGCCGTGACCCTGCGCACCGATATTGCGTCCTGGAAGGCCGCTCTCCGTCCTGCTTTCATGGCCATATTTCCTCGGGGGCCTCCTCCCCTCCCGCACCCGGGAGGCGTCGGGAAGGTCGCTCCCTCCTCCCGCCTGATGGACGCCCACCGCGGCCCCTGGTCGGCGATCCGCGTTGCACCGAAGCGGCTCCCGTCTTCTTAATCCATGTTTAGATGCTTATAAATCGGGCCATTATCGCTCACGGCCCATGCACCTTAAGTTGGCGTCGCTTCGCAGCAGATTGGCTGCGTGCGTGGTCGCTATTTGGGGACATTGCACCGAGGACAGCTGAAGGATTTTTCAGCAGATGACCAAGTATTAATAAGCTTGCTTCCTGCTCGTCCAGCTCATCTCGGCGTATGTAGGCATTGGGCTAGCACAACATAATTCACTCGCGCATCGATCAGCGCGTGTGTTATGAGCGCAATAACGTCGCTCTGTCAACCCCTCGTTGCTATAGCAACTCCGCAATGCCGCAGCGGAGGTCCGTGGCCTGGGACGAGGCACCTGTATCCCGCTGTCTCCCTGATGGATGATCCGCATCTATTGTGCCTCGTATATCCTGCGCTTAACACGTCTTGAATTATGCGCAGTTCTTATACAATTTGCATGTTTCCTCATTATTCTTCTTTCTTCTTCGCAGGGGAAAACAACCCTCCGAGGGAAAGCGACCAGCTCATGTTAGAACCACTCGATGATGGCGACAAACACATGGCCCTGTACGAGGTACGTCTCATTTATAGATGTGTTTGTTGAGTCCGGTGAGGTTTAGCTATACGCAATCTGCGATCCTTGACAATGCTTTTCATTGCTGCACCAGCCATCATGCGTTGCTTCCACCAAAACAAGCTTTATTACTCCGTGTTCGTCGTTTCGCGTTGAAACTGGACGCCTGCAATGGCCGTGCCGCCATCGGAATGAATCAGCGATTTTTCCTTTCAATATTTCTGCGTCCATTCGGCCATCGCATGAAGCGGAAGAATGTCGAATGGCGCGATATCACGAGCATTTTTTTTTTTTTTTTTTTTTTTTTTTTTTTTTTTCGGGCTCAGCTCCTTTTGCGGATCTTATAACAAATCTGTTAATGTCCCCAGGCGGCACTTTGCATTTATAACGAGATACTTGGGCGATAATCTAAGTAATCTCTTAATAATCATGGCTGCGTCTTCAGCAGAACGGGTGTCAGCAATTGGAGTTATAGACTAAAGAAAAAGAAAAGAAAAAGCGAGGGTAGGAATGAAGTCTGCAGAAGAAGCCCATTCCATCTTTCTCTCGGGGGATTCCCAGTGTCGACGGCGCAATTTATTGTGGCGCAAAGACGATTGCTTCGTCATTGGACATTGCGAGGCCAGTTAGCGCCGCTCTTGCTTTGATACACTCAGCTACAGTGGTGCTCGACGGAGCCACGTTGAATTGCCGACACATTCGGACTCATGTCATACAATTGCTATTTGCAAGCCATTTTTCTTAAGCTCTGTATTTTGCATTAACTGGTTGCCGTGGGAACTATATCCGGTTGCAACCGGTTTAGCGGAGGCCATGAAATGCAATTATGGCCAACGACGAACTCGATTGCAGCTCAAAGACGGCAGCGAAATGAACGCAATTTGCGGCATGTCTTACCGTCTTTGTATTCGACCTCAACACCCGTCCCAGCTTGACCCCCGGACTGCCGGGCGAGGGGATGACCCCTATAAGTCCCAAATTGCCCACTGAGGAGAAATGCTGGACTGGTCAATTGGCTGCTATACCTGTAAGCTCCTTGACGAATCCTTGATTGAAATTTCCTGGTTGCCATGGTTACGGTGTACATTTGACCCACTTCACCGCGTAATGCTATCGCAGCATCTAGGCCCTTGAGGAGGAGGCAGCTTTCGATTTCAAGATTCGATTGGTTCCTGGAAATGTCCCTTTTCGCCCGGTGCACAGTTCTTGAGGCACGAATTCCGTTCAAGAAAAGTCTGAACGGACAGCAACAATTCTTCCCCAGTTGTGTGGCAGCTATAGGGTTGCGTTTAAACATTCCCTTTCCCTGAACGCTGAGCAGAATCAGGGAATTCCGCTCGTGGCTTGACTTTTATGTCAGGGGGAAAAAGCGTTTATCTCACAGAATATTCATGCGAGGCATTCCCATATACGAGAAGATGCAATATTAATTCACCCACGACGTTTCCCTCACTGCTGTTTTCACTTGTTCAAATGGCTCCCTCCCCCCTTTTTGTAGTTCTTATGTTGAGCGGCAGGAGACTTTCGCATGACTCGCTGTTTGCAGATGAACCTGTTTTTATTCCGCTGCTGACGCCGTTCGATTGTCGTCGCGAGGGGTATAAAGAGAAAGGCTCCTCGCGTGTGCATCGCAAGTGCGGCTACTAGCGCCCAATTAGCCCCCTTGGGTTTTATAGCCCCCCTCCCCCCCGCCGAACTGAGCGGGGGTCGTGATTGGCTGTCTCTGATCACGTGTGCAATCGTCCCTTGGCCCAAATGCTGTATCTGATCTCCATCTCTGGTGAATCTCAATTGCAATGCTCATTGCTGTAAATCTCGCGTCAACATAAATGTGCACATGATTGTCATCCTGGGATTTCGCTATTTTCGGTGCTGAAAGATGATTCGTTTAGCGAAGACGGCTTCTTTGCCCATTCATCGCTTGCTTCTATACTTCCCTTGTCGTTCGTTTGCGTTTGTTGTTAATTAATCCGTGACCTATGTGCACTGGCATCACTTCCTTCAGCCCCCTTCCTGGGCGACACTTTCCCGAATCCCTTGCAACAGCGTTGCTCTCATAACTGCGATGCATGGTCAGCGAATTAAACGCAATTTCTCCTCACGCGCCGCTTCGGCCAGAAATTGCATTTGCCAGCGAACGATCGACGACGGGGGAAGATGGAGGGAAAGGGAAGCTGCCTCAGAGCGAAAGGAGGGAACCTGCCTGGCTGAAAAAGACGCCAGATTGCCTGCTTCTTCCATTCAGCGCGGGTTGCCAATTGCGGCATTGAGATCCTCATGAAGAGTACTGTGCAAGTTCTCCGCTCTCTTTCCTGTGAACCTTGTATGCAAGTGTTCTGTGCCGCATTCATTGTGCTGCATGAGATTGACATGCAGCGCCCTCTTGTGTCGCAATTCTTCTTGTTGTCCATTTCAATCGAAGGACGCGGCGGCGGCATCGATCTGTGTGCTCTTGCCCCGAGGTCACTTGTTTCGTTGCTTTTTGCTGCGTTTTATGCGAGGCTTGTGGCGTTCAGTGTTAGTTCGATGATGAAGCTAATATTTGTCGCCGTTTTCATAAAACTTCGTAAGGAAGTTTTGTTGTTGAGATGAAGATTGCTGGGTGCGGAATGCTGTCGATGTCGAGGAAGATTACGTGTATCAGCGAAATGAGGTCAACTGCTGCCCCAATTCCCTTTGATCTTCGCTTTCCTTCTTTTCCCGATTGTTTCGCAATCGAAATGAACCAAAGAAGGACGACGAGAATAAAACCACGGAAGAAATATCTGTGATCTGCTTTTAGCGGCGCATCGATTCCTCCGCCCGACCGGATTACTCTTTAATAGGAAATCCATGCACCCCCCCCCTCCTCTCCATTGCTTCCCTTGCGTCCTCATTCTCTTCATTTTCTTGTAATTTCCCAAGACTTGAAGGCAATGAGTTCATGTTATTCCGAAGTATTCGCTACAATTCTATGTCTATAAATCCCCGGCTGGACTGTGATTGTGCATAACGACATAACAGGACGCTGTACTGTCTACGCTAGCATCCATCATGTTGAAGCCTTGGGATCTATCGATAAGAGGGGGGCGACCCCGGTCCCGGGTCTTCTACTCTGACGCGCTAATAACTGAGCGTTGATGGAGCCGTAAAATCGCAACTCCCAAGCGGCGCTCAGCCCACTCGGCGGGGGAGGGGGCATATTGGCGAAGCTTCGTATCGAAGCATTTGATTGAGCACTAGCTTGCCCTCATCCTAGCCCTCAGCTGCCTCCGCACGCAGAGGGCTTACCCCCCCCCTCCCCTTGCCCAAGTGAGGGGTTTTCCCTCGCACACGGCGTCGCTGCGATCGGATTTGACCAAAGCTCTTGTTTAACCGAGTTTTCTCGCTTCGTGGAAATAATCGGATGACGACGAAGCGAGGCCCTCGCTTTCATCGCATTTGCGAAACCCGAGCTGTGGGGCTGGCCAACAGGAAATGAAGCACTAAGCACCGTATGCATGCATCCAGGGGCCCCTTAATCCATGCATGCAACTCTTCACTATTATACATCATCCCCTGGCAAAGTGATCTAACTATAATGCATATACTTATTGATGGCATTGATTTTGAAATAATCTCGCAGAAGATATTTTAACGTTTCCTCAATGAGGCAACTTTATGAGGACATTCATTCCTCAAATATTTTACTCTACCTAAAAGGGATTGAAGTATTTTACGGATATTAGTTATAACCCAACATTTTGCTGTGCTAGTCACATTTGCCATCTTGCTGAACTGCGATTCCTGTTAGCTCTAAGCCTTGACTTCAACTGATCCAACCACTCGCTGGTGTGCCGTAACAACCTTCTTTCTTTCTTATCCGCTTGGTTAACTGGAAACCGAGAGAATAATTGTTTGTGTTTCAGGATGAGATACAGAACCGGCCTATGGTGTCTCGCGTCATCCGCCGAATGGCCAACTACGAGGGAGGCATGGTGCCGAATGTCGAGCAACAAGTGGCCGCTGAGGAGGAGGCAGAGGAGGAACTCAACTCAGGAGGAGTTAAGAAGAAGAAGACGAAGAAGAAGGAGCAGGCTCCGGTTGGTGCAGCGCGCTCATCATGCCGCTCTCTCAGTGCTCGTTTGTTTACAGCCCTCGAAGCTAGGCACGGTGCTGGGTGTGTACTTCCCTTGCATCCAGAACATATTTGGCGTCATCCTCTTCATCCGTATGACGTGGGTGGTAGGCTTGGCCGGTTGGCTGGAAGGTTTCTTCATCGTTTTCATCTGCTGCTGTTGTGTGAGTTCAACTGCACTATAACCATAAATGAATTAGAACATCATCATCATCTGCTTGTAACCTATTTAAGTGCCCTTGATATCTTGACCTTGACCTTCTTTCAGACGATGACCACTGCAATTTCCATGAGCGCCATCGCCACGAACGGCGTGGTGCCTGGAGGAGGCTCCTACTTCCTCATCTCGCGTTCCCTGGGCCCGGAATTTGGAGGCGCCGTGGGCATTCTGTTCTACCTCGGCACCAGCGTGGCGTCTGCTATGTACATAGTGGGAGCGGTGGAGATCTTTCTGGTGAGATTTCTTCTCTTCATTCGGATGATGACGCATGAATGTTTCAGCAATACATGGCTCCCATGGCCGCAATATTCACGCCACTAACCGACCCGATGAACGCCTTCAACAACTACAGGATCTACGGCACAGCCCTGCTCCTCCTCATGTTCATCTGCGTATTTCTCGGCGTAAAATTTGTTAGCAAGTTCTCTCCGGTCGCGCTGCTGTGCGTGATCGTGTCTCTGCTCTCCATTTACATCGGAATCTTTGTGGCTAAGGAGGGCAGGGGACCCGAGTAAGCGCCTCCTCTTCAACCTCCTCCAACCTCCTCTTCTGCTCTCCTCCTCAGGGCCTGCTACCTCGGACCTCGCCTGCTGTCTCGGCAGTACATCCTGGATGATGATGGCCATCTGCAGTGCCACAAGAATGATACTGGACCGCTGTACCAAGTGTTCTGCGGAGGCAATAATACCCTGGACGACGAAGCAGCCGAAGAAGAGTGCGACTTCTTCAGGCAGCACAACGCCTCCCTCAAATCCGGCATCCCGGGCATCAGCAGTGGCGTCTTCCTGGGTGAGCTGCAGCACTCAGCTTCATTGCATCTTCTTCTTCTTCGTCTCTTGCAGACAACACCTTCAGCAAGTACTCCACCGCTGGCAATCGTATCGGTCTGGCTGAGGTCGGCGATCGCACCAAGGGCGACATCATAGCCGACATCTCAACATCGTTTGTTATCCTGCTGGCCATCTTCTTCCCTTCCTGCACAGGTCAGTGAGGGTCATGACCTTAGCAGCGGGGGTCATCTCTCTTTCCCTTGCAGGTATCATGGCCGGATCGAACCGATCAGGCGATTTGCAGGACGCTTCCAAGTCCATCCCCACTGGCACGATCGCAGCCATCGTCACCACTTCCCTTGTCTGTATCCTTTCTTTGCTGCTGCTCTTACTGCGCATGCAACCCCTCTTGTTGATTCCTTGACCTTTGACCTACTAGACCTCTCCTCCGTGCTCTTTTTCGGAGCCACAGTCGAAGGCCAAGTCCTGCGCGACAAGTACGCTTGCCTCTTCTGCTCCTCTTTGAATTAACACTTTCAGCCTCCTCCTCTTCTCTCGCCCTGAGATAAGGAGGAGGTCGAGTAGTTTGTCTTTGCTAACCACGGCTGCTGCGTCGTATTGCAGGTTTGGTGAGAGCATTGGTGGCGGCTTGATCGTAGCTAACATCGCCTGGCCCCACCCGTGGGTCATCCTCATTGGCTCCTTCCTCTCCACTGTTGGAGCGGGTCTCCAGAGCCTCACAGGTAAGGCCCTCGTCCTCTTTCCCATACCTCCTCCTTGCTTATTGCGCTTGTTTCAAAAATATTGATTTGCATCCAACCACTGCCCCCGAATTGAATTGGTTGAGTTTGAATAAATGTTGTACTGCTTTGAAGATACGGAGAGAGCTACGGAGGAGGCATGCTCGTGGCTGACATCTTCTGGCCGTGCCCTTGGCTTATCATCATTGGCTCATTTCTGTCCACGGTCGGAGCTGCCCTGCAGACTTTAGTCGGTAAATGATTTGCCACCAGGTGGCGCAAGGGGTTTTGTGGTTGCCTCATGATTCATTAACATTGAATTAACTATTTTTGCTGGAGTTGCTCTGAATCGAGCGCCTTTTTAATCCAGCCTCTGATCATCAAGAGCTCAACGCTTCTCCGATGTCTCTTTTCTCTCTTCGCACTCTTGCGTATCTTTCTGTGCTTGTAAGTGGTTTGCTGTGGGATGGTTTAATTTCTCCATTTCTCTACTCACGTCATTCTGTGTCATCAATCAATCGTGGCTTACCGTAGTGATTATGTTAGTGCTGCTGCCAGAGGAGGTCTCCGCTTTCATTCACAGCGCACATTTGACCTCATTTGACCTATTGCTCATTACAGGGGCCCCGAGACTTCTGCAGGCCATCGCGGCTGACGGTGTGATCCCGTTCCTCAACTACTTTGCCGTGACCACAAAGTCAGGTGAACCGTTCCGAGCCCTGATCCTCACAGCGCTCATCTCAGAAATAGGAATTCTCATTGCTTCCCTCGACTACATTGCGCCCATCATCACCATGTACGTCAGCTTCCCTCAGTGTTTCCCCATCTCCCTCTCTTTTAAGGTTCTTCCTCATGTGCTATGGCTTTGTGAATCTGGCCTGTTGTCTGCAAACTCTCCTGAAGACTCCCAACTGGAGACCGCGCTTTAAGTACTACCACTGGTCAGTAGCTCTGCTGCCCCTTGACCGCCAGTCATACTTTCCCTTTCTCACAGGACCCTGTCGCTGTTTGGCGTGTGCCTGTGCGTTGCTCTTATGTTCATTTCCAGCTGGTATTACGCTGTGGTTGCGATTGCTATCGCGGCCGGTATCTACAAGTACATTGAGTACAAAGGGTTCGTAGTGCTTCTTTCAGAGCTGATATAGATGTTGATATTGTTGCTAAACAGGGCTGAGAAGGAGTGGGGAGATGGCATCCGGGGGCTGGCTATGAGCGCTGCTCGGTACGCTCTCCTCAAACTGGAGGAAGGGCCACCGCACGTCAAGAACTGGAGGTAGCAACTCACTGCCGTGTTCCTTCCTCTTGATTCTCTTCGTGTTTCAGGCCTCAAATTCTTATTCTTCTCAAACTGGATAAAAATCTTGAGCCAAAATACCGAAAAATGTTGACATTCTCCACCCAGTTGAAAGCGGGTGAGTTGCCTTGATCTATGTGATGATGTGTTGTACACCGTCTGTTTCACAGGCAAGGGCCTCACTCTGGTCAGCAGTGTGCTGGAAGGAAACATCTCCGAGCGATACGCTGATGCTCAGGCTGCCCACCAGGTGGGGCTGCTCCCTTTTAGGCCTCTTCCTCATTTGCGTTCTGTTTGCAGACTATTTCTTTGGCCCTGAAGAAAGAGAAAGTGAAGGGCTTTGCTGAAGTGCTCGTGTCCCATGAGCTGGAGGCTGGTTTGGACCACATGTGCGTAGAGGCTTTGCCTGGATGCAGTGCATAATCATGTGGGATTTTTTACAGGATCCAGACGTGTGGCGTTGGTGGATTGAGGCATAACACCGTGATGCTTGGCTGGCCATATGGCTGGAGACATGAACAGAACCCCAAGAGCTACAAACTCTTCATTGGTGAGCATCCTACTGCTCCTCTCCTTGCTCCGTTTATCCTTATTTTTACGCAGATACCCTACGCAATATCTCCTCCAATCAACTGGCAGCCCTCATTCCCAAGGGCATCGAGCGTTTCCCTGAGAGCACAGAGAAGATGAGGGGCACGATCGACGTCTGGTGGATCGTGCATGACGGCGGTCTGCTCATGCTTCTGCCTTTCCTGCTCACGCAGCACAAAACCTGGAAGAACTGTCAGATGAGGATCTTCACTGTGGCCCGTATCCTTAAGCACATTGCTGCTGCTGCTGTTATGTTTGTTGTAAGTTTCCTTAGCGTTGCACAGAGATGGAGGACAACAGCATCCAGATGAAGAAAGACCTCCAGACATTCCTCTATCACTTGCGGCTGAGCGCTGAGGTGGAGGTCGTTGAGATGCCGGACAATGATATCAGCGCATACACTTATGAGCGCACGCTCATGATGGAGCAGAGGACAGAGATGCTGCGCGAAATCAAGAGCACGCATCAAATACCCAGCAAGGCAGTAGCGGGAAAAGTGCCAGACGTAAGCGCCGCTTCAGCCGAGGGCCATCCTCTTACGCTCGTCTTCCGCAGGTGCAGTCCATCGTGGACCACGCCCATCCAGTCTCCTCATCATCTGCACAGCCACGTAATGTGCGCATCACTATCGACAGCATCCCTGAGGAAGAGTCCTCTACGGATGCAGCCGCACCGGATGCAGCTGCAAACGGTGGCAATGGCGCCTCTAGCCTGACTCAGAACAACTCAGAGAAGAACCTGTACACGTTCTCTGCTACAGCAGGGACTCAGTTCAAGAAAGACTTACTCAACATCAAGCCGTAAGTAGCACTTCTCATCTCTTCTGCTGCTGCTGCTGCTGCAGCTGCTGTTGCTGCTGCAGCTATTGCTACAGCTGCCGCATACTCAACTGGCTGCAAGCTTGATTTGTGTAAATTGAATGCGGTTGGATTTAATGCTTTATGTCGGGGAGCCTGATGCAGGGTCTGTTGTTTTTTTGCCTCCTCCTCCTCCTCATCCCTCGTCACGAAGGGTCAGAGGTCAAGGAGGAGCCTCCTTGTGTAATCGCTTGCCTCCTGACTAACCTCCTCTCCTCTTCTGTCCTCTTCATCTTTTTTGCAGTTCAAATTCTGAAGAATATTCCAAATTGTGAGTGTTGCTAAAATCAAGCTTTCCCCTCCTCTACCCCAACTCTCACCTCCTCCACCCCAACTCTTTCACCTCCTCCACCTCCTCCTCACGTTTTAGGCTTATTCATCTTAATTATTCTTATTTATTTATTTATTTCCTGAAAACTGGAATCAAGTTTTCAGCGTGAATGTCTGCTATAATTGCTCACTTCTAATCACACGTTGCTTGATTATTTAAGGATTTCATAGGTTCAGCCTCCTCCTTTGTAATTTGAGCTCTGATGTTGAATGCAGTCTTTATGTTGCTGCTTTGTGTGTGCAGGGACAATAAGAACGTGCGCAGGATGCACACGGCCGTGCGCCTGAATGAAGTGATCGTGGAGAAGTCTCACTCTTCGCAGATGGTCATCCTCAACCTTCCTGGACCCCCGAAACACGCAGCGGGCGAAGAGAACTGTATCCTTGCCAATGATGGCGTCATCATTTCTCTCCCTTTCTCTCATTTCCTTAACTGTTCCTCCTCAGATATGGAGTTCCTTGAGGTGCTTACTGAGGGCTTGGAGCGAGTTCTCATGGTCAGAGGTGGAGGTCGAGAGGTCATTACCATCTACTCATAGTTAAGCACCCTAAAGATGATCATACTTCATCTTCATTGCATCGTTGCTTCTTGAGCTATGAGTGCTGGGTAATTGACGCCTATCTATGCATTTCATAGAAACTCATTTAGCTACACACTTATTCGACACAATATTTGCTAATAGACATATCAAAAATAGACTGAAAATTAAATTGTTATTTTATGAAATCTTCTGCCGTTTCTTCTAAACTGACTAAACTTGACATATCTGTTTGTTCTTTTGCTTCTTTTTTTCTTTTTCAATCAAAGAAATTAATTGAACCGGTATTATTAGCTTAAGTGATTGATTAAATTGTTATCCATAGAGAAATGCGCATCTCATTATAATAAATAATCATGCTCCGTTATAGGCAATTCATTAGTCTTCCTCTGATATTCCACTTAAGACCATCAAAATTTCTGATCATTTTTCAATTTCATATAGTTCATTCCACCGTCTTCCGCTTGGCTTCGCGTCATAAGCTCTCGGTTTTAATTAGCATAATTTATTTGCGATCGCGATCATAATCATTATCTGAGGCAGAAATCTTAATTGTTGTGATTCGATTGACATTCAAAGTGATTGTGTTACCATATGGAGTCCTCTCCAAACGATATCTCTTCACCATTGATATGCAAATGAGCCTCTTCATTATCATCAGGTCGATGAGATAATAATGTTTTATCACTTATCATGTCCTCTTGTATACAGTTATATTCCCGAGTCATAGATTTAGTCTTTATACAAATGCCCCCCCCCCCCACCTATATTATCATGTTGTCACAAAGTTTTCATCGCCTGAATTGAGAAGCAATGTTCAAAGTTGATTTTGCTCGTGTGTTGAGAGCATTCTGCTTAGTTGAAACATAGCACTTGCTGTTGCAGCGGATGCTGTTCAATCATTCATGGATTTGATAATTTTAGATGCCTTAGCGTAGTTATTATGTTGCTTCGAATGGTTCAATGATGCTCCTCAACCATCAGTGACGTCATGTTATGCTTGTATCGCATTTTTGCTCCGCATTCATTATGTAATAATAAAAACAGTGTCTGATTTCTACTGCTTTGTTCTCATCATTTTATTCTCACTGATTATCAGCTGAGTTGCAGATGGCCTCGCAATATATATAATTATACTGAACGTCAAAAGAAAGTGCCCGATTTTGAATACCGATTAAAAGTACAAAATTAGATTCAGAATTATCGAAGTTGAGCATTTGCTGATCAGAGGCTATGTTCACCCGGTGGAGCAGATTTTTGGGGCTCCTTATGTCATATTTATCACAATGGGATTTTGGGTAAACAGAGTCATACACAACGCAGGGATGCGAGCAAACAAATTTAAAAATTGCCAATTTCATAATCTCGGTTCTTGTGAACAATTTGCGGCCTTTAATTTTCAAATGCCTTGATGGACAGCAGCAGCTGTGCCCTTGGTATGCTGGAGCAGGCATCTCCATCATCGGGTAGCACAGACTTTCAATTGCCAAACAAGAAGCATCCATTACAGGATAAATTTGCAAAACTTGTAATTTTGATGATCATCCTATGGCTGGGATATCCAAAGTGACGACGAGGACGATTGGGCAGGATTAGATGGTCCACAGATCCAAAGGGACAAAGAGGCAGGATAGGATGGTCCACAGATCCAAAGAGGCAAGATAGGATGGTCCACAGATCCAAAGGGACAACAAAGAGGCAGGATAGGATGGTCCACAGATCCAAAGGGACAACAAAGAGGCAGGATAGGATGGTCCACAGATTCAAAGAGAGAGAGAGAGAGAGAGAGAGAGAGTTCATTTATTTCACTCAAACACGTGCTTCATACAATGTGACAAAGACCATTTGTAAGACGAAGAGAAATGAATACCTGCAACTGCATCCTGGAGTTCAACCGTTAGGGTGGAGGCAGTATCACAAGATATAACCAACGATTATCCTGAATCTTTGGTTGCACAGCGGCCTCATTGGTTCTTGGCGAAATTTAGAAGTGGCAATGCAGTGCTCCGGATCTAAAACAATCAGCATAACCATTATTTTATCAAGGAATATAATGATTTTTCCCACTATGTAAATATGAGGCCTTCAGATTGCAGATTGAAATAATGAGAACTGAATAACCGCTCAAAAAAATCGGCATTTCTTCGTTTCCTTGCCTCATTAAATATGTAAAACGGTTAATAAAGTTTAAAAAGTTCTTTTTAAAGGTGAAATTAATCGTGATACATGTATCGATTTAATGCTTCTTCTGAAACAAGAATCATAACGCTCTTAATCATATGTTAATGTTAATTATAACGCTCATGCAGTCTCCTAGATCCGGAGCACTGGCGATTTTTAGGTTTCGCCCAGGGAGCCAAGGAAACCGACGTACCCGTATCTGAGAATTTGAGCTCAACTGCATGCCGCATATTTCAATATAATACCTCAAGCTCCATTCCTGAAGCCGGTGTCAGATTGTTCTTGACGAGATGAATCGGTTGTGGATCCCTCTTGTTCCACGTGCTGTGGCTGTTTTGAATCTGGTCTGAATGTACGCTCGCCTCTGTCTCTCTGACGTCAATTCTGATCGTCCAGTATAGAGTCAAACGGCGATGGAACCTGTTTAAACAACAGTGCGACCAGTGGTTGACAAATTACGCCCCTTTTGGTGTGGGCGAAATCTAAAAATTGCCAGTGCTCCGGGTTTAGAAAACTGAGCGTTATGATTCTTGTTACAGAACTAGCATCAATCAATGTCAATTAATTTACCTAACCTTTAATTAAGCTTGCTTTAATCTCATTAACATATACAGTTTTTTCATATTTAATGAGGCGAGGAAAAGAAGAAATGCTGATTTTCTTGAGCGGTTTTTCATTCCTCGTGATTTCAATCTGCAATTAACTTGAAGTCCCTATATTTACATAGTGGAAAAAATCTTTATATTCCTTATTCATTGATAAAATAATTGTTATGTTGATTGTTCTAGATTCGGAGCACTGCATGGCCACTTCTAAATATTGCTAAAAAGCACTGTAATGGCACTGTAATGGCACTGTGCACCCATGACTTTCTTAACCTTGTGCATCTTTTTATTATTATTGCATGTAATTTTCTTTTATATTAAGCGCATAGAAATTTTGTTTACTAATTCCAGGAATTACCTGTCAATGCTAGATTGCTAATCGATCAAGTACAAGTGTTCTTCATAATCCTCTTCTAATCAAATGCTCCTTAGCAACTTCACACCAGTTACTTATAAATTTGCTGACGGTGCTAAACTTCTAGGTTCGAAGATCTTTAACCCTTACTGAAAAAAAAAACAAACAAACACACACACACACACACACACACACACACACACACACACACACACACACACACACACACACACACAAACTTTTAAAGGCAGAACGTTACAATGTGTTGGTATACGGATTAAACCGATTTGAAACAGATCCGTTTTCTCTCTATTCTCGCTTCCTTGTTGAGGTTAAGATCAGCTTATTTTCTAGGATGTGGGTTTCATTTGCTGTGACATAATATTAAGATGTTGCTCCCTGTGATGTATGTCTGTTTGGATGATACCACGAGCGCGTTCCCAATCTGAAACTCTGAACAAGTCACCCTCATGCGTCGTCATTGAAGGTGAGTCGGAGGTCTTGAGGTTGAGGCCTGATTGACCAATTATGGTTTCATTCCTCGGTGAGATGGTGAAATAAGTTCCAGTGACAAGGCTAATTTTTTTCTGACACATCTTCTGTCTCTCAATGATATATACGTGTACTGACCTACCATCTAATACTTGTTCTCATGTAGTTGGTTCTCGCTGAATCTGTCATATTGCCAATCTATGCATATTTCCATGAATTGTTCTACTGTCAGTGATCAAGCTTATTATTGTCACCGGCCTGAGGCATGATTGCGGACCGATTTTTGAAATGCGTAATGTAAGAAGAGCTCGCTACCATACTGCGGTTCGCTTCATTCGTAAACGCGATGTCTCTCTGGCAAAGGCTATGAGTGATCTTGACCATGGTCACTTTTGGCGGGAAATCAAGCGGTTAAAAAGACTCTCAAAAACCCGTCGCTTTGTCTATTGACAATCATACTGCAAAGAAAGAGATATACGATGTCTTTTCGAATAAATACAGCGCTCTCTATAACTGCGTCTCTTATGACACCGCTGACGTGGCACATTACCTAATTGACATTAACATGGATTCGCTGAACAGCTTCGCGCTTTTAAATATCCACAGAGGATTTCTCAAAAGCAGCTCATGCATTAAAACGCGGCAAATCAGACGGGCACGCAGATCATTTGGCCCAGAAATCAGATCATCTGATCAACGGTACGCCGATTCTGAATGGCAATTAATTTGCTCAACTTTTTGCCGTAATGATCACCCATGTTTTTGTTCCTGATTCCTTTCTTCTGGGTTCCCTATCACCTATCGTAAATTTTTTTACAAAATCCATCAATTGTGGTTCCAACTACCGTGGTATTACTCTAATATAAGTAGTATACTTGGTATAATTCTTGGTAGAATTATTATGTATACAAATACAGTGGTTTTCTGCACAGCAGTGACCTTCAATATGGATTTAAGAAATGTTATTCAACTGTACAATGTACTTTTATTATTGATGAAGTATCTAAGCACTATGTGAGATACCATGGTGAAATGTACATTTTGTTATTAAATGCCTCCCAGGCATTTGATAGAGTGAATTATGTCAGGTTATTCCGGATTCTTAGAGACAGAGGAATGTGTCCTTTAATGTGTAGATTTCTTGCCTTCTCATATACCCAGCAAAAGATACGGGTCAAGTGGTCTGAATGTATTTCTGAACCGTTTACTGTTACAAACGGAGTAAAGCAGGGCGAAGTGCTGTCGCCAACCCTTTTCAATGTATATGTTGATTGTTTACTTGATCGCTTAAAAAAAGAAAAACATAGACTGCCAGTTAAAGGGTCACTTCTGTGGAGCAGTTAGCTACGCAGACGACTTAACCCTGCTTGCGCCAACAAAATATGCTCTGCCATGGTGCACCACGCATGCGCTTTCGTTTCGTAAACAACAAACATGTCCTTTTATGGCGAAGATGGCCTGCTCTGATTGGCTGAAATCTATAGCTTTACGAGGACAACGGGCCCAATCACGGCAAGCCCTCAGCTGACGTTTGCCTCCTATAATTTGTAATGGAAGCCATTCTCCCATAGGCGCAATGTTAACCCCGATATTCGGAATGCATTATTTCCTTACGCTTGCATCCAGGCATGGTGTTATTGGCACGGAATGCTATCAATTGGTGCTTTGAGTCAATAGAACATCATTTAAAATTTAGTTCCCCATCCCTTAAGACCGAAAATTTAGTACACGCGCTTGTTTTTACACAGCGATCAGTGGGAGTTCCTCCGTTCTGAGTTCTAATAATGTTCATTTATGCACGAAGCTCGGTATACCAAAGCACCGACTCCTTAGTGAGGATTTCTCTTTCCGCTTAAATATTTCTATTGATGACGCCACCCAACAAATAGGTGGTTTATTAAGGGATCGTATCCGCCTGCGAGATAGCAGCGGATTTATCACTAATGGGTGGACGAGAGAGGAGTTCAACTCCCCCTTAAATTCATTATTCTGCGACTAGAGTTTTACACTAGAGCTGTTCATCACTTGATGCCATGTCGGTCTGAATGTCTTTTTGTGTATTTGTTTGTTTGATTGTTTGGTTTTTTGTTATTTTTCTTCTCGTTCTTTCTTATATGAATATTTTGTACTTGTATACCACTTGTGCATATATCTCACGAAAAAAAAAAAGATAATTAAGTTGGTAATTACTAATTAGCAATCGTGGGTTGCACTCTCCTATAACAGAATCACCGATATGCCATTGCGTTGGTTAATTTCTCTTGGGATTCTTGCATAACCGACCCTTGTGGTGTTGTGAAATATTAATTAACTGGCGCTAATGGCTTATGTAACTTCAGCAATCATGCTTTCCTTAGCTTCCATTCCATCATACTCCATAATAGTGAATTCTGAGAACCCACGCTGCCTCAAAGAAAATTTTCATTTTTTTGCATAAAAACCGATAATTATTATATATATTCTGCATGTGTAGTTTGACGTGCGTATTTAACAGCATCGCGTTCCTTGCGACCATCCAGGCACCCTTTTCTGCTACCCTGGATCTTTGATTCTTCTTAATAATCTACAACACACCTGAGCCTCTCTGTAATTACCTTTCTTCTTCATCTTCTGATGTTGCTCTCTTTTTAATCGCAGCTGCTGTAAGAAAAATGTAATTAGATTTTCATCACAATTCAAGCGATTTTGTCTGCTCCTCATTCAGAATTGATGTGCTCTGTTGTTGGTTGTAATGGGGTATATATATATATGAATATGATGGATACTAGAATCCTCATGGGGGCTGAGTAGACAACGACACTCTTACTCAATAAGGGATCCGGCTAAAACTATGGAATAGGGTGTGTTGTAGTATTGAGTGAGAAAATATTCTGGAGATGAATGAATTTTTTAATTCGATAGACAGGGTTTATATAGTGATTATGAATCAATCTATTTGAGATGATTATCTGAGTTGAGTTTAGTATTTATAGCAAATTCACAATTCTCAATATACATGTGTAATGAACTAGTTATGTTGAAACTATAACAGGGTGAGGCCGTGAGAGGCAGCCATGAGGCTTCCGGCTTGAGGACTGCTTCATGAGGAAGTTGTGTTTTAATATTGCATGAAGAAAAAACAAACATACTTTACAGCCTGATTCTCAATGAATTGTGTTTCAGTTTTTATTTAAACCGAATAATGAGGTTGACAACTTGATAGATACTAGAATCCTCATGGGGGCTGAGTAGACAACGACATTTTTGCTCAATGAGGTATCTTCTATTTGACTGGCGGCTAAAATTATGAAATAGGGTGAGGCCATGAGAGGCAGCCGTGAGGCTTCAGGCTTGAAGACTGCTTCATGAGGAAGTTCTGCTTTAATATTGCATGAAGAAAGAACAAACATACTTTACATCCTGATTCTCAGTGATTTGTGTTTTAGTTTTTATTTAAACGGAATAATGAGGGCGACAACTTGAGCAGGCCATGAGAGTGCATTGGGGGGAGATGTTTGCCTTGTCTGCATTGTTCCTATCACTGAGATTATATTGATTGATATTCATATTTCTTTTCCAGAACAATGCCGCTGACTGGAAGAGGTGGAGGAGGAGGAGGAGGAGGAGGAAACCGTCAGATAAACGGGGGAGCCGTCCCCAACATCGATGAGATCATGCGTGCACTGGAAGGCGGCTCCAAACTGACCAGGTTCTACCACAGACGTCGGCCAGAGTTCCGAATGTTCCGCGTTCGTCTGGAGACGAGGCAACTCATCTGGACACGGAGTATCGGAGGCAAAGCAGAGGGCAAAGGTCAGTAGGGTTCAAATGGATCAGAGAGCAAAGGTCAGCATGGGATTAATGATTAATTAATTGGTGAGACGATGAGTTGAGATCACTTTTTGAACTCTTTGGGTACGATTAATTCTTTGTTGTCGCTTTGTTGGTCGTCGACATCTGTGTGTGTGTGGGTATTTTCTCTTTCGAGGACACCGATTGCGATGAGTCATCAATTCCCATTCTTCTCCTGATCAGGATTCAGAATTCACGGCAATCATTCCCCGCCATAATTGCGCAGCCGCTTAAAATTTCAGATGAGGTAGAAGCCATTCAGTTTGTAGATGTCACTCAGTTGGGGTTTTTTTTTCCTATGTTGCTTTGTATGTTTGTTTTTTAGGGAAAAAAAGAATCGAAAAAAACTTCCTATGTTTGTTTGTTTTTTTTTGTTTTTTTTGTTTTGTTTTTTTTTTGTTTTTTTTTTTGTTTTTGTTTTTTTTGTTTTGTTTTTTTTGATGCGTGTCTGTGTACACTTTTTGGTCAACGGTTTCTCCGCAACTAACAACTTTTCATCACTCATTTTTCTTAGGTCTATCGAGTATGACAATATCCGTGTCCGAAAGTATTTTGTAGGTCAAAGGTTCAAGGGTAAGGTCACAGCGATTTTTCAAAATTTCAATTGGATCGCTTTTAGCTCATTCATTAATTAAGCTACGGTCTTGTAATATACATCAATCGATCCAGTGCATCAATATGTACAACAATGCATGAAACTATTACGGCTCTCAGGCGCACCGTTCTTGCGTAATCTTGCATAATAGAAATTGAGACTTTTTAAAATGTCAATATCTCGGTTGTTACGCAGGTTGTGGCATTGAGATTTGCAGAGCACTATGCTGGTATAGCCATCTTACGAAATTGTGAGTTTAAATGAGGTTGCACTAAGGTCAAGGTCATAGCAATAATTAAAGCATTTAATTGCATAAATTGATGATTATTACAAATTTGTGTAAATTTTGTAACTAGTATGCGTTGATTTAACCGTGCTTTGAAGGAATTTGGACTTTTCAGAATATTAGTAGGTTTATTGTTAAAATATATTTTAGGCAACACTTAGCCAATTTCGTCGCTTCGGTATTCCGATGAACAAAGTTTGGTACGGAGTATTTTGAATTTGCTTATGTCTGTCAATAAGTAAGTTGCACTTAAAGGGAGGGAGAACTGGTTAAAAATTGACTTTGAGTCGTTATTTGATGCACCATAAATGATTCCTATGCCTGGCCCACACAAGGAATATCATCGCTAACGATTTCGCGGGCCATATATTGCTAACTAGGCGTGACGTCAGCAGCTGTGATGAAACACCGAGTTCCCCATCTGTTACAATGGGCCTCGTCATATCAGCGTGTCCTGCGACTAAACCCTTGGATATTTTTTTATTTTCTTTTCGGAAATAGATAGAATAATCATTTTGCCACCAGTCAGGCGCGAAAAAAAAATATTTTTCGCTATTTTTCTTATTTTAACAAGCGATTTTCTAGGACACCTACCATGTTTCTCATCCTGAAACAGTAAAAAGGATATCCATACATTAAAGGTAATTAAACACAAAACATGACCCTTAGTGTCTGGTCTATCACTAACAATAATTCATTGCGCACTTTTTTGTGTGACAATCTCTGAATGTCCAAATATAGTCTTAACCTAATTTAGCCTATATCTTGTTTCATGATGGTTCGTTTTGAAATCAAATTACATCAATGTGTATATATAATATTGGCCAGTATTTATATAATTTACATATTTCGTGTCAGATCAAGATTTAATATGATATATGACATTAAATGTTGATAATGCTTATAATATGAAACACGCTACTTTATACCATCAATTAATTCCTCAATTGGTTCGTTTCCTTCCTCTTTCTTCCTCTATTTACTTTCTCTTCTTTCTTTCTCTAATTACTTCCAAAAAAATTCCTGTTCACGTCTCTGACTGATTTCTTGTTTAGTTTTGTTCTCTTTATGTTTTTGGTGCTGATTATCCATTTCTGGTGCTGCGGTTTTAGATTATTTATTTATGTGAGAATATTACTTGTTTTTCTTCTGGAATATTCATCTGCATCTGCAGAATTATGATCAGTTTTTCTGTAATTTAATTTCAACGCTGTCTTGAATTCTAGGATATTTCGAAATGTGCATGAAGCAATAAAAGCTGCAAAATCAATGAAATGATGTGTAATTATGCCAGGAATTTAGGAATTCGTTCGTAACATGGTTAAATGATGGGAGTCTTGATCGTGGAAATGTTCGTCTCTTCACAGTTGATCTGCGTGAAGTGTTAGAAATTCGTCCTGGAAAGAAATCCAAGGATTTTGAACGTTGGGTGGACGAAGGCCGTCGTCATGACAACGACGTTTGTTTTGTTTTACTTTACGGCTCAGAATTTTGTCTGAAAAGCCTTTCACTCACAGGTGAGATGGAGATGTCTTTGGCTTTTTATATCTTATCTCATCTTATCTACAGCATCCAGTGTGCAAGAGTATGACTTGTGGATTCAGGGCTTGACCAGTCTTGTAGCCGATAGCCAGCATTCCAGTTACCCCCTCCAAACGGAGAGGTCAGTTCACTGCTCACTTATCGTAAAACAGCAAACTTTTGCCACATAAACATTTTGGGTATCAGTTCCTTGCAATCCTGCATGTATGAAAGTTGAAGCTATCCAAGTCAATGCCACTTCACGCATTCCAATTTTATCGCGGCATAGCAGACTTTTCATGCGCCAAGATTTGCTGTTTTACAGAACTCGAAAGACAGCATATATCGCTTCCGCTGGTTAATAATGTATCACATGACTCGCATGAATTGTCATTGATGGAAATTGAATATTTCTTTCAAATATATTTTACAGATGGCTAAGGAAGGAGTACTACTCTCTAGAGAAGAACAGTCTGTGAGCATTCACATGCATCATATCATTTCATCATCTCATCACAATCGATCTTTTCAGAGTCAGCTTAAAAGACATGAAAGCGTGGATGACGAAAATCAATTACAAGATCAACAATTGGGTGAAAGAGAAATACCAAACACTGGGCAGGGTCAGCGTTCTTCTTTTGTCGTTAACGGCGTCAGACATTTTTGTTGTTGCTTAAGCAGGACGGAGAAAATGGAACCCGAGGGCTGAACTTTGAAGCGCTTGCTCTGCTGTATCGGGATCTTCTTTTTGTTCCAACAGTGAGTACATTTTGTTCTTTACATTTTTTCCCATTTTGATGCGTTTTTTTTATTTTTTTTTTATTTTTAATAATCGACGTAAGGAATTAATGATATCTGCTGCCTTATACTTTGAAAAGGTTCAATATTTTACGATTCTGTGTTAAATTGACATTGATTTCGTTGGCAATCTTAATTCTAGAAAACCATTGTTTTGAAACAATTCTGTTTTCATGGGGTTTTTTTTCCTTCAAATTTTCAGACTTTTGATGAACATTTTCTACCATTCTTCATCAACAACAAGTCAGTATTATTATTTTGTTTCTTATTTAATATCATCATGAGGGATTTATAATTGAGAAGAATCATAACATTCCATGATAATTTATCTAAAGTGAGATGTTCTCTTCGCAGAGAGGTGCTCAAAGTAGAAGATTTCAAATTATTTTTGATACAAGAACAGAAGGTTGGTATTTCTGTATCATAATTATTATTTATTAATTATTACGCAGGAGTCGTTTGCGTCAGACACAAGCGAAGTTAAGCGTCACATGTTGTACTTTCTTGACGACAGGCATCGGGAAGCTTCAGGGGATGTTTACTTCACAAAGAAAGAGGTCTTAGAGATTGCAATCTTTATATATTTGTAAACAATCTCTTTTTTTTTTCGGGTCACAGTTTATGGATTATTTGTTTTCTTCGCACAATTCTATTTGGAACGATCAATTCTCCAAAGTTCACCAATCAATGGATGAGCCTCTGAACCACTATTGGATTTCATCCTCACATAACACGTATGTACTTGGAGATCAAAGGGTCATGCCCTGAAATCAGCCATAATAACGAATTCAATAATTAAGTAATAAGGGACTTATAAATGATGGCTTGATATTTTGTCTGCTTTACTTCTAGCTACTTGACTGGCGATCAATTCAAGAGTGAATCCACTTGCGAGGCGTATGCGAGATGTTTGCGCCAAGGCTGTAGATGCATAGAACGTGAGTCAATGACCCAATTAATGAATAAAAATAATCGTCATTTATTCCCCAGTCGATTGTTGGGACGGTCCGGATGGATACCCACACATTTATCACGGTCGCACACTCACAACGAAAATACGCTTTCTTGACGTACTTAAAACAATACGCGATCACGCGTGGGTGGCGTCAGAGTGAGTCCTCGCCACCGTTGAAATCTGTTTCTCTGATTAGTTTCTCTCGCAGGTACCCTCTGATTTTGTCCATTGAGGACCACTGCTCAATTCCGCAGCAGAAAAACATGGCCATCGCCTTCAAGGACGTGTTTGGAGAAATGCTGCTCACTGACCCCATTGACCCCGCAGCGAGCGCCCTCCCCTCGCCCAATCAACTCAAACGCAAAATTATTCTCAAACATAAGAAATTACCCAGTGGCGCAAGTGATAATGAGTGGAAATTCAGTGTTCCTAATGATGAAGGTGGCTGCAAAGATTAGCAATTACATTTTATTTTATTTTATTTTATTTTATTTTATTTTATTTTATTTTATTTTATTTTATTTTATTTTATTTTATTTTATTTTATTTTATTTTTATTTTTATTTTTTTCAGCGAATGTTATGGATTCAGATTTGAGTAATTCAGTTAAGAATGGCATCCTGTACTTGGAAGATACTCTTGATAAGGTTGGTGTCAGTGTAAATCTTTTACTTTTTTTAATCACGATTTATGTCAGGAATGGCGACCCCATTTCTTTGTCCTCTGCACAACGAAATTGCATTACACAGAAGAAACGTCGCTAGTGAACGCAGACAACGATGATGATGACGCAGACAACAGTCTCCTGGATAATGCAGATGTGACCTAATTATGATATCTTTGACCTATTTTTCACTACTTCAAATCCACAGTTGCCAAATGAAGAACTGCACTTCAGTGAGAAATGGTTCCATGGTCAGCTGAGAGGGGGTCGTGAGACAGCCATCGCTCTGCTCAACCAATACTCGTATTTGGGCGACGGCACTTTCCTCGTCAGGGACAGCGATAATTCCGTGTGTGATTTTTCCCTCTCCTTCTTGTGAGTGTGGTCCCAATATTATCGCCCGTGTTATTTTCTGATCACATGACCAGGCGAGACGGCGTTGTTCGGCACTGCAGGATTCGTTCCAAACAGGAGGGGGGTCTCACCAAGTATTACCTTATTCCTGGCCTGTCGTTTGACAGTCTCTACAGCCTAGTCACCCACTACCAAAAATTGCCCTTGCGTAGTCAAAACTTCGAACAACTCCTCAAGGAACCAGTCCCTCAACCTCAATCTCATGAAAACCAAGAGTAGGTCACTGAACTAGTTTTATGCCATTTAACCTTATTGTGCATAATCTGACCTAATTTTGTCTCAATGACTTATAGATGTAACCTACTTCCAGTTGGTACCATGACAACATATCACGGCGGGAGGCGGAAGACATGCTCTGTCGCTTGGACCAGGACGGTGCCTTCCTCATAAGACGCAGGGTCGTCAGCCTAGAGCACGATCCTGACCCCTCCCAATTCGCTATTTCATTCAGGTGAATATTGAGTGCATAGTTTGACCTTTGACCATGGTTTTTAATAGAGTCGAGGGGAGGATTCGTCGCTGTCGGATCCGGCAAGAGGGACGATTATTCACGATTGGAAACGCGTCGTTTGAGAGTCTGGTTGACCTTGTGCAATACTACGAACACAATCCTCTCTACCGACGCATGAAACTCCGATACCCGGTCAACGATCGACTGATCAGGATGCGTGGACAGGTTGGATTTATTATCGCGATTATTTAATTAATATTTATGCGGCATGACCCTTACGCACACACACACACACGAACCGACCTACTTTTGCAGGTGTCTGTGAACCGACCTTATTTAAGCGGTGATTACATCCCTGCCTGTCATTTACATTCAGAGGTAACAAATGTCCTCATAAGAGTGCTGGCTGCCCTTTTCCCAGAATTCCCCTGGATCTTCATCTTCTACTTGATTTGATTTGACTTGATGGGTTTAAATATAGCTAGGGAGCCAAGCTCTCTTTTATCCTTAATTGGTTAGTTGTTGTTACATTATTGGATTAGATGGAGTGTGAGTTTTAGATGTTGGTGTGGTTGCATTTTAGGGGGTGGTGTTTGTAAGTTTTGTTAAGGCGAGATTTGAAGATGTTAATGGTGGGAGAGTTGATGGTGTCTGCTGGGAGGGAGTTTCATGCTGTTATGATGCGGTGTCGTAAGGCAGTCCAGTAAGTAGTTGTGTTTGTCCTCAGATGGGTCAATTTGTGTCTGTGTCCTCGGGTCAATGTAGTCTGAATGGTAGTACGTCTGTATTTGATGTTCAATGTTGGTCTGTCCGTTGATGATTTTGTAGGTCTTAATCAAGTCGGTCTCTACTCTCTAGTCGTCTGAAGGTCAGGGTTGGTAGTTCGAGGTTTTTTAGTCGTTGTGGGTAGGGCAGGTGACGTAAGTTGGGTAATGTTTTTGTGGCTCTCATTTGTATTCTTTCGATGTTATTGTTGTGTTTTTCAAGATGGGGTGTCCAAACAGGGGATGCATATTCAAGGGTGGGGCGATTTTGTCTATGTAGAGGGTGAGGAAAGTGTCGTTTTGATGTGCGTTTGATGGCATTGAGTGTTCTGGAGGCTTTGTTTGTGATGTTATTAATGTGGTCTGAAAAGTGGATTTTATTGTCGATAGTGATGCCAATGTCTTTTTCTGTGGTGTTGTTGATGATGGGTTGATTGTTGATTGAGTGGTATATTTAAATCGGGGTTTTCTTTTTCTCTCCAAAATGAAGGGTGTTGCATTTGTCAGAGTTGAATTCCATTTTCCAGTGAGTGAGTGAGTGAGTGAGTGATGGGGTTTTATGGCTCCACCCAATCCGATCGGATGATACGGGCGCCAGAACAGAAGACCCGGGACCGGGGTTTCCCCCTACTCTTATCGATAAATCCCAAGGGGTCTTTGTCCTGCATACCACCATAGACAGTAGTACACCGCGCCCGGTCTTGTTACGCAGATGGGCAGCACTGCAGAGTCACCGAAGAATTACAATTATAACGGATTACAATTATAATTCACAATCATAACGCCGTGGCCTGATCGGGTCTCGAACCCCGGACCTCGACCCCCCACGGTCGGCATTGGATTGTAGTCAGCGGTTTAACCCACTGAGCTATCCCGTGCTCCTCCATTTTCCAGTCCTTTGTTATGCATTCAAGCGTTTAATCACCACGAGTAATGTGGGCGGTAGCACACAGGTGAGTAAACAGAGTCCAGTCGTCTTCTTTTTTTCTTTTTCTTTTTTCTGTAATGATGGGGGAAGCTTTGGCTTCGGACGAATATTGGCTAATCTTCGAAGCTTCGGCTTCGAATGAAAAGAGTTCAACGAATTCGAATATCAAAATTAATTTTCTACTTTATCAATTAGACTCTCTTGGTCACTCTGTTAACTCGCCTGTGTGCATAACAAAGGATAGCAATCAACAAACGATGCTTTAACTCGACTCTTAACACTGTCCAAACTTCTGATGAGAAGAACAAACTTTCACACTTTTACGATTGAATTTTTAAAATGAATATGATGTCTCCTTTGAAGAATCAGAAGTGACGACCATTCGTACAAACATCATTGGTCTAATTGAGCCCAACTTCTTTATTCGTTGGTTGCTTAGGGGCTTTGGGCTTTATCAGTGGAATATCACCGGAACCACTATTGTAAATTTCGTTGAACTTCTTGACTTTAAGAAGGCATGGCATCGACTTGCATGCCTGAACTTGACCATTCATGTGGCGAGCTGTTCCTAATTGATCAGCTGCCTGAAGAGGCGTTTCTTGGTTGAGCTCACTAGCCTATATAATGAAGGTACTAGTATTGCAGCGATGGAGTGGTTATATATCGGCTCCGTATTCGGCTTTGACAAATATCGACTGCTCTAAGCTTCGGCTTCGAATATTTGGATAAATGCAATATTCGCCCATCACTAGTTTTGTTGTCAAAGTTTTGTTGAAATCGGTTAGTCGAGATGTCTGGGTCGATGGTGTAGCATTTTGTCAGCTAAAAGAAGAGTTGGGCAGATGGAGGAGTCAGGAAGGTCATTGGTGAAGTGGGAGAAGAGTATGGGGCCAAGTACGCTCCCTTGGGGCACACTGCTGACTACATTTGTCCATTCTAAGAGAGTAGAGGAAAGCTGGACACGCTGTTGGCGGTTTGATAAGAAGCTTGTGATCCATTTGTGGAGTCTGCCAAATATCCCATAGGAGGGGCGTTGTGGAGTAGGAGAGGGATGTTCTACATTACTATGCTGTTGGGACCATTCTTTTTGAGTAAGCTCTTTGCTGTAAATCGGTCTGCTTCAATGGCAACAGGGATTGACTGACTTTCGTTTGCAATTATTAGCGTAACTATATTACTGTAGAATGTAAATTTATTTAAAACTTGTTTTCATTTTTTTCAGGAGCCGAACGCTGAAGCGATCTATTCAGGTGACATATATGCATGTCCTAATGATTTTGTTTCTCCGGTGAGTCTAAAGTTTGATTATTCTGATTATTAGATAAGTATTTTATTTATTCATTTCAGCTGAGGGTTCGCGCTTTGTATGGTTATTCTGCGCAGAGAGAAGATGAACTTTCTTTCGTGAAACACGCCGTCATCAGCAACGTCCAGAAACAAGATGGCGGATGGTGAGCGTGTGAAACTTTCGCCCTCGGTGACATTCAACATCTGTGATGCTTTTGTTCACGTTTATGTTTATTCGTGTTATACCGAGTATATTTTCTGATTGTTCACCATCTTTCTGTTTCGAAATGTATTCATGGATAAATTATGATAATTTCTCTGGAAGGTGGAGAGGGGATTACGGAGAGAAGCGTCAGCTGTGGTTCCCATCAAACTATGTCGAACCGATGAAGACGAAACTCTCGACCTCCAACCCTGGA
>KB310746.1:2144-37506 GCA_000328365.1 Capitella teleta
ATGAATCGATTAAGTCAATAATAATAAGCATAGTCATTAACATAATTCAAATGGCAGGGGACTTTTCAATCATTTTTTTGTAAGTACCCTAGCTGAATGAGCTCACCTATCCAAGGAGTGACTGTTGAGGGCTAACAAATTTAGATGTAAATAATATTTATAAGTAATATTATAGCCCCATTATTCAGTTTAGTTCAAGTGAAATAATATATTTTTAAGTCACCGAATTTACCACTCCCTCCCTCTTCCCCATTCTGCGATCTGGATTGACTAGAAGCCTGGTACATGCAGTTACGTTTGTTTTTTTATGGCGCGAATCGCTATGCATAGCGCGCTCAGTTTTGGGGGTTGTAGATAGTATTAGACGGTATTTTGCTGTCTGCTGATTGGTCGATTGAATAGAGCGGAAGTTGTTCTAAACATGGCGAATGTTATTTACTTGTTTTGATTTTTAGTTTTCGGATAATCGGAAATTTCGTCGTCTCCCCATGTTAATTTCCTATACCTTGGTGTTTTGTGACGTCACAACGTCGATCCGGAGGGATCTCGCGTTTCAAATCTCGGGAGCGAGGGGGCTGATTTTTTTTCGGAAAAAGCGTTCTAAAAGTGTTAGAAGTCGCACTACATTGAACTTTGACCCATATAAGGGCATAATGAAACCTCCGTGAATCGATTTATGTAATCTAGGGGCTGAAGTGTCATAGACACTTTAAGGAGTATGTCTGCCTATTGTGGTCATTCGCCACCGCGCAAATACGAGCGCAAAAAGTGCTCTTAGGGCGGATCAGTTACTAAGCACCCCTAGTGCAACCGTTGCGCTTTTGAAATCGCCCGTTGCTATGGCGACCAATCCATGTTCTGGCCAATCGGATTGCGCTAATCGGCCCATCCCACAGCTGATCATTATCGCTGCGAATCGGATCTCGCAGAACTTCATACGAATTCACCGATGCAACTACGGGTGACGTTTGTGTCATAGACTTGGATCTCCAGCGTGAGCTTACCACTGATGTTCGCGCTACGTCGCTAATTTCGTGCGTCGGCTCCGTGCCCGTGACTTCTGTTGCTTCTCTTGTAAATGTCGATGTCAATCGCTTAATTCGCTTAATTTATTCATCAGTGATGAATGCTCTCTAAGGATCAACAGAGGGTTCTGTCGGTCGCATGCCATACACCCGTGGCATGCATTAATTAAATAACTCTTTGCTATATCGCAGAAAAATGCTTGAAACCTCCGAATATTCTGATAATGGTATGATCCAATCGTAACGGCCTCTTTACTCGTCATAGTATACTTAATACTACATGTAGTATTACAGAACTGGTCACCCCGACTTGTGTAGGTCAACATTCCTTACTCTGGTGATTTGTCTACGTAACATTAGACAAACGTGTTATGACGGTGGCCACTCGTTCAGCGCTACAATGATGCAATATTGGCCAGCAACAAACGTGAATCGTGCCTTCCTGCAACCATAATCCTCTTGCGCTGCTCCACAGTGCAATCTCAATGCTACGAACCCCCAAAGAATGCCCCCGCCTATCGTACTAGTATATGCATTGGTGATAGCATGCATACATTCGACGTATGGATACGGTTAGATCCATGATGTGTGTGCTGTCTTATTCAGGGTGTTAATATGTGTTAGGTGTTGTGTGGTTTCATGTCGATTTGTCCTTCTCATAATTGACCCATTTTTACGTCTGCGTAAATAGCGTTGCGCAACGTTGAACGAACCTTACATCGAAATCTTGTGCAAGTTTGCGTCCGAGTTGTCTTGCGGTTCTTACGGAGTATGATTACGACCACTGACTGATTTCTGGTGCATGAAAACACACTTCTGTTTACCGTTGTAGTCGATATGTATGGCTCCACATCTTGGTCTGCCCTATTATCTTTAACCGTGTGATAATGACGCATGTTTACACGTGATTCGTGACTTTAGAAGCGAACTTCCGCGTTCTCATCAACAGAAAGCGCGACTGTCAGCGACGCTTGCATATTCCGCCATCGATCGCGTAGTTGGCATGCATCGTACGAGGAGTCCTCTTAATGAGGCGAACGGTGATTAGACAATCCGCTGATGCTTGCTTCGTCGGCGGTGTATGCCAACACCTGTGCATCACGGCTCCCAAGCCACTTCTGCTCGTGACTCGGCTTTTTAAGAGTGCCCTCCGGCGACCTTTCCCTACAACCCTTTAAAATATGACGTCACATGACGCAATATTACATACGACCAATCAGAAGCGTCGTTACATGTGCCGGGAAGATGCCTGCCTAGGGCTAGCGCCGTAATCGTTCGTAATCTCTTCCTATATCTTTAGGAATCTGCTTTATACCAGTCCTTGCATAACAGGGAAAATGACGCAATTTTAGCGCTGTTTGTGCACTTTCCTCCTGACCCATGAGTCGGGCTTTCCCTCTCCCGTTTATAAAGTTCACGTACAGGTCATGTTGTATTTTTCCCGCCGAGAATAAAATCCGCAGTTTTTGCCTGCATCATATGCTAGTTACATTGATGCTTTCTCTACTTTCAAACTGATAATCTGTTTTCTTTCAATAGTGTTAATTATTTCAGTTTTCTTGTTGCAAAATGCTTGTTTTCGCCACGCTCCTATCTCAACAGACGCACTCACTAATCGAAAGACTGCCCAATGACTTCAAACGAATGACCAATTACCTTTATTAAATACCTTTCTTTATTTCGCGCCGCGTGTGCTCGATCTAATTACCAATCCGAGATTTCGGATTACAGACTCCGCCCAATTCGACGATGGTTGCCATAGATACCGATGGAGCACGTGATCTCCTCTGAACCAATCAGCGTGGCTGCAGCCGATTTTTCGCGCCCAAAGTCCGACAGCGGCGAAATATTGCGCAATTTTTGACCGTAATTTCAAATAAGCTGTCACCATGGCTAGCGTCAGCCGGCCGGAGGTCAAACCCCTTGACGCGGCGCTGCGATGTGACGTCATATGACGTAATCCCCGGCCAATCGGACCGATTGAAGGCGTAGAAAACTCCTTAATTATACTCATCTGCTGATGACTTTCGTTTGCGCCGGGATTCTTAACACTCAATGGCTCCCTTCTCTCTTCTTTCCTCTCCTCTTTATTTTTTTAACCGCTAATTATTTTGCCGTGGAAGGCGTAAACTCAACGGACCACCGCTTCTGTCATCCGATGCTATTTCTTGGCAAACGGAAAAGTTTACACAAATAAGCTATTCACCCGCGCGGTTCAAGAAGTGCGTTGTATACGAAGTATACCAAGACGTGTGTAGACAAAGTGTTGTATATCTTGGCGGGATATCTGAGAATTCAGGTGTTCGCGGTGGATATATAGGCGGGCCAAGCAACAACAGCTCCGCACGCCGATTCTTTCTCGCTGATTTCAGAATATGTTGTCCTGGCGTATACGTCGGTCACTTGTGTGTTAAGCGTCATATATGTGATTGATGTTAGCTCAGCACATATACGTGTATAGAGTGTTCATTAGTGTGCATGCTGTGGTATGTATAGGAATTGGATGATAGACACTGAAATGTATCCGAAGTATAGCTCTGTCTCGCTGGTTTATGGGTGGAAAATGACTGATGTGTGGTTTAAGCCACGGACAATGTGGATCGCATATGGCCTACCATATGCAGTAGTTCCTGATTGCGAACAGATCAAATATTTATATTGTGGCCTTGAGAAAGTACATCATAAAGTCCCAAACCAATACGAAATAGCACTGCTGTATACAGGTATCTTGCTCGTATATACACAGCGTAAATGTACCGTGTGGTATACATCCTTCTATCTTCCGTTTCCCATCTGTTTCGAGGTTTTCCCTCGAGAATCAAATCCTGCCTCGTCTGCGGATGCTGAGGGAGTTGCCTCCAACGTCTGTTGCGTAATATCTGCCTCAAAGTACGAATCACATTCGTCGTCACATTAGTGAAATCGCAATATCGGGAGACATTCCATTAGGAGTGGCTACATGTGACGACGCCGTCTTTGCTTTTATTTGCGCACTCATTTTACGATGTGTTTCCAGTGTGTAATTATTTCATATGAAGGCGAGCTGTGCGTTTTACCCAGCGCGCTTGTTACGTCATATTATATCCGCACATTCATGGAAATGATTCAACATGTGGTTTTATGAATTAGGCGTTCGTGGAATCGAGGATGTACAAAGTGTATGAATGAATCCGACGTCGGTCTGCCGGTGTTCAATCCCCGTGGTTCCCAACACATGTCCGACATTCCGCATACTTTACGTATTCGGTTAAAACTGGAAAATCACCTCTGTTCCATTAGCGCCTTAAACGGGAGACGTTCGGAACACCAAGCATTTCGCATCGCGTGCATCGGATGAGCTCGATTTTTGGGGATTTCTTTTCAGCTGTTTATATACTAGTAGTTGAATCAATTGTCATGGGAAATGGTTGGGGATTAGGGCGTGGCTTCTCCTCTTTGATTGAGTGCCCATACAAAATCTCAGATTAAAGGATAGATTATATGCTTTCATTGGCATTGTAATTTAAACACAAAGCATATAGTATATATACGACCGTACCAGCCTCAGGTGTTAGATAAACTGAATCCGGTTTGTTTGAAAGACACGCGTGTGCTTGTTGCTAGCGATTGAAGCAACGCGCCCCGTTTGCTAATGGACCTGTGTTCGCCTCCAATGTCCATTTCCATGTTTCGGTTGCATTGTGAAGCGATAAATAGCTCCACTGTTATACTTTCGCCTCCTGAGTCTAGAATTCTACTCCTGTCTTTTGTTGCAGACGCTGCATCTGCCATTGTCACTGAAATACGCGTGCCCAGCCCCATCCACGTGGCTCGTATGCGTCGACGCACTGCTCAGTGTACTGACCACTGGACTGCCCATCGCCCGTCAAAATGGTCAGTTATTCATCAATTATTAACGAGGTTTTCGTAGGCGACATGATGCTGTAAATTTACGTCAAGTTGAAACTTATAAGTAGTTTTTCGGTTTGGAAATTTTAGCGTCGCGGTCGCAAGCGTCGTTTGGAATCGCTTTGCATCATGTCCCCTTCGAATCCGATCCTTGGCTTGCGCGAACTGCGTGATCGCACATGACGTAATCTTGGGGTAGGCTTTCTGGCTGGAATCAATACAAGCAATTCCAACTGTGCATAATTGAGGATCTTTTGCAGCCGGCGCCTTCCACAGCATGTGGACCGAGCTCGCATCAGCGCTACAAGACTTCTTATTCTGCAAACAGTAAGTGCGTTATGATTATTCAGAATTATAGATCTCACAGTGAAAAACATACGTTGTGATTTTTGGATGAAGTGCGTTATGATTTGCTTTTTATTCTCAGTCCCGCGCCGCCAACGCTATCTTTAGAGGAGTACCAACGAGATGAAGCTATCGACTGCAAGGTATTCTGCACTCTAATTAAGATGCAATATATTTTATGTGCTTTTCTTCAGATCATTTCGGTGATTCGCGATGACATTCTTCCCTACAGCAAAAGTGTTCCTCGCGAGTTTATTGTGAGCATTATGAATATTCTCAACAAAGGATCGATCCACTCCGCAACTTCTGTTTCATTCGTTGGTTTGTATCTTTTTTTACCCATCAATTCCTGGAAATTACAATAAAAGCTGAATGACTTCTGTTCTTTACCCTTGAATCTTAATCTTACCTTTTTTTTTCTATAGACACAGATTCATCAAGGAAACTCCGGGAAGAATTCGCAAAATCCTGTTTCGAGACCTTGCTCCAGTTCTCGTTCATCTCACCAGAGGGCGTTGGCAGTGAGGGCTCGATCACCAAACTCGCTGTGACGGCCCTTCTGCAGAGATGCCAGGAAGTGCTTCAGAAGTATGTTGAAGATGAGCGTCTGAGCGGCAAATGTCCCTTGCCAAGGTGCGTTCAAATGATCCCAACTTCAACCGGGAGATATGCCACCTTCAAAACTCTTCCTGGAAAGGAGTTTTTTATTGTCAAATTTAAAGAATTTTAAAAAATTTGTTGTCCTTTTTCTGCGCAGACGGGTGGCTATTCTAAGGTACCTTCTTCTGCTCTCTTCTCTCGAACACGAGACAAAAAGAATTTTTTTTTTTGTGGCAACGTTTTGTCTTGAAAGGCTTTTTGTGCTTTCACTCGCGGCATGGTTCAATTTGGTCTTGTATGCGAATGTGGTGGATTTATTGTGTTTCAAACCCCTGCGTATATGACGTCTGTATTGAGTGTTGATTGCATAATTAATTAATGTTGTTAATTCTATGTTTGCGAAATATTTCTCTGGAAAGAATGAGCTATTTTTGAAGAGTGGTGGTGGGTCGCAAAGGTGGTTTCTGTTTTGCTCTGAATTCTGTTAATACTAAACGTACCTCCTCTCACGAGAGTGGAAGAAGTTTAACTGAGGGGAAAATTTATTTAAGAATTTATATTTTATATATTGAATGAGTACTTACTATAATTTCTCTTCAGACCAAGGATGTCAGAAATGGCATTTGTTTTGAAGGCGGTTGGTACTCTGTTGATTTCCCTCAAGAGAGCGCCACCAGGAAATGGTGCGTATTCCACCAAGGAAATTTAAATATTTGAATATTTATCTTCCTCCAGTGGAGAGCAGCATCTGGGAGCAGGTCATTGACCTTTACCCTTCTCTGGTTGAGTGCACGACGTCAGCATCTCCTCAAGTGTGCCGGGCCCTGCGTGACGCGCTGCGTGAATACCATCATCTGATGGCCACTCCGAGATTCGCTAACGGCTCATTCTCATCTTAGCACTTGAATTCACATTTAATTAGTAATATAGAATAAAGTAATGTGAAGATCATTACAAGTATGGTAAAAGAAATAGCACATCTCTCAACTCTTATAATATTATCGTCACAACCATCATGAGTTGAATGGTCACTCTGGTGATTTGTTTCCAAAAACATTGATACAAAATGAAACTACTCAAGTGTAACTGAAACATGGAGGAGTAATATTCCTTGAATTTATTCTACATAAAATGAAAACAAACGCTAGGATAATCGATCCCTTTCATGAAAACAATTTTTTTTTTTTAAAGGAATGGTTTTTTTTTCCCTGTATTATTCACGAACAAATTGTATATTTTTATATTACAAAAAAAAATGTACTGTAGATGTACATATTGCAAATAAAGATTGAACTGTTAACTAGAGAATAATATGGGTTGAAATAAAATGAATATCTTTTTGTCTATAAACATGTATATGGTGATTGCTAATAAATTGGTTTATTCAATATACATGGTTATTTCATTTATACGTACAATTTTCTATCATACTAATTCAAGAGAAATCATTTATAAACAGGAAAAATATATGGACATATGAGAAATTGAGCAAAATATCTATTACATAAGATTGGTCCATGGAATGGGAAATATGAAGATCGCAAGATATATATTTTGAGACGGTTCGCTGGCTTTGGAGGAAATTAACAAGTTTAACTGGTTATAACAAATTAACGAACAGGTGAAAATGGAATAACTGCAGGAGCGTCTACATGTGATGAACGACCCAATCCACGATTTCCTGTATGCACTGGGGGCCTACTCCCTCGGGTTCATTGTGCAGCTGGTGGTACGCTCCTTCAAATTTCTGTAAAAACAAATATTAGTACGACTTTAAAAAGCTAATTCATTGCAGCAGCCCCCTGACCTTGTAAGTTTTGTCCGTGCTTCCGGTTTCCTTGTCAAATAGGTCAGCGCCAGAGATGTCACACAGTTTGTCATCCGTCCCATGCAGAAGTAAGAATGGATGTGTGAACTCCGCAAGGCGCTTAGACAAATCCTCCATGGCGTCTATCAGTTCACTCGCCATTCTGAAGAATACCAAAGTATTAATTCTGCTTCTTTCGTGCATACTGTATCTCACCGCGCTTTCAATCCTCCGTGCCAAACAAGTGGATCCTCTGTGTACTTCTTGACCTGGGATATCACATTTTATATTTCATGAAATAAAAAATATACTATCAAATTTCTCATTCAATAATTATTTTTACGCTACCATATCCCTCATTCCATAATTCATACTTACGACTTCGGCATCCCGACAGACCCATTCAGGTTTAATGGGACTTATCTCCAACTGCGGACCTAGTTTAGATGCAACCTTCGCTAAGAAAACCTAAAAATAATAAATCAATAATAACATGATCACAGTTTCGAAATCCCAAATATCTGCATACTTTAACGGGAGACACAGTCTCTGGATTTGGAAGAACAGCTGGACCAATGAGAATCACTCCCTTGACGGGCAAGTCCTTGTAGTCAAGAAGAGTTTTGATGGCAATGGTTCCACCCTGAGAAGAAGAGTTGGAATTGTGCCAAGTAAAACGGGCCACACTTACCATTGAGTGTCCGAGAAGGAAAACAGGACTCTCTGGGTATTTCTTGTGGATGATATCCAGATGCTGCACGACATCTCTGGTGTAATCGCTGAAGGCGTTGATGTGTACACGGTCACCCTCGCTCATTCCATGACCAACTGAGAGTTCAGAGGTCAGGCCAGAGGTCATACATACAGGGTCATCTTACCATGGTCATGGGCGCACACAGTGATGCCTTGAGCGTTGAGAGGCTTTGCAATCACATCGTACCACTGGCAATGCTCTCCTGCTCCGTGCAGAATGAACACGACGGCTCTGAAATAATTGTGAATTCGTTTTTATAATTGAAGCAATCCTTTTGGAATGGGCGAGGTGGAAAAAAATAATGATTAGAATAGCTATGCATGCTTGGCAAGGCGTCACTTGTTTACTACTAATTAGTAAGTATATGTGTAAGGATATTGTGATTAATACAGTAGTACCTGCGAATAACGAACAGTGCTGGATCCAAGAAAAAGTATTCGTAGTTCGGGGGTGTTCGTTAGTCAAGGTTGGGTAAAATTAGGTCACTATGGTAACTCATGCTAGCTTTGCATCAATTCAGCAATCAACAGTAACAGCAATGAAGCATAATGTTTATTCATAGTTTATTGAATCATTTATCTTTCAATAAAATCTGTAATAAGTTAATCTCCATCGATGGAGCTGTAACTCTACTCCATCTCTTTGAAACGCGCGTCGCCTCCGAGCGTGAGACTCTGCTGCTGAGCCAGCGCTCGGGAGTCGGCATGCACCTCGGGGGAGCTTGCCTCTGCTTGCTGCATTAACTTTTAGCGCCGTCGAGTGACCACGTGCTTACTCCAAAATATTATCTCAACGATTTGGTTGATTTGACAGGTTAAAGTTAAGCCCCGCCCATTGACTTCACCCGGTTTTTTTTTCCAGTTTTCTACTGTGTGAGCATAATTATGACCGCAATTTATTCTTGTATGAAGTGCAACATAACATACATATCAGCCTTAATCATTTTAAATACCTTACAAGCCTTTAAAAACCACCGTTCATGTGTTCTAGGCGCCGCGCACACGGCCGTCTCAGCGGAATTATATTAACTTGCGAACAGCGAACAGGCACACAAGCATGTATAATTACATGCATGTATAATTACAGCAACCTATATACCCGCTAAACACCGTAGAACATCGTTAATAGTGTGCTGTGTGCATTTGCCATAAGATTTTATTATCTTTTAATTGAAAAAATGTTAAATTAAAATATTTTATTTCTGAGGGGGGTGTTCGTTGTTGCGTTTCGAGGTGTTCGCTGGTCAGGAGTGATTCCCTATTGGTTAACATGGGATTGAGTTGCGTCCAAAGAAAATCGTTCGTTAGAGAGGACTGTTCGCTAGAGGTGTGTTCGTTAGTCGCAGGTACTACTGTAGGCGCATGTCACCGTGCCCTTATTAAAATCATAACGCAAGCCTGCTACGCTGATTAAAATCCCCACATTATCGCCCATTGATAATTTACCTCGGATTTTCCTCTTCCCAATATTTCGTGCGTAGTCGCTGCTTGACAGCATTCGTGAAATGAGGAATTGATTCCCATGGAGGGGCGCTAGATGGCAAACGGTTATTCTTTCTCCAGCCAAACAACGATAGTATCCAGGACAACATTGTGTAAGCGGTTTTATTCCTTATTCAGAGATTATGGCAAACGAAATACGACATGGACTGAATTTATGATGGAACCCAAAGAATGTTGAAGTCACGAATCACGACTATATCACGACCTATCGAGTCAAGGGGTGTAGGTCCTTTGAGTGAGGAATTTGTACCGTGTTACAAAGCTCGGCTATTAATTAGTTCAAATACTAACAAATATTAGGTGTAGGAGATATACCGATAGTTAAGTAGATCTGTAGCCAATGTACACTATAGCTTGATGACTCTACAACCTACTTCCCTTTGAAAGTACAAATCTTAGCATACATGCACTGTCTTCTTCTCTTGTTAACACTGGCACACAATTAGGAGCATAGGCACGTTTGGGTACTATAGTATAGAACTTCTTAATGCAGGAGTTAATCGTCAACCTATATAATATAATTCATAATTTGTAAGAAGGAATTCACTTAGATGACATTTAGAACTTTTAAGACCATCTATACGTATACATGTAGTAGATTGTGTACTTAACCATATTTCAAATTGTAATTCTTGCTCAAAAACTATTATTCAAAGATACTTTAAACAGAGCTATATAAAACTACATGTGTGTCTACTGGTTTTTATAACTACATGTACATAAGATATCTGGAATTCCCTTGGAAGGAAGGCGGAAGGAGAAGAGGCTGGGGTCAACATAATTTATATGCCGACGACCCCATAAGTATGCATTCGAGCATAGTGAGTATAATACCTGCTTCACATTACCAGCAATAAAAAGGGAAGACTGATTTGAGTTATTTCATTATATATTTATGGCCAATATATCATGGCAACATGAAAGGGCACCGCTGGGTCTTGATATTTCACTAAAATGTTATTTACTAGCTTACCTGCACCATTGAATGACCGGATCAATGCCTTTAATTGCACCTGTTGAAAGTCTTTCAACAACTGAAAGCGGTCCAATAAATCATATGAAATTAAACAACATTTCAAGCGACATGGACAAATACAGGTAAAGGATGAACACTATACACCTTCAAGCTGAACTGGTAATAAATGCAGAAATTGCAGTAGAAATAAGCCGAGATTTGACGTGAATCAATTCATAAGTATTAGCAACAGATATTTTCTCTTAACAGCAACATTAACGCTAAAGATTGAGCATCTGAGCTCAGTGTTACCCATCCATAACAGAAGATTGGAGATACTCGGTTTGGAGCCTAAATATTCAGCCATTGTCATCGGACATTGAAATTGTACACACAGGCAACAGAAATACATTAAGTTTTCTTCAGAAATTGGAAGATCACAAACCATGTACCCAATTGTTTTACACCAAGCAATTGCTGTTTGGGATGATCTAAGTGCCCACACTAGCTATATTTTTGGCGTGTTTTAAGCAATCCCTGATATTTGAGAAATACATTATCTGCACTCTAACCGTAGAGGAAAGATAATGCTATCGTAATTCTTATTCAAGATGGCTAGCTATCGCATTTTTAAAAATGCTTGTAACCAAGGCTATATCCCGTTTAGAGGAACAGAATGGCTATTAAGGTCCTCAACATTGCTCAAACAAAATAAAAGATGAATTTAAATTTGAATTGTTCACTATAGTATGTCGCAATTTTCTTGAGTAATCATGATAGAATATAATTAATGGGATGCGGCAAAATGCTTGAGAACAGAACACTAATCGTGCTATTCATTAGATTCTGATGCGCCATGCAGCTAATTACACTGATGAAGATCAATTATCGTGCGTAGACATATAAGTTCACATATATGTAACGCAAATTCCCTGGGCGCTTGTTATATTGATTGGCCTAGATTGGAAATTGTTTCTTGTGAATCACCTCAATAAATGTAGTGTGCATTTTATTGAATATTCACGCTTCACTTGGCATGTTACGTGTGGTATATGGTATATGATCAGGTATATGACTCATGCATGGAAAGCCAGCTCACACATGAATGTATCCATATTTATACTAGCATTCAGTGCATGTATAACTGTAGCTAAGTCTCGAAATCATTACCTAAACATAGTCATAACAATTGGACCTTATTGACTTTATGGGTTCTAAATAGTGACCAAACTCTTCTTGACTCTGGGTAAATTGTTGTTATTTTGTTGTTGGATTGAATGAAGGGTGAGTTTTAGATGTTAGTGTCGTTGAATTTTAGGGGGTAGTATTTGTAGCTTTTGTTTAGGCGATATTTGAACATATTAATGGTGAGAAAGTTGATGGTGCCTGCTGGGAGGGAGTTGCAGAGAAGCAGAGAGAAAACAGACAGGTTGGAAGAACTTTGGATCAGTCCGTGGGTCAGAATAGAATTATGTGACCACACATCTCAAAAGGGACTTGATATAAGTGGACATGTATTTTGCAAAGTAAAACAATGAGCTTTGAAAATTAGTCGATTAACTGATGCAGCATGAAAGTATGTATGTGAGTTTTGTATATAAAGCTGTATTTATCCAAATATCCTCACTCTACATGCAACAGTTGCATCATATATTTTTCTCAGAAGTGGGCAATTAAATTATACATGTTTTGTAATATTAAATCCAAACAATCAAACGGACACCAATACACCTAACGCCGAGAAGTCAAGTCTAGTTGTCAATGTCCACAGACATCTAGAACTAGGTGTTGAAAATAAGATTCTGATGGGCGGACTCATTAGCTATAGCCACCCCACAATTACAGACAGGCCGCAGACCACAATGAAAACTGTCACACCCCTTCAGTCACCCAAAATACCCTCAAAGTATTTATATCAGCGTAAGTCAGTCTCAGAAGCTATGGTACCATAACAGAACTACTAGACCCACAGAAATGAATTCCGTGCAAGCAAAATAATCTCAATGCAAATTTGACCTACCTTGGACCACCAGGCATCCGAACCTTTTTTCCTCCAATCTTGAAAGCTCTCGGTTTCCAATGGTAACCTGCCAATCGTTGACCTCTTTGGTTAGTAACCACAAATGCATGACACTCATCTCCTGTGCCTCGTAATGCATTGAGGGCCAAAACAGTCTGCTTCAACTTTGAATTGAACTTGTCGGTCGCCGGAGCAGCCTCACCGTTGATGTTTGCAAAGTCGGTCTCCTCATTGAGCCCTGGACTGCCAGCATCTGTTGGACTGTTGTCCATAGTCGGGTTATCCTTTGGCGATGAGGCCTTTACTTCACTAGCAGATCCTCCTTTCTCGCCATCAGCAGGCATGTTGGCTTGATCAGCGTTAGGATTCGATAATTTCCGAATGGTGTTATTAACAAAATTGGTCGTTTCATTTAAGAACGACATTTTGTTTGAACTTTCAGCAGCAGATGTTTCGCCTAGGTCGTCGTTCACCTCTTTGCCTTGTTCATTTCCCATAATGCTTGGCTTTAAAAGTCAAATGATTAATCAATATAACAATATCACTATGCATCCCATGCCGCATCCTCTGCTCAGCAATGCTCATTAATAAGATCACGCGAAGAACGCCAGTCACTATCGAGATTGCATTGTTTTCTTAAAAGTAACCCGGGCGTGCAAATTATTCACATATGAATTGAGTCTGAATCTATAAGCTGTCCACCTTCACAATAAACCTTTCACAGGTGGTGGGGATAATAGCTGGGTAATATGCGACCCAGGGAAACCTGGCATAACCAATTTAACCAATTTAACAGCTGTTACATGTTCAGAGGCTTGATGTCTTATGCAGAATGATATGGTTGCAATCGTTGTTGTGGCAGCCCTTGTCGACACCTACACAATCTATTTATAGATTAATGTTTTATTCAATAGAAGGAGGTGTGCTGTGATTAGCAAGCAATGATAAATCACCATTGATCATGCATATCCTTGCATGTCTAATTCAATGATACAGCCAAGCCACGAGCCATGATATAATGGTGTCCTGTTACCTGGCCTGGTCTACATTCCTCTAGGCTGGTATATTATATTGATTGCAGAAGTTTGAAATTTAAATTGAATTTGTAATTCGACTTTTATTTCAAATTCTAGCCAATCAACGGATATCATTCTAATCAATAAATATTTTCAGTCACCCAAGGACACAGGGCTTGGTCATTAAGTAGTTAACGATAAATCAATGAGATGAGATGAGATGGGATGATTGTGAGACATCCAGATTTTCGACACACATTTTTAAAAATGAGTAGGAGTTGCATGACACCGGTCTCCCTCTCTTCTTCATTACTCCTATAACCTGGGCTATGTGGCAAGGCATTGTCAAAGCGACTGCAGTTAAGAACAGTGAGCTGTCCTTACATCCTCAAGACGTCTGTGATGACAAACAAAGCTGCTCCGCATCACGAGCGCATTACACACAACCGTCAGACAGTTCATTCATGCACCAAAGTATCTTGCTTACGGCACACCACGTTTTTTTCCAGAGCCCCACAAAACATGCAACATCCCTAACTAATCGAGTGTCGCCCCCTCGCGTAAGTGAACTCTTGGAAGCTGCCTGACAAGTTGAATTGACGGCATCCTATCCCGAACAATCTCAATCAATATCGGCAAAGATGCATACTCTCCCCAGTTCTCCTAAGTATCCACACTGACGACCTCAGAGAAAATTCAACATCAACTTATCAGATTAAATATGCTTATGATAACGCTATAGCGCATATATTTTTTCTTAAACGATTACAGACAAACCATCGAACCATTTGTAGCCTTGTAGGCCTACCAGTTGACAGGTCAATGTAGACCTCGGAGCAGATTGTAATTGGCCAGAATCGGCTGGCTGAAGTAAAAATCACCAGATAGCTGCTTAGGCCGCTTCACCAATCCGCTCAGATATATTGGCTCTGCATTGAGATAGGCGGCAAGCAACGGCTTGAAGATGGCTTGGCAATGGTTGCGATACCATTCTATAAGTGTAATGATGCCACTAGTTAACACAAACATTCACTAGTCTTTACATGCGCTACTCGTGTGGTAATTTTGAGATTGGGCGATATCTAAATCGTATGATGTCCCATTTAATTACACTCTTTTGCTTTACTCAAGTTCAAGACATTTACGGCGTTTCATAAACTTCCATAGATTATTTCTACCTATGAACATCATTATTATTGATTGATGATTATTGCTAATTTCAGTTGATGTTTCTGCCTGGTTGGAAGCCGAACTGATAGGGGTAGTGGAAATGTTTGACTGACAAGTAATCGACTAATCGTACAATCTTTTGTGGACTAGTTTCTCCAGGATTTGGAGATCGAGGGAGAGGGACGGGGGTGTTCATCGTGGAGGATTGGTGGTCGAGAGTGGAGGAGATGACGCATTATATTTGACTGATGAGTGCTGTTTTTGCTTCTTGCTGAAAGTTCTGAGGCTGGTAATGCTTTTTGTTACGTTTGGGAGTGTGTTCCAAAGTTGGGGCCTATATGTACAAAGCTTTTGTGAGTGAGGTGGTGTGTGTAATTTCTTGTCGGCATCGGGTTGGTTCCTCTGTGGCGTGTGGGGTATGTGTGGAATGGGACGTCTGTAGTGAATGCAGTAGGGATGGTGGTGGGGAGGAGGTTGTAATTAATTTTGTATATCATCTTTGAAGATGCAAATAAAATAATCGAATTTCTCTAATTTTCTAGACCAACAAAAGCAATGCTTGTAGACAAGCAGTGTAATGAACCAAGTGTCAAGAGAGGCCAATACAAATTGTTTTAGGCCTCTGAATTTTGAAACGAGGGTTCGGCAGTGATGTAAGTCATAATAGTGCAATATTATATATAGTGCAATATATATATATATATATATATATATATATATATATATATATATATATATATATATATATATATATATACATATATATATACACATGTCGAATGCGATAATTATAGGACAATACTTTTGCACTTACATTCACTAGGTGGTATAACTTACGACCCAGCACACAAGTGATAAACATAGCTTCAGTGACTTTTAAAGACCTACATTTCTCGTATCTTTAGATGTGTAAACAAGCTACGTATAATTATCGCATTCAACATTTCTGATATTTGCATAATACCTGGTTACCTGGCGGCGTTTGGAATTACTCGATGCTTTCAACGTGTTGCATACGTTTACTGTATAATGCGAATACTCAATACTGAGAAATGATTGGGAATGTTTGCCAGACACGATTGTTATCGAGACTTCACTGTATTTCGAGTATGAATGCAATTCCTCGCGTTATCAGCCCGAACTTTCGCTTATATAAAACAACCTTCACTTATCAAAGCGACTTCCGTTCGGCTGAAATTCGTCTGCTGCCAAGTTTGCGATTTTTGCGAAGTTTTTCCACCTCAATTGTTTCCACGATGAGCGACAGCATGACAGCAACCGAGAACCAGGCGACGGCCAACTTCAGGGAATATCTGCGAGTGAATACAATGCAGCCAAATCCTGACTATGGTGAGAATCCGCGCATCTTACTGGCATTGAAATTACTATTGCCTGGAAGCTTGGTCAGAGTCAGAGACAGAGGGAGAGTGCTTGGAAGTTGGATTGACATTAACGTTGGCATTTAATCATGAATCATTATTCATTGAATGGTCACAAGGCATGATGGTGACTTTGAGTGATGAATGTGGCCATTGAGTGATGATTGGTTGAATCAGATTGTCACAATTATGACATCATTGTCACTGAAACATTGTGACTGTCCTGTTCAGGCTGTTGCCAGATCTATTTTAATCTTGTTCCAAGCCTCCATATTGATAATTTAGATCATCATCATCATCCCCACAGATTATGGTTACAGAATGCAGCTAGATCTATCTATTAATTACTGAGCCATCGATTTGGAGATTAGCTTGTATATACAATACAGATACAGATTCGACATCTCTCGTGAAAAGCGGTCCTCACTTATAGCCAGTTGCCATGGCAACCCTGTTACCCTGCCATCTGCTTACTCGATTATGGCAGATTCCTGTTTCGTTGAACTGAGAATGCTCAAATTTTGCACAAATTAATAATTATTGAGCATTTCTGTATTTTTACTCACATTTTAGTATGAATTTTATGTCGAGTAGACTTGTATTTTATATTTCATTCAAAACTGCGACTCGACTCGTAATGAGCATTTTATCGCAATGGGAAGATAGGCCAATGTGCCATCTTGTTTATAATACAAGCTAATCTTCATGTCTATGCATCTTGCGATCTTTGAGGATGGAAATTGGGTCTTGGAACGAGACTATGTCACTCCTATTGGCTAAATAATTCACTTCTTGTATCCACTAACAACTTGTCATTATCAAGATAAGTTTCTTGATCATAAATTCATGCATTTTTGTTTTGTAGTGGAAATAAAGTAGATAAACGAGGTCCGACTGTATCATAATTGTACGTACTCTTTGAATGTTGAATTAAAGTAAATGATCTATTTCCATATTTCCAGCTGGAGCTGCTGATTTCCTGACTCGAATGGCCAACGAACTTGGTCTGCCGTACCAAGTACACGAGGTATGAAGATCTTAGCACTCTGTTTTGCATTGTCCCTCTGTGAACATCTTTTCAGTGTGTTCCAGGGAAACCCATCTTCATCATCACATGGGAGGGCACGGATCCCTCTCTTCCTTCCCTCCTGCTCAACTCGCACATTGACGTGGTTCCCGTGTTCCCTGTGAGTTCATTGGGTGCATTCTAATGTGACGTAATCAAATCTCTGTACCACAACCAAACCTTCAGAATCCATATTTGAGAAAGATGTATATTAGATGACACATTTATAATTATAGAGGTCTGCCTTCAGCAAGGTCAACTAAAGGGCCTACACTTATGTTAACACATTCACCACTAAAGACAAAAATTCTCATCTTATGGGAAATGAGAACTCTGGCGGTGAATGTGTTTATTGGTTTCAAAGCCCTTAAATTAGATAATCCAGGTGGAATTTTAAATTGAAATTTTATAACTCTAGCTCCAGGTATAAATCTAATTCATGATCAATGAAAGTACAAACAGGGTAGCGTTCATTATGTCATAAATGCAATGCACTCTAGAAGGAAGTCCCATGTTAATCATAGTTGATCTAACCTGCAATTAGCCCACAACAGGTGTGATTTCTTCAAATGTGTCGGTCAAAGGTTGTATTTTTTGTGTGAATGTATCTTCTATCGTTCGTTACCACTTCAAGGTACTACAAGGTGTGACTGTTGTTCTTTAAAAAAATGTTAAGACTATAAGTAAACCTGTTTATCTGATTGAGTAGCTGAGGGCATTGATCTAATATTAAAAAAAAACCTTGCTTCAAAATAAATGTTCTGACAGCAGTTATCATTGGTCCAAAATGACAAGACAAAGAGAGGCACTTTGTGGCAGATTTGGCTTACAATTCATTGATGGAACATTCATTATCCTGATATCATCAAGGTTGGCGAAACAGAAAACAGAAAACAGCTGCCAAAATTTGTCATCTAAACATTTTAGCAGCACTGCTGCCATAGCAACTGTTAACTTCTGCATTTTCCAGGAATTCTGGAAATATGAGCCATTTTCAGCGGAGAAGGATTCGAATGGAGACATCTACGCCCGAGGATCCCAGGTTTGGTTTGTCGTTCTACGAACGCAATTGACTTTTATTTCTTTCTCGTTCACAGGACATGAAATGTGTTGGCATTCAGTGAGTACAATTTTCTTATCAATTCAATTGAGTTATCATCGATATCTTATCAGCTTACTGATTATTTTCTTATGTTTTTATTGTGTTATTTGAGGGATTTGATAAGAGGCTACTTATCTGTTTTCTGAATCAATTACTTTTATTGCTTTATGGTTGTTTTGGTATCTCGTTGTGAGAGTGAATTTTAATGGTCTTATTAGGAATTTTATTAACAGTGATTCTTTTGTAATTGCAGATACATTGAAGCCATCCGCCGCATCAAAGCCAGCGGTCATTCTTTTCCGCGTACTATTCATATGTCCTTTGTTCCTGGTTAGTTAACTTGGATGTCACAAACTGATGTGCTTCTATTTATAGCTCATCTCTCAGTGAGACAGTTTATTAGTGAGCATGAAAATCATAAACTCAATCCTCTAAGTACCATTCTTCACATAAGCTCATGAATATTCATGAAAATTATGCAAATGATTTGCATCATCAAATTGCATGCTTATATGGTTACCAAGGAAACCAGTAATTATATATTATATTGGAAAATTCTGAGGTTCTTCATTTAAATTGAGTTTGATCAGAAAGTTATGTCAATATGCAATTGACTCCTGGACTTTAATAACGAATATTTCAGATGAGGAGATTGGGGGCCATGATGGAATGGAGAAGTTTATTTTGCATGCCGCTTTCAAGAAGCTTAACGTTGGCTTTGCGTTGGATGAAGGTTTAGCGAACCCCACTGAAAACTTCACTGTTTTCTACGGGGAACGCTCTCCCTGGTGTTAGTCCTACTAATTTTCTCACGTGATTACATTAATTTTGTTAATTAGGGATTGAGGTCACGTGTCCGGGAGCCCCCGGTCACGGTTCGAGATTTGTTGAAAATGACGCTGGCACAAAAATGGTGATGATATAAAAAAAATTTTTATTTATGTGGAATTATTTGTTTTCAGCGCAAAATCATCGATTCCTTCATGGATTACAGAGAAAACCAGAAAGCCAAGTGAGACATTATTTTATTGAAATAATTTCAAGTAAAAGTCATGTCTGACAGGATGGAGGGTGATCCTAAAGTCAAGTTAGGAGACGTTACCACGGTTAATTTTACCATGGTTGAGGTTCGCTCAATTTTCACGTGATTTTACTCCGATGTAATTCAAACTTTTTTTACTCAGGGCGGAGTTCAAATGAATGTCATTCCTTCGGAGTTGAAGGCCAGTGAGTTTATATTGAGTTTGTTTAGTTAGTTAGTTTATTGATATATTGTTTCTCTTTCCAGAGTTTGATGTTCGTGTGACTCCGCATCAGAATTTGGAAGAATTTGAAGCGATGTTGAACAAATGGTGTCAAGAAGCAGGTGAAGGGGTCGCCATCAAGTTCCTTCAGGTATCCGATTATTGATCATTTCATATTCCCTGCTGAATAGCACCGGAGAAATTTGCTCCATTCTAAACACTGCCTTGAGTGATTCCACGTCAATAACGAGTCGAAATAACAGTCTCATAAAGCACTTCGCTCTGCCAACTATATCACAAACAGAGCAAAGTGTGGCTGCGGCCATTGTAGAATTAAAATCCCTCAGCGTTTGCATTTTTAATCATGCTGAGCAGTATATCATGTTAAATTAGCTTTGTACTTACTGACTATTGCGTTAAAATTTCTGCTTTTTGCTTCTGTTTTTTTAATTAGTTTTTGTTTTTGTTCCTCCTCTCTCTTTATTGTTGGTTTGTTTTCTTCTTGTAATATCGTGATTTTGTTCCCGTCTTTTCAACGATTGTGCCATAGAATTTATATCCACGTAATTAATATAATAATATTCATGGCTCATTATATATTTGTCATTTCGCCAGAAAAACACGAACCAAGCATTGACGTCGATCAGCAGTGAGGATCCCTGGTGGAAGGCGTTCTCTGGGGTGTGCGACAAACTGTGAGTGATTGAGTACTGGGGCGCAGTCTGTAGTTGCAACGTTAAATGTCAGTGCGGGTACCATGCATACTTGTACATGTATATGTATCACTCTTCACTAGGATATTGGATGAATGAAAACATTTTGTTTATCATTTTGGGTATGATAATTAGAGTGAAAAGTCATAATTGCAGTAGAAGCAAATACAACTTTAGATTAATTTCATGTTTGTTAAATGAAAACAGAAACCTGGCGACTGAGTTTGAGATTCATTCTGGATTCACTGATATGCGCTTCTTGCGACGTGTGAGTTGTCGCAATCTTCTATTGAACTTTTTTCTTTCATTTTCTCTAAATTCCTTCCTCGCTTTCTTCAGAAATCTTTCGATCGAACCGGAAATTTTCCCGGCAGCAACTGACAGCCGATATTTGAGAGCTGTGAGTCGTGATTTTTACATGAAGCACAGAAATCTGGATTACTCTAAATTTCCAATCTCTTGCAAATTCTCTTTCCACTATCACTTTTGTCTTATCTTTCTCTTATCTTTAATATATTTTGGGGTAAAAAAATGACTTATTTCATTGTGTATAATGAATTAAAAAAACCCTCTTTTTTTTGTTAGTTTTTGTTTCTATTAATGATTTGTTTTTCAGGAGGGAATCCCGGCCATTGGATTTTCCCCCATGAATAAAACCCCGATTCTTCTTCACGATCACAATGAGTATCTGAACGAGGGAGTTTTCCTCAGAGGAATCGAGATCTACGAACAGATCATCCCCACCATGGCCTCCGTCTGATTCAGCGTTTGTTTCTGATTTGTTGAAATAATAAACGTTTATTTGGAGAATTTGAGGTTGTAGTCATCGAGGTGATGATGCACAGGAATAGCAGAAGAATACCAGGAAACAAATACACTGAATATCCAATACAAGACAAATATTTAATTCTGACCAAAAAAGGAATGAAAACTTTGACAGACACAATTGCTAAGAATGAACACAGAACAAAAGAAAGTGAAAATCTCATCGTGCGAACGACCCGAATGGCAGAGGTGAGACAGGTCGATCCGGTTCCGGATATTCTCCCAAATCAACCGACAAAACCTGACTGACAATACAATCTGCCACCTGGTGGGAAACAAAAGAAATAAGAGTTAATTGGTGAAATTGTTTAAAAGAAAAAATGTCACAAATATGACTAGAAGACCAACAAAAGCGAAGTAATACCGTGGAGCTCAAGACTTGGGAGGTGGAGCGTCACAGAATTCAGTCAGATCAACCGATAGTACGTGACTCACAAGGCAGTCGCAAAGCTAGAGAAAAATACACCCAATCAAAGAAGAAATCATATGAAATGCAAATCATAATAAGAACAAATTCTACGCTGTACAATTATTGCATTGTGACAATACCTCTGGATAGATGCCGATAAGAGATTCTGCTCGGTTGTAGAATTCTTCCTTCAGGGAAATCACAATGCACTGGAACCCAGACTGGGATTGCTCCTGGATGTGACTCGCCACCTGTGAATTGCCATCTTAGCTCATATCACGACAGAAATTAACGAGTAGCAGTGGAATTCAGAAATCTAAAGAACGAACAAAAGATGACCTCTGACCTTTCCAATGTTGGTGTTGTCAAGAGCTGCGTCAATTTCATCCAGAACAAAGAAAGGAGCTGGTTGATAGCTGAACATAAGAGGAAAAAAATAAAAATTAAATATTCATTAATTCTCCCCAAATTTCCCACCTGTGGATGGCAAACAGCAGAGCAAGGGCTGCGACGGTTTTTTCGCCTCCGGATAAATTATCCATGGGTCTGAATCGTTTGCCGGGGGCAACGCAGTTGTAGTTGACACCATCCAAATAGGGCTCTTCAGCGTTTTCTGGTCCAAGGAACGCCTGAGCGCTCTGGTTCTTAGCGAGATGCTGAGATCATAAATTAATTAAATTATGCAGATATGTTAATGAGGCTCATACCTTGTAGATGTCATCGATTTTATTCGAGACATGATCAAAACAAGTCATAAATCTCTCAAATCGTTCTTTTCTCACTCGTTCAAATGCTTGTTTGCAACGCTTCGCTTGTCTACGTGCGTTTTCAAACTCCACCGATGTTTCTTGGAATCGATCTCTGACGTTATCCAGTCTAAGGAAAAAAATAGAATATATTGAGGGAATTTTATATTTGATGAATTTGTTTGAATCCTCACTTTTCCATCGCTTTCATGTTTGGAGCATTAATGCGATGAATTGTATTCTGGACATCTGAGATCATTTTATTCAGTTGGTCGATCGCTCGATTCACTTCGTCGTGTCCCGAGAGCTAAAAAAAAAAAAAAAAGAAGAATATCAATAAATTAGACTGAACAATAAAACTTGATTTTACAAAAAAAGAAACGTGCCTCTTTATAATCATCATCAACCATGGAGTAATCCAGAACAATCTGTGCCTCTCTCTCATAAATTGCTCTCTGATCCTGGGTACTCATGCTGTCCAATTGTGACTCACTAAGCGATGAGTCAACTTGTGAGTCGCCTTGACTGATGTCATCCATGCGGCCTCTCTCCATGGGAAGGCGTATGTCGTCCATTTTACACTGTTTGAGGAGGCTGTGCCGGTCAGCCTTCCTCTGCTCCAATTTCGTCTCCAGAGCGGTCACTTGCTTGTTCATGCTGCTCAGCTCCTTCTGCTGGGCCTGCAGCCTCTTTCTGACCTCAGCGATCTCCGCGTCAACGTCATCGCACTGTGACTTAACGGTGATCCTCTTCTGCTTCATGTCTTCCTGAGTCTTCATCGTTTCATCCAGACTCTGAATTTCAAGATTAAATATAAGATAAAATATAAGATGAAATCAAAAGTGAGCTTCACCTTCATCAGTTTTTGTTCTTCCTTCCTCAATTTCTCTAATTCACGAGTGTCGTCATCAACATTACGTTGCCATTTTTCAACGTTGGCTAAAAATCGAAAAAGAAAAAGAAAAAGTATAACATTAAACAAATATGAACTTTGCGCTTACATTCTGTGTCCCTGGATCGCTCGTACTCCAACTGGTTGAGAATTCTCTGCTTCTGATTCTCAAATTCCAGTCTTTTCTGAGCCCTCTCCTCTTGAACCTGGAGTTCACGGTCTTCGTACTGACGAATGTTGTCCACTCCAATCGCAACACAGAAATCGGTGAAGAGTTCATCTTCGACTCTGTTCATTTGGTCTTTGGCATGTTTCAAACGCTCACCACGCTCAGTCATCGACAGCTCAATTGAGTCAATAAGAGGCTGCAAAAGGAAAGGTTAGAGATTACGCCGCAGAGGTCAAAGGGGCTCACGTCAAAAGAGTCGAGTTTGGCTTGGATGGTTGCCAGGTCCTGTTGATTCAACGCCAAGTGCTTGTTTTGCTGAGAGTTGAGTCATCATCAATATTTCACTTCCAATCAAATAAACTGATGTCAAAATTCAAACTCACCGTGTTATCTCTATCTGACATGGAATACTTGAGTCGAGTTTCAAGTCCTTTAATCTGCGAACGAATGGTGTTGAGTTCTGACTCCTTGCGTTTCTTGCGCATTTGCTCTTTCAATTCTTCTGCTAATTTCTCCTTCTTCGCTTTCAGATGATTCAACTGTTTCTCATCCCATCGTCTCGCTTTGGCTTTCAGATCACTTTGAAGAAATATTAATAACACGAAGTCCATGAAACGGAATCAACGATTTACCAACCTAGCGCCTCCTGAAATGACGCCAGACTTCTGGAAGAGCGTTCCATCCAAAGATACCGACTGACGACAGAAAATGACCAGAATAGTTTTGAATTCTAACTTTATTAACCCAAACCTTGTGTCTGTCATGAAGACCAAAAGCAACTTTCCTTGCGTCTTCAACCGTGTCGCAAACAAGAGCGTTACCACAGGCAAACAACAGCGCTTTCTTGATGCATGCTGGGTCGTATCGAATCACGTCAACGACCAACTTCACATTTTTCGGCTCACGAATATCTCTGTGAAAGAGAAGATTGTGTTCCTTCAATTCATCATTTTCTAAACATACCTGAGTTTTTCGTTGACCGGTTTGACTTCGACGTAATCCAGAGGCAGGAATGTCTCCGGTTCAATGCGCTGTTCCTTCATGTACTGAATGCAATCCTTGGCTGTCTTCTCAGAGTCACACGCAATGGCGTCCATGTATTTGCCAAGCACTTTGGTGATGGCCACTTGGTATCTCTTGTTCGATGGTTCACAAAGATCAATTAGGCGACCGTACTAGGATCGAAACAGAAATGACAACCATGTTAAACCTTGATCAGTGCTCACCACTCCCGGAAACAGACGCTTCAGATTGTCAATCAACTCGGCTTTCTTCATCGCCCGAGCGCTTTCGTGGCGGTCAACCTGAAATCAGCGAAATTTATCCAAACTGACTAAACTCTATGAAAAGTGAAGAAGTTAGAGTTTGTTTCACCTTGGCTTCTCCCAATTGCTCGACCACTGTCTCCAGTTCACTGTTGATTTCACTCATTCTCGAGCGAGCGACTTCCACCTCTTCAGAGAGAGACTCCTCAACCCTACGTTGCTCTTCAACAGCCTGTTTGCTTGTCCTGCATCCACACACAAAATTTCAGATTTTTCTTACAAAAGAAAACAATTTAAACAAACAACAAACCTGATGTACTCGGTGAGCTTCTCAATGCGGTTGCGGTTCTCCTCCATTTCGTGTTCCTTCTGCCTCGCTTTGGATATCAACTCGTTCTTCTTTCTCAATTCGTTATCCAATCGATCCTGATCGGACTTCTGCTCTCTGAGAATTGAATCCAACTCCACAGTCAGATTGGCAGCACGTATGCCCGCTTCTTCCTTCAGTCGGTGGTACTCCTTCACCTGCGACTCCTCCAACTGCAGGTTCCTCCCCTGCGACTGCGACTCTTCCTCCATCCGCTCCTCAAACTCAGCCCTCTTGCGATCAATTTCCGCCATTTCCTGGTTGAGTTCTTCAATGTCTTCTGAGTGACTGCCGTGTGCTTTCTGTGCAGATTTCAGCGATTTCTTGGCGCTCTCTAACTTCTTCACCATATGCGTGGTTTTCTCCTTCGCTTTGATGAATTGGGGTCTCTTTTTGTTCAGATCAACTTCCTGTTAAGTGAAATAATATTGTCATATGTTAAATCATCGATGTTAATTTATTCAACTCACTGAGTCCCTGATGAGTTGCTCAATCTTGTTGAGTTCTTTTCCCATTCTTCCAACTTCCTTTTTCTTCTCTTTTATCTCATCCTCTATTTTCTCCCTTTTTCTCTGTTCTTTTTCACTCAAATGCAAGCGTCGATTGAGGTCCTCTTGCAGTTCATCGATATCACGCTCGTTGTGGTACAACTTGAACAGTTGCAGCTCCAACTGCTTCTCGGCCAGTTGATTTTTCAGCGACTGATAGCGATCGGCTTCGTCTTTCTCCATCTTGGCTTCTTTTCTCTCGGCAGCAATTCCTCGTTTCTTGTGGTAATTAAACTGCGTGTCTTCTTCCGCCTTAAGCATTTCCGCTTTTGCTCGATCGTACTCCTCTTTCAGCTCACCAGATCTTTTATCAAGAAAGATAAAAAATTAATGGAATAATTTAACAGAAAATTGAGCGCAATGAAAACCTGCTCATTTCTTCAAACATTGCCGTTCTTTCTTTAGCGTTCTTCATCGCAATCATTTCAACTTGGCCTTGAAAGACAAGGAAATTTTTCGATTTCATCAGAATTCCAATTTTCTCGAGTTCATGTGCGTATTCATCGAGCTTCACGACTCGATTATTGATTCTGTATTCGGAGGCCGCTCCGAGGATGATTCGGCTGAAATGGCGCTCAGTTCCGTCCTCTTCCTCGTAGACGGCCGTCACAGACGCTCGGTGTGCGGCAGGCTTCCCGATCGGAGCACCGTGAATCAAATCCTGAGAACAATTGTGCTAATCATGAAATACGCAATTGAGGAAACTCACGCTCAGTCGTTTTACACGGAGGTTGCTGGTTTTCTCACCCAGAACAAAACTGATGGCATCCATCAAGTTGGATTTACCTAGTATTAAATGAAGAAAATGGATTAAACCTCCAATTAAATCAAGGTTGCTCATCAGAGTTCTAAAATTGCTCGAATTTTTCTCAAACTTTAAGTAAAATTAAAATTGCTCAACCTTATATTTTCTCATCAAAAAATCAGAGAGCTTGAACTACCACAAAAATGACATCTTGCAGCCCTTTTTAATTATTCAATTGCCTTCCTTAATTTATCAAGCTTAGTTCGGAGAGTGTAGAATACAAGGGGAGGTCAATATACCAGATCCATTGGGGCCAATGATGGCAGAGAAATTCTTGAAGGGTCCGATGGTCTGCGTCCCCTTGTAAGACTTGAAGTTGTCAAGTTCTATGTACTTGAGCCGGCCCGGCATCGTGAACAATAGAATGCAAAACCGAGACGAACTTCAAAACAAACAAATGCAATGAATTAACAACGTCAAATACAAGAAAATTTAGCTATTGCATCGATTTTTCAAACATTTTAGCATTGTTTTCATTATCTCTTGTTTGCGACAGGAAATCGACGCTTTCTCAGTGCGCATGCGTGCATGATTATTTCCCGCCAAGCTTAGATGGAAGCCACGTGCTAATTGGCTAATTTAAAAGGTAAATTTGTAGATGGTTTTCTGGTTATTCATACAATCCACAACGAATTAGAGATTATTATATTAATTATAATTGATGAGATCAATTTTTGGAATATTGGAAGATCATTAAACATGGTCAATTTATTATTTAAGTCACACTTCGAGTCGGACCAATCACAGGCGTTGTTACAAGCTTTCGTGTTTCCGGTATCACCATGACAACAGAGGAAGCTACAGCCAAAGTGCTCTGATCGTAGAGGGAGAAACTAAACTTTAACACAAATAGAAGGATAAACAAAAGCGACACCATGTACAAACTAGATCTTCCAATTGATCGGAAGGAGGCTGCAGCCATTGAGAGGCGCAAAAACCAAGAAGAACAGAGAAAAAGCCGGATATTCAATGCTAAGACGAGGCAAATTGGAATCGATGAGCAAGCGCTGGAACAACAGGCTAAAGACAGGAAACAAATGGAGCTGATGGAGAAACGGCGAGACGAGGCATTCGGTGAGGCATTTTCCCTCATCAAGTCTGTATTCTCATATTGTCACTTGCCCATTCCATTTGAATTAAAGTGTTTGTACAAGTACTATAATTGATATACACACAATCACCAAACTCCAAAGTCACACACTGCACAGTGACAATTGCAGTACTATTTATTTATTCATAAGTCATGCACCATAATAGTATTATAAGTAGCTGACATACTACAGCGAGCCCAATGGGTCTCGCTGTACGATAAACGCATTAAACTCCAGTTCGCGAACCACGATTTCTAGAATTCCACGCTTGTAATTATATTTATGAAGGCACCAGCGTCTGCAGAGCCATACCAGGTAGACGCTGGTACTAAATTTTGTTCGAAACCAGTAACATAAAGGTACTTAAACTGGATCCGCAACGAGAAAAAGTGACTTTACAGGTTTCTCTCCGCTTTCCGATTGTTGTGTCACATGACTGCTCCCCACGTGTTATAAATAAACCAGAGCACTGCGCCTGCGTAGTGCGAAGTAAACATACACGCATGCGCATACAATTTTCCCGCGTGAAGCAGTTCAACATGCGGCCTATCTTCCCTTGCAGTTGCGCACGTAATTTATACCGAGTCTTCACAAAGGAATACGTATTAATTATTAGTACGCAATATTTTGTGCATCACCAATCAGTATATGAACAATTTTAATCATTTTCATTCGAAAGTCGTGAGAGAAGTTTGAGCGGGAAAGTGAAGCATGTGCGCTTGTTTACAATGCAGTGCACATGCGCTTGTTTACAATGCAGTGCGCATGCCCTGGAGATGCTGGAGTTCTTACTAATAAATTATAATTATTTACTGTTATTAAATATAAATAACAAATGTAATTTATATTCTATGCTCTTCTGTGTGATATCATAATTATAATGACGCATTGTCCTTATTTGCAGCCGCTGATGCTGTTAGAAACGACATGATTGGACAACTTTTGGAGAAACGCCAAAACCATGACACCAGAGAATTAAACAAAGCGATGAATGAATTTCGCATGCTCCACCAACAGCCGGACAGTCGCCGAGAGTTTGACCTGTACGACCCTGATTACCTGAAAAAAGACAAACCGGCCAGAGTCAGCGACCAGGACCCTCGGTGCGGAATTGCCAGTCTGCAGAAATTTGAAGGTGAAGATTTAAACAGCAAAGCGAGGAAGAAATATCAAGCAGAACAGACCAGAGAATGGGCTGAACAGCAGATGCGAGAGAAAGAACAAGCGGAAAAGAACCAGAAGGCTGCCGATCGTTTGTATGAACTCAAAATGCGCGAGTTAGACCAGCGTAGCATGGACCTGGCGGACGCTGAAGCACAATGTCGTCGTGCCATAGATACCGCCACATCCGACTATAACAAAGCCCTGGTGAGTTGCGGATTTTTTTTGCCCGGTAGGTTTATATTTTTGATTACTTCCTTTTCTTTCTCGTATAGCAAAGAGAACAGGAAGCGAAAGATGCGCTCAAGAAACAGCAAGATTTGGATGATAATGCGACAGAAGTGGCCAACCATATTTACGGAGATTTCCTCACAGAGAACCCAGCAGTCGCTAAGAGCGCTTTCGGTCCGAATCGTGTCATCCCAGATCGCTGGAAGGGGATGAGTCCGGAGCAGTTGGAAGAAATCCGCCGGACTCAAGAATTGCAGAGGAAAGAAGCGATGGTGAGTTGAAGCGTGACCCCTGTTACCCTCATTAATATTCGTTCACAGCGCAAGAAGGAGGAGGAGAGTCGCTTGGATGAGGAACACCAAAGGATCGCCAAGGCGCACGCCAGAGCGGGAATGCTCATGGAGCGAGAGAAAGAAAGACGAGAAGAAGCCATTCGCAAACAACTGGCGTCAGAGAACCGCGTTCTATCATCTCAGCAGAAGGCCCATGTGGAATATTTAGACAAGGAGGTTTACACCAATCGCCCGACCGCTGGATATTTCATGCAGTTCAACACGACGACCCGTTAAACTTATTTAATATGATCTTCAAAATTGATGTGATATTTATTTCAAATGTGATTTCTTCTGCTTCCTCTGGTTTTCTCACTTCCTGTTTACCATGAGAGAAAATGCTTCCAATATAAATGCTGCTGATTTTCACGTTTTACATTGATAATTTTCAAAGATTATCAAGATTATCACTAGAAATCATATTTCTATGTTTTCCATTTTTGTTGGAGGTGAAATTTCTGCATTTTGTTATTTTGCCACTAGAAAGTAATAAAAAAAATTCTTCATGTTGGAATTCATGTTACTTTTGCTTTATATCAATTAAAAAAAATTCTAATGGTCAAAATTTGATACAGGAATTACCAGTAGATGGAATTTTATGAAAGTGATTTTTTTTATTAACATAATTATATAAATAAAGAAACAAATATCTAGAGAAAAAGTAATCTAGAATGATATTGAAAATAGAAAAAAAGTTATTGCATGTATCACTTATTATTCCTTAGTCAGATATAAAAATATTCATGCTGGAATTGTTTTACTCAAGGTTGTTACAGCTACAGGTCAAATTGAAGCTCAATATGGATGAAAATATCAAAACTTGACATTGAAAATGAAGATAAGAAATTCAATGTGTATATAAAAAAAGAACCCAGAATCTAGTGCAATTGAAGAAAAACAAATTATATGCTACTTATTGTTTATGTATTAAAACGCTGAGCATCAAATGATCGGACGGGAAGAACTCTTCAGGTAAAACAGAGCTAACATCATCAAACGCATCCTTGAAAACAAACATCACAATTGCAACATACAAGCAGAGAAGCAGAACGGTCACCATCACCAGGACCATAGGAGGCAAAAGAAGGAACGGCCATATTCTACACAGAAGCGAGCGTCTATGGCGGCGAATCCGAGCGTTGATCGAGCGATACAGCTCAGGGTCACAGAGACAGCAGCTGCCGAATATCCCCGTCTCTTTTTCAGCACTTGAACGATTCTTTTTCGATTGGTCGTTGAGTGTCAGTAGAACTTGCAACGCCCCATAGATGAGCTGAACGGAGAGGGTGATTAACACAATAATGGCGAGACAATAGAAGTTATATTGCACGGCAGAACATTCGGCACAGTCAGGAAGCATGCACACATTCTGATCGCCGTTCCCACCGACACACACACCACAGCGACATGACGCGTGGGGACCGCAGTCATGCACACACGACCTTCCCCTTTGACCCAACCAAGAATCCCGCATCACGTCAATCACTCTGCCAACTCTGTGCCACAGAATATGATACAGAAATCTAGATTTGTACGCATGACCGTCGCCCATCAGTTCTGCGCCGGCTATGGCTAAATTTGCCGACACGAAGATACGGTCGGGCCGGCTGACCATCCCGGGGGCCGGCTGAAAGTAAAAACACATGAAAGACATGAAATGAGCGTAAAATGCAAATATATGCGCTCACCATATTGCTGAACGTGTTTCCTCCTTTTATGCCAGACAACCGCCAAGCATCGCTGAGAGGACGAAGATGTTTTAGAAAGTTGAGGCGTCTGTTTTTTCGGATGCAAGGATTATTTGAATCCCATGAGCTGCTATTGAACAGTTGGAACGGGCCTTCGAAATCTGGGTATGCGTTAAAGTCTCCAAGAATGACTAAATATTCTGATTTTTGAGCTGTTACAAAAATATGTGATAAATTATAAGGAGGTATATAATTATTAAACATACTTTGTTCAGACTGAAGAATATCGTGCATATTCCCACACTGTTGATATCGATCATAAGATAAATGGACAATCACAAAATGAATGATCCCTGGATCAGGGAAAGCGATGTTAACGTGCAAGGCAATCCTACGGTTCGAGTCAGGTCCCTTGGTGTAAGTCAACCGTTGGACGCTCTGTGACTCAATCGGATATCGACTCAAGATTCCAATACCTGCATAAAAAGGAGAAAAGAAGTTTGCATTTTGAATAAATCATTACTTATTTGGTTATATGAAATTTTGTGATATATTTATCATCAACCAATGGGACACAATTTCTCAAAATTTCAGGTGCTCATTAATATTCATAACATTACATGGTGTAATATACTCATGCAATCTTTTTGTGAATATTTGGTCATTGTAATGGAGGTTGAAATCAAAATGCTTCACTTAGCACCACTGACTTTTCAAATACAAAACACAAAATGACAACATCAGATCAATGCGCCCGTGCTTTACACATCAGTGTCAATGAATTATGTAATCACCTGAACTTCTGAAATGACAACTGAATTATTTGCACCTATAAATGACTTTGATATAGCATTCTTGATAATTCACAGATGTATTTGTGATTTTGTGTTGATATAATATAAATAATATAAATCTGTAATGATATCTGGGTAACCGCAATATACGCATGTGAATGATTTGAATATGCAATTGTGCATCATGTTCTCAGGATGAATTGAGACCTTCTCTCTGCCAATGCCTGATGTAAACACCGTCCATAATGTCCACATCATGTGCCACAGCGAATGAGAGCCACTTGTACTGCGGAAGCAGAGACCTCAGTTCATGCAGCTGGTTTCGATCTTCGTCTGAGCGCACTTCCTGGAAAGTGATGACATCACATCCGGATTCCCTAATCTGGAAGGAAATAGAAAAATTACGACATATTCTTATCTATGACTATAGCTAGTATTTGATATCATTAAAATGAATTAATCTCAGATTCAATAAGATTGAGCTTAGTTATGCTCACTTCAGAAACTAAAACCAAACCATATGTACATAAATGCCAGGGTACGAAGTTGATTATCAAGCAATGGTAAATGCTACGCACTCTGCGACTGCATAGAATACCGAAAACGGAAAATAATAAATCTGTAAATCCGTAGCCAAATATCCATGTAGCACAGGGGTTGGCATCTGGCGGACCTTAGCATTTTAATAGCTAAGGTCACCTTGAAAGCTGTTTCATACTGATTTAATATTAGTAACAGGTTATCTTGTCCGCTGGAGTGCGACATATTTGAGTGTGTCATAGCAGATATTCATTTGTGGCGTAGAAACACATTGCCTGAGTCAAGGTAGCTTGATCAGGTGATCGACCTCCTAGCAGAATCCATATATTTTTATTGTCCTCAATGTTTTAGAAAAACCCTGCCCTGTGAAAAATACTGAAATAAACACTGTGCAATTCATTAATTAGCTATTATAGTTTATTATGGTCCATTGCCATGTGGCCTCATCCTGATCCGGCCTTCCGCCCAATATGAGATGCCGACCCCTGATGTTGTATCTCAACCCTAAACTTTTGGAGTCCTATTCTCACGATAAATAACAGTGCATTTATGCAAACCGATATTCTGGCACACTAAGTAGTGGGTCTATCACCTGACTGTGTACAGTCAGTGGGTAGAACAGTACGTGGAACACTGTTAATTTCTGCGGACTGCAAATTTCGAGGTTTTATGGCTCAGGCCTTTATTCATGGCACCCATTATTCGCGGTAAAGGGTAGGGTCATATTATGAGAAGGATTTCGCGGGCAAATAATTTTCGCGGTCGATCGTTACCGCGAAAATATTGCGAAAATTTTCTGTACTACAGGATCCCGATTCCATCATTATAAATACCCCTATTATCGCTCATATTTTTTTTTCGACCAAAACTCTCCCACAAAAGCATCACCATTTGAGCAATTCGAAGCCGCCTGACTTCCCAATTAAACATAACATTCCATAAATTATACGTCGAGACTTTTATTTTTAGTGTCAACGCGACATGAATCGATAAAATAGTTAATAGAAAAATCAGACAGAAATTCTCCATGGTGAGAAGCTCTCCTCAACTGGAGAGCGAATTATAGTCAACAGGAAACGAGGTTTGTTTTCATCTGTCAGCTGTCAAAGTTATGCGCATCACGAAATATTAATGTTTGACCGATTTCGGTTCAAATTTCATGATATGATCATGTGTACACTAGCTCATGCGCCTCTTATAATAAATTTCAATATGACACGAATGAGGATTATGATACCACATGCATACAGAGGGTTCATTAATTCACTGCACATTAATTCATTGTTGCTCTGCCTGAGTGTCCTTAATAATAATTATAATTATTATTTGGCCTACATTTATAGGCCTACATATGTCATGCGAGAGAGGCTCCCTCTCATGACACAGACTGGGTGTGAGTGGTCAGTGTGTTTAACTGTTTTAGCTCGTCGCCTCTGAAAGAAACCCATAAAAACAACATCAAAAACTGAAACCACGACCCATATCAGAGAAGTCCGTCGAATTCAGTATACTGCGTGATGCGTTGGTCAGAAAGCTCACACTTTTCACAAAATAACGATAAACAATTATATTAATTCCACAAAGGTGGAACAGCTGTTTGAAGTCCCAAAACCTGGTTTAGCAACAGAACGCATGGCCGCATGGACTGCATGCAGTCCTGAAATTCCCTTCATGATAAAAGTGGTGCTGCCAATTAATCCAAAGCAACCTAATTATTCAGGAGCCTGTCCTTTTGATCCATTATAATATTATTTCTCATTCTTCACCACAACATTGGTGTTAATATTGCTGCTATTTGTTAATTTCGTTTATGGGGTTCCCGTATTATTGTTGAATTAAATACAAACAACAAGTTAATTCAAACATTTTTTTTATCCCGTCCAACCGCCCGGACTTCCACAGAAACAATATTGCATGTTGTCGAAATTGTTGCTTGTGCTAAAAGACTATAATAAAGTTTGTGTTTGCTGTTTGAAGTTCAATCGATCGAGGATGCACAAGAGATGCGGTTGCTATGGTAACGGAGGTATACATATACAAAGTACGGAGCTGAATTTAAATTTGAATCAACTTCAACTCGGAATAACCAGATTCGCTTGTAGTTGGTTGCATAGTGGCATTGCATATCTACGTCAATGAGACTGACCGACAGCTTTCTTACATAACGTGGTCTATTTAGCCTGAATCCAGCCCAATGGGTGAACTATGTAATCATGCATACATATATAGTGGTAGGCCGCCACCATTCAACACTTACGGTGGCTTAATTAGGAACTTATAAATTGGGAATCTTTAGGATATAATTCGACATATTGCAACTTGATATGTATCCTCTCCTCAACATTCCTGGCAAGTATATTGATTAAATTATAGTTATGAATTTGCTAACAGTATTTTCAATAATCGGTTAATCACTATACTTTTTATTCATATTTTCCTGAAATTTGCAGGTCGATCCTTGTATCAACCCAGCATGGAGGATTTTCAAATGGGAAACTCGTCGGAATCATTTATCGATCGAGGTAAACGACATTTCATGACAACTGCTGCTTCTTGCATCTTTCTTAGCCCATTTTTTTTTTTTTTTTTTTTTTTTGCTTATGCATTAATCGTTATTTTAAATTTGGTCATTTTATATAGGCCTACTTGTTTTAATATGCAGCGCAATTGAGCCTTTTATACATATACTTATACGTAATATCATTGCATAATTACATTAATTATATAATACTATTACATATCTGTGGCAGACAGTGGACCGTTCTAATTACAATTTATTCACTCTGCCAATTAAACAGTCTTACTGTATTCTCAGTGTGACGCTGTATACAAATAATATATCTCTGGTGTTGCGTGATCTTCACTGGCTCCCTGTCATGCAGCGGATTGATTACAAGCTTTTGCTCATAACGC
>KB310746.1:47161-62103 GCA_000328365.1 Capitella teleta
TCAAAATCTAAATCATACTTTTGACATTTTATTGCAACGATACATGGATGAACGTAAACCTGGCCATAATTATACACTCACATCACCCATTAAAAGCCTGTGATTTTACAGTGATAGCCCCTTTAGTAGTATGCTCAGTGAATGATATCACTATGACCTATATACTTTGAATCCTTATAACTATTCTTAGGTGCAAAAGAAACTCAACTCCTCGGTTATGCCAACACCACATTCCCGGTTTGCATTGCATATAGACACGAATTTTCGTATGTACTAAATTATACCAATTGTGCACATATTCGTGAAATTTTAAAGAAAACGAATGGATTTAACCTGGTTTAATTGGAGAAAGAATCGACAAGGGGTCAAAATAGAAATGTTCGATCTTCATGGTCATGGTCATGGTCATGGTCATGGTCATGGTCATGGTCATGGTCATGGTCATGGTCATGGTCATGGTCATGGTCATGGTCATGGTCAGATATTCCCAGTCTTTTGCACCTGAGTATATATTTCTCCGGTGAATGCAACCCAACTGTGTAAAAAGGCCGGGCGCTGTGTACTGCTGTCTACTGTAGCATGCAGGCTAAAAAAATGGAATAGGGAATAATCAATAAGAGTGGCGGAAGACCCGTTCCCGGGTTTTTGTTCTGGTTACCCGAAGGAGTTGCTCCACGTACACATGTTCAAAGTGACTGAGGCTATTATCTGAATTTGCACGGAAAGAAATTCTGTTCTAGTTTAGGTAATTTGGTTTGCATGGGATATGTATATGTCTGATGACGACATAATAAATCAAATTGTCAATATGTTATGACTTTTATTCAAAACATTTCGAATGATTAATTAGTTAATTAGTTAATCAGGCGAAAGGAATCACGATAAACATGAATTTTTAATGAGAAAAAAAATGTGATTACGGATAATAATAATAATAATAATAATAATAATAATAATAATAATAATAATAATAATAATAATAATAATAATAATAATAATAATAATAATAATAATAATAATAATAATAATAATAATAATAATAATAATGCATTCGTATAAATTAATAAGCAATTGATATGCAGAAGTATGACGTTGTCTCACGTTAGACATACTTTGCTTCCACTGAAATCACTATTAAATGGCATTGATTCAAAATGTGTGAGATTGTGTTAAAACTCATTTTTACGGCATATGCATTTTCATAACACTCGAGGTCACAAAAATTCCCATTACTTTGTTTTAACTTTTGAATCACCCTGTTAACAGCTTTGAAGTAGGGAACATCAAAAGGAGCATCAATTAACAGAACAGCTTAAAAGTTGTAGAGGAGGAATTTCCTTTGAATAAATCATGAACCTTGGAAAACGAAATTGGTAAATGTAAGCTGGGATAATCGATTAAATGTTTCACGTGTCAATGATACCAATGATAATGAACGTTTTGATCAAATGAATCTGTTTTCGATCCTTAAAATACACAAATACACTGCTTTGAAGACACACAGAGTTCGGTATTGATAGACTGCGTTTGCTTGAATGAAGTCGTTAAGTCAAGGGAGGTACAATAGTCCATGAGCCTAACTTAGTGCAAAATACTAGTACTGAAAAAAAAATATATAATAAAATAAAACAGAAAAATTAAAAGTCCTAAAAAGAACCAATCCAAAATAATAATGAAAAGATAAAACAACAGGCCAGCAGTGAATAGAAAAAAAAAGACACATTGAAATTAAATAAAAAAGTACATCAAATATATCTGAATCAGTGTTGAGCATTACGGGTGGGAGAGAGTAGAGATAACTAATTTCAATGAAATGGAAAAACTGATATAATTATAATCCATATATCCTACTCCAGTCCAGAGGCACAACAGGGACACACAACGGTGCAGCATGGCAAGGTGTATCGTCCACAACTGCTCATTCAGTCAAGTGCAACATCAAAGAGTCGTTTGTGGAATTCGGGGATCTAACACATAATCAGGCTTCGGATTCGGGAATAGCACAGTGGGTTAATTTGCCGACCGTGGGGGTCGAGGTCCCGGGTTCGAGACCCGATCAGGCCACGTGCGTTATGATTGTGAATTACAATTGTAATTCTTCGGTGACTCAGCAGTGCTGCCCAACTGCGTAACAAGGCTGGGCGCTGTGTACTACAGTTTATGGTGGTATGCAGAATAAAGAACCCTTGGGATTTATCGATAAGAGTAGGGGGAAACCCCGGTCCCGGGCCTTCTGTTCCGGAGCTCGTATCACCCGGATGGGTTGGTTGGAGCGTAAAACCCCATAACGCACTCGGATTCGGGGACATCAAGAAAAGTTTCAATGCCAGCAACTCTTTCGCTGAGGTAATCGCAAATGTTCCTTCAAAGCATCTTTGAATATCTCAATTTGTGAGGGAGGATACTTCAATATTAAATCCTTTATTCCCTCTTCTTTATAAGCATGTGATCTACGCTATCGAATACCTTTGCTCTCCAAATTTCTTTCTTGTTTTGATTCCATGTCTTGTTTCATGTCCATGGTATATTTCTCTAAACCAAGGCTGACATGGAGTTGGAAGCAGCTTCTATACATAAATACAAAGGTTTTAAATGTAATAAAAGCCTTCAGAGGCCAACAAAACATTATGGTTGGACAACATTTGATACACGGCGCCGTATAAATATCCTAAAACTGATGAAGAGGCCGTAACGAATATCTAAGAAATTAGGAAGATGTACTTCTCAATTTCTTTCAATTTGTTGGCAACAAGTTCATTCCACTTTAGATTCCAATCAAATCTGACATTCCAGAAATCCATGGAGCGTTTCACACAAAAAAGGAAAACTCCCAAAAGTTACATTAGTCGGGTGTTCTTTCACTGAAGCCGAGAAATAAACCGCACAAGTTTCATTGAGCAAATGTGACATTTTGTTCTTCTCAATCCAGTTCGAGACTAATAACAAATCTTGTTCCACCTCCTTTTGAAGTTCCTTCCCTTTGTCGCTAGAGTTATTTCACTGACAAGCATCCCTGCACACCTATTTATGATATTATACAAGCACTCAGGGAAATCATTAATGTACAACGCACAGAACAAAAACCTCAAAATGGAACCACAAGGAACGCCGAGATTGGGCTTACCTTCTGGTAAAGGACTCGAAATAGATCGACTAAACTCGACTATCTTATCACGGTTGGTTAGATGATCCATGAGCCATGTTTCAGCTACGCCTCTTATGCCATAATGTTCCAGTTTAACACTGAGGATATCATGTCGGAAGGCATCACAGACATCTGACAAGCGCAAAAAAATATCAAGAACTTGGTCATGTGTGTCTACACCAGTGGCGATGGTGTCAACTAATATCCCTTTTGACGAATCTTTGTGGAAGCAAAATGGAGAAAGGACTTCGTTAGCTTCAAGAAAATCCACAATCTGTTCATACACGAGTTGCTCAAAGATCTCAGACAAACAGGAACTCACAAATTCAGGTCTGTTATTTTTGAGTTCCATTGGGTCTCCCTCCTTATAAACTGGAACCACTCTTGATATTTTCAAATCATTTGGTACTTTTCCTTCGTTGGAAGAACGATTAATTGCACATATCTAGATAGGAGCAATCTTGCAGAAATGTTCTTTAAGCATTCGGATTCGAAGTCACGATCACAACAAAGAAAGTCTTGCTGGGTAAGTTTGCGATAACGTTTATGACGTCATTCTCTGTGACGGGTGTTGATTGATGATGGTGATTTTTTTCATAAAGGCCTTTTCAAACTTTCGACTCGAGAAACTAGAAGGATTGCATTGACCCTCTCGGGGTTTGAGAGAAGCTTGAGTGATTTGCATAGACGTAAAATGTTTATTGAAGTCTTGAGATATGTTAATCTGGTCGGTTTTAATAGTTTTGTTGACATGGAAACCACTACAGTATCCCCAAGTGTGCGTGTCCGGGTTACAACATTTATCTACAACCTTGTGGATCTCAGCCAAGACACCTCTACTCTCCTCTAAGCGATGATTTTTTCACAAGGGCGCATTTCACAGATGCATTGCATAGAATCCGGTGGAGTATCCGTATCCAGCAACAGCCTGGTAGCAAAGGTAAATTTTAATTCGGTACATTGTAATTATGTCCTGACAGAAATGAGTTGTCTATTCCAGATGAGTATTGATCTGATTGATCCACTCACCGAAACCTCATTCGAGCACTTCCTCAAGGCGGCAAGGAAGAGAATATATGGATCGTCCCTTATTCCATTTTGCCAGTGACTACTATCCCTAGCACATGAAGTCCTAGGACTATACAAACCATGACTTAGAGTCTACTGGACTACATATTCAGGGGACTATAGAGATTTTTACACCGGTTTAAGAGCATGTATAGGCCTAATCCTACTGAAAATCTAGGCTTAGAACTACTATTACTAAGAATAGTGATCCGTAGGACCATTCCAAGCAATTTACTTGGAAGGACTACCTATCCTAGCTATGTATAATATATTATGTGTGGTTTAACTTTTGCAGAGCTAAATAAAGCTGTCGCCATCATGTATAACGTCAATCACAATGAATTGTAAGCATTGTGAGATTCAAGTCAATGATGTACGTTGCTCATAAGAACATGTTCAACTTTGATCTCAATATTTTGATACAATTTGGGACAATCTTTGGCGCTTTGGCTCAGTGGAAACCCCGTCTTGGTTTCCTAATTACAGAAGATGTTCCACCTAATTGAGTGGATAATTGCAGATCTGAACCACGATTCACATAGATGGGGATATACTTCGGGGGAAGAAATTTGAATCATAATGAACTGAGAAAATAACCATCAAACGAATGTGTGATCTTTACCACTGCTACGTCACGTCAATCTCAGTGTAACGACCGAAGCAATTGAATTATTTTATTTGGAAAGCAAATGGAAACTATGATATATCTACAATATTATCACCGGTACAAACAAAGAATGAAGATTGATCATGTATGATCGCAGATTAACTATCGTGAATTTACTACTAGTATCCAAATGAAGTGGCGTGATGTCTTATGTGAGATCAGATAAGAATAAGTTATGTGATATGATGGTACTTGAAGCACTTAATTATTGAAGTGCGGTTTATTCCACTTCTGGAACTCCTTCTCAGAATTATATCAGCTAGGGTCATTTGATAATTTTGCTGCTCAACAAGGATTGATTAGGTTATGATAACACCAGAACATGTCACAAACGATCATTTCCAGTTAATTTCACAAAGGTACACAGGAAAATATACATTTCCCATCTCAGTGGTGGGAAGTTATGTGTAATGCTTTACCTCAAACTGAGATCACTCGTGTTCGTTCATTATTCTGGTTGTTTATTAGTTGTGCTGAAAATTACATGGAACACTAACTAAGTTTGATCAACAAGATAATATGTTTTGACATTATTTATGCTTAATTAACTATAGGAACATAGGGATGCCGTTTATTTTTCTTATTCTACTCAATTGTCATTGAACTTTGAATTTATGTGGGTTTTCGTTTCACACGAATTTAATGCGCGTGGGATTTTGGGAAGTTTGCTGTATGCAAGTCAGAGCGGCTTCTCATCCACGTTCAGACCAAGGTTTCAAAATTCTCAGTCAATGTTTTCTATATTGTACCGCTGACTCAATATTTTTACAAGACTCTTGCAGTAATATCTGATTAACTACTACAGAATTATAACGCGCGTATTACATAATCATAACGAGACGAATTGAATCGAAGAAATATCAAACAATCCAAACAAGACGATAAATGATTTATATATTTGAAATACAATTAATACAATTAATATATTTATAAATAATTCATGAATGACAAAAATGCAAACAAAGACCGAACCAATGTGGTTTCTAAACAAAAGGGCTCTAACAGAAAACTCTAGAATTCTGAGTGTAGGAAGAATTCTATGAATGCGCGAGTATATTATTCATATGTATTCATATCTTACGGTCACGGACTTAATTAAAATATCTATAATTTAGAGAAAAGGCTGACGTCATCAATATGTGACGTCATTGCGTGACGTCATTGGTGTTCATTTCGTGACTTCGTACACGTGAACCAATGGGTGATATTCGGCATAGAACTTGACCGGAGGATTAGCGTGTTCCAAACACTTCCACAAGCCTTTCTTGGTCCACGAGGCGAACACCTCATGAATATTCAGATATTCATCGACTTCGCGAGTATTCTCCTCTCGCATGGCGTTGACTATGAGGCCCCCTGTAATTAGATACTTGCACTGATCAACCGATAAGAGACAGCAAGTCATTGTATCACTAGTGAAAATATTCAAGTGAAGATGGAACGCAATCTGTTGCAATTTACACTCGAGTGCAGACGCACTCATTATAATTAAAGGATTTAAAGTAGACGTCAAACGGCACCAAAAACTATTATAGTAGATACAGGAGACGTTCAATTTTTTTTATGTCTACGGGCTACAGCTACATTCATACTATGTCAATTGCATAGCAAGGGTGTTGACGAGGAAGCAAACCTGGTTTGACCAATCGGATAATGTCCAGTAGAGCGTCCAGTTTAACGTGGCCTTGAACAAAAATTCCGGACATGACCGCGGCGTCGTACGTATCTGTGAGCATTGTGGTCAAACATTGCATGTCCAGCTGTCGCTCATCTCACTCACCGTCTATCATAGGCAATTTGTTTCCCTCTCCTAATTTTGCCGAATACAATCTTTCGTAGATGGACTTCTCCCTTGCTATTTCCAGCATGGTGTCACTAGCGTCAACACCGTCAATGTTGTTGTAACCAATATCACGCAACTGAATAAATCAATTTTTGATTTTCGTGGAAAAAAAAATTATCCGACGTGAACATCCAACTCACAATCTGACCGACTAATCCTGTTCCTGCGCCGACATCTAGGATTGCAGATCGACCCTGGATGCCTCGTTCTTTAGCGTATTTCATCAGATATTCGCCAACCAATCTTGGTCCTGCGTACTGCACGCTCTCAACTTCCTGCGAAGAAAATCAAAGAAACAATTAAAAACGAACAATTTGCGGTTTTGAGAGAGGGCAAAATTGTAGAAGACAATTACTTGATATCATCCCGATTGGGTAATTAACCGTGTCTCATAACTTCCCGTTAAATATCAAGGATTCGTTCGATGATTTTCAGTGCAAAAGGGTCCTAATTAGAATATATTGGGTTGCATTTCATCGCGAGAATTATTTAGATTTGGGTATTAAGCCAATGATATCATCACTTCCTGTCCCAATGATATCTTACAAAGCACAACAATCGACGTGTTTGAAACAACTTACTGATGCATTATATAAACCACGAGTAGAAAAAAAGTGAGTAGTTTAATGAAAATAATAAGGATTTAAAACCTTTGCATCTCGTGTCCAAATCCAGAGATCAATTGTGGAATAGTTGCCATGGGAATCTCGAGCCACCTCTCTCAGACTCGAGTATGCCGGGTTGGATGACATAACACAGAAACATGCAGATTTGATTGGGGATCTTATTGCTACTAATCTACTAAAGATCAATGGACATAAATTTCTTTGAAGTTAGATGATATACTATAGTTGCATGGAGGATGCCGTGTTCAGGGCTCAAAAAAAGACTCGAGTCTTTCGAGTCCATGGTGAGTACAAAATATCATAAATGGTTGCCTGTATGGCGATTTTAATTTAAATTTATTTAAATACAACACAATAAGCTGATTTTTTTCTCAAGACCCCAGTACTCTTGCTCAACCCCAACTCAAATAATTCAGCCCTTTGAACTTAACTCTAGACGCTTCATATTATGCGGGTAAGTTTTAATTATCTGACGACAAATTCAGACCGGTCAGATCAGGCAAGTTATCTGAATTCGAGCCCACAGAACATTAACTTTAATGAGTGAATTATATTTATAATCGGTGTTCTGTGGTCACGCTTTTTTCTTTTCTTAATTACTGTATGCACACATTTTCAAAGTCGCGTCTGAGCTCGACCTGGGATGTTATACATTTAGATTGAATACTGGTACTAGCAGTAGTTAGTGAATTTATTCATGCATCGTTGCTTCCACAATCCAATGATCCATTCACTGACGCCATATTTGGATGTTGATTTTTAACTCCTGCATGGTGTAAATTGACCCGGTTGACTTCACGCCAGAGTTGAATTTTGTTTGGAATTGTTTTGAAGATTTCAGCTATTAGGGTCAATCTAAGGATTGGTGGCTTTGCGTTTCCTTCTTAATTTTCTTTGAATAATTACGTTGTTCTGGGTGTCTCGGCTTGCTGAGTGGACACCGCCGCCACGCGTGGCCAATGCATCATACCAGCATCACACAAGCGGCCAGTAGAGGGAAACAGTCTAGTATAATAGAGTGACACACGCCTATAGATGCAGTACTGTAAGATGTGCTTTTTTAGTTCCTCGGGTGAAAATAGGGCATAACAAGCATGAGCATTCATCAGAATAACGCACACTGTTGGGTTGAAATGACATTCAAATTCAATTCGATTTCAAGCAGTGTTATTTTGGCTGCATGTGAACCTGTGATGTGAGACGCTGTTATGTACGACTTAGCCATTAGTTCCGGTGTTATAACAGAAAGGCCTGTTATTTGCAAGCTATGAATGGCAGTGCATATATATGCCTGCATGGTTAGAAATGATCGATGGAAATAAATTTCGAAGAGAAAGTGAATTATGGGTGACAAGTGTAAAATTAATTGCTTTATGTTTTTCGTCGAAATTTCGGCGAGCAGAATTATATTCTGGCGAGTAACAATCTCCGGTTCAGGCTGTTCGCCAAGCGATGAGGGATAATTTGCGCTAATTTCAAGCCTTGGTCGTGTTGAATGGCTGGAGAATTGTAGATGAAAAAAACATTGCAAGCAAACTGACCTGATCGTAGGTCGCTGTCCAGTCTTTGTACCAGTCCATGGTTTCATTGAACCCCATTCCTTGTTCTTGAGACTTCTTGATCATGGTCATCGCTTGCTTCTTGTCTGTGGTCGATTTGCCATTTTGTCCATTCTGGACATTTCCGTTTACTGTGAGTGATTCCATGTTGATGAGTGTGGTGATCCTTCCAACTGAACGCAGCAATCGAAAACGTCTGGGTTTTATCCTCTCGACTATCGGCCCATATGACGACGAAACGGAACGGAAAAATCCATTGCAACAGTGAACATTCGATACTCCGAGACACATATATAGAGACACCATGTGAATCAGATCTTTCAGTGATTATTTTTTAACGGTTGATAAGTTCTTTGTGATGGTACGTCACTGTATATACACTAACAACACTATGTTCATTAATCCAACTCACATATGATATCTGAAACAGTTGCCATGTCTATGTCTATTACAGAATTATCATCTTGGCCAAAATCACAATGAAAGTACAAAGTCTGTGAGTGTCAGCTAGTGAACTCTGTTGGCCCACAAAGAAATTCCATCAAGAGACTATGATTAAAGGAATTATTGCACTTGAAAAGTTAAGAGTTCCGAGGATAAAACTATGCTTCAAAGAGCCAGTATATATATTTTTTTCATTCCTGATAACGGTACATGTTTTTTTTTCTTATTATCTTCTTCTCTTTTTTTTTTTTTTTTTGCTTTGCACTAAGCCATATAAATGGCACGTGTGGGATGAGATAATCTTGTGAAGCATCTGTATTTACGACCATTCCAAACGGAAAATCACATATCACACGGTCACCACGTGGTTGCTAAAATAGGATCATGCCGTATTCACGCGATGTTGTATATGCCGGTGCGCGAATAAAATATTTCAAAGTACGTGTAAATAAGTCAAGCAACTATCCCGTGCGGTTTGGGTGTGCCTACTTCAGGTTTCTCAAGCAGGGTTTGCACATAAAAAATAAACCCCACACACAAGCACTATATTGAATTTTATTATTGGCATGATAATCGATGCAATACTTGTATGTTACGTTACATTTATTTCTCTTATCTTGGCGTTGTGTTTACGCTGTGATCTATTTTGTAACACTTTCTCAGAAATGCGCACCGCCATTGAAAAACATTGAAATCTTTAGCATGGAGTACATAGACTATACTTTTGGCCCACTCTGTATAAATGGCTGCATCAATCCAATCTAAAAGCTAACCTGCAAGCCACCAAACACACATTCACAAAACATTTGAAAAAAACACTATATAATTTTACTGTAATAATAACAATTCGACTTCCAGAGCCATAATATCCTGCTTATATCATCGTACATTATATAATTACAAATTATTCACAACTATATTTCTCTATTATTCATATTATTAATTCTCTATATTGCATCATTGGTTTTTATTTTTATTTTTTTATTACATTCTGCCTTTGATTTCTCTTTTGCACTATAATTTTTCTATGCACTATAGGGACCAATCACCCCAGGTTAGAGGCTTCTAAGCCTAAGATCGGTCCCTGAGAATAGCATTGTACATAATATTATGATCACTCTATAAATGCCTCTATGGTACATATACTCACTTGCTATTCTCAAATAAATTTCTATCTATCTATCCTATCTATCTAATGTCGACGGTCTTCGCAAAAGGCGAAATGGTTTTTCGGACAAACCGGAAGAATATCTACAAATTTGATATAAAATCTCCTTACCGACGGTTTCCTTAGCATGAATGATCTTCCCAAAATTATGCTATAATTGTACATTTTGCGCTATATAAATGAATAAATTATTATTATTATTATTATTATTATTATTATTATTATTATTATTATTATTATTATTATTATTATTATTATTATTATTATTATTATTATTATTATTAATTTATCGCTCAACATCCTCAAATTGCTGAGTTAGTTGCAAAATAAAGATTTAAAGCAACTCTGGATCAACTCTGAGTTAGCACACAAATAGGAAGGAGCACTAAAGATCTCAACTTGAGTTATATCACTTTTATGCATACCATTTAGTTGTGAACTAGACTTGGAGCGTAACTTAGTTCGCAACTAGGCCTAGTAGCCTATTATGCATACTGCTCCAGATTACTAGATATTCGAATATTCGAATATAAGGACTTAATAGTTAATATGCAAAGCAAATCGAAAGGTGAATAGCAAACTTTTATAGTCACAGCTATGCCGGGTGAGCACAAATGTATCATTTTACGTCAGAGATTCGCTGACTTCGCTGCCTGAATGAAGCCCAGCAATATTCCACCAGATGACGCTTCAGCGTGACGTAATCCAGGACTAGAATCCCCCCAAAAAACAAAACCAGAACCAGGATGGCGACGGTTGCTACGCTGATGTTGTACGGAGACGAATCGCTCTCCGTAAACGCCTGGGTCGGTAGAAGCTTCTCTCGTCGCTTCAGAATGGATCGAGATCTGCTGAGTGAAACTTCCTCTGGAAATACACATCAGGCGTATTTTATGATTCATATTATTCGCTTTGGGGTTACCTTGTAGACATTTTTCTCGCACGCAGAATCCGTTCTGAGTGGCTTGACCAATGCAAGGTCGGCCATTGCCAGATTTGCCAGCGCACTTCCTTCGTCTGAATGTGGTTCCTTCGTCGCAGGAGGCAGAGCACGTGGACCATGGTGTCCATTCCGCCCAGGAACCATCGACGTCAGCGATGCACTTTTCTCTCTGCACCGAGTACCCTGCATAGGACACACAAGGCTATCACTGCATCTCACAGCATTCACCTGAATCATTATGTATTCACGTGCAATTGTGCATGCAAAGGATCAACGATCAAAGAAAAGGTGAATTATAGACTTACATAGACTTATCTGGCGGCCAGCAGAAATTCCAGTCATGACATAAAGGCAGTCAGTACTATTCTCCATTACATGAGAGACAGAGCAGAGTTTAATCCGCAGTTTTTCCTGTCTCTGGGTCTCACGTAACCGATGGCAAACAGTCCATGGCGTCCATGCTTCCCATTCAAGTTGAAACCCTTCCATCGCTTTTGCTGTGATTGATGCTAATGGCGACTGGTCTGTGGCAACATTCGGATGAACTGACAATGCGCCAGATTCAGTGGAGAGAGTGATAAGTGTCGTTTCTTGGTGGACATCAGGCGTGATCAGGGAACTAATTGCATTCGGTTCATTTGTTGATGGCGGATCTTTGTATGTGCTGACATCTTGCATTTCAGCCACAAATATTGAACCATACATGAAAGTAGTCAGCAAAATATATAATAATGTTGAGTAAGAATTGTTATATTTAGCAAACCTGGTACTGAACGTGAAGTCTCAGTTTGACGAGTGGATGATTCAAAGGTCTGAGCAGCAATTGTTGTCAAGGTAGAGTCATCAAATATATGTGAGGTTGTTGATTTCTGTGATGTTTCTGATTCCAGCTGTGAGGTTGTTGATTTATGTGATGTTTCTGATTCCAGCTGTGAGGTTGTTGATTTCTGTGATGTTTCTGATTCCAGCTGTGGGGTTGTTGATTTCTGTGATGTTTCTGATTCCAGCTGTGGGGTTGTTGATTTCAATGATGTTTCTGATTCCAGCTGTGGGGTTGTTGATTTCTGTGATGTTTCTGATTCCAGCTGTGAGGTTGTTGATTTCTGTGATGTTTCTAATTCCAGCTGTAAGGTTGTTGATTTCTGTGATGTTGCTGTCACTGTTATCATATCCGTCGTTGGCACTAGGGTTGGATGTAACATTATAAATAATCCATGTATGTGAAACAATCAATTGGAGAAATGTAGATTACAGTAAAGGGCGAAGCTTCGGCTTCGGACTTGAACATAAATTGGCTATTTTCCGAAGCTTTGGCTTCGAATACAAAGAGTTCAACATATCTGATTTTTTCATTAATTTGAATTTTTTTTTCGAGCTCTGCTTACCTTCCAAGCACTCCTTATTATAGAACGTGCAAATATCACACTGCACCCAATTCACATCATCATGGGAGTTTACGTTGTTGAGTTTGCACTCATTTCTTTGTATAGAATTATGATCATCGTAGTCGATCGATTTGCAGCAGCTCTCACGCAGACAGAGCTCCTTGCATTCATCAAGCGTTATGCCGGATATCGCCTTGCAGTTTTTACCTGGTATTGCTACACCGTTCTTTTTACCACCCATCTGGCAAACAGTAGAACAGAACCCTGCAAGTAAAAATCGCAAGTGTATTGGTGACTGAAAAAACCATGATGCATGTATTCAGGGCTCGAAATAAGAGAGTAAACAGGGAATGTCAAAATATATATTTACTCTCAAGAAATTCTGACGAAAATTATAGCATAAAACGCAATTATTTTATACACGTAGGTCGTTGATACATACTATGTCACTTTCTCAACTAATTTTAATTCAGGTCGATCGTATGTAACAATGCACTGCCATTTAGCGCACCTTTATCTAATTAGCAATGCGTCAAAAGCATTGAGTACTATCACTCTGCAACTAGAAAAATGTATTTCTCTTTCTACTGGGTTATGCTGGAATGTTTTGTAATGACCACATGTCCACTCAGGATTAGGTGAGTCAAGACAGCCAACAAATGAAAATTACAAAGGAAAACGCACAGACTTGTCGACGCCGCCGATCCTTTGATCGACCCCCATTATCTTTTATTATTTTTTAAATGGTTAACTCGAGCGTTAACTAAACCGCGTCAACTTACATCTAGGAGCATGAGTTTGAATCAACTTCCGATTCCAAATACCGTGTCAGTGAGTGGCCGAAAGGCACAAATGCAGAGCCTGCTTATCTTGACAGAGAAGAACCCAATGAGAAGACCTGGCGGTCTTTTAAGTTGGTGAAAGTCAAATTTACATCAGGTGAGTTGCTGTAATTTATTATTTATTTAACCAGCTTTGAACCAGCTGACATATATTTATTCTGTTACTGTTGGAGAGTCTAAATGCACTATTATGCCAAATAATTTAAAAAAATTCATTATTATCATTTTTGTGATTCAGATAAGGAAGAAGATTGCCATCAATATGACGCAACAACAGCTGAAGAGGGAGATGATCAGGACAACCGAAGAGGGGTGAAGAGGAAAAAGGAAGAAGACTTCCTCTATGAAATGGATGAAGCGGATGGTTTGCTCAGAGATCCTTTCAGTATTTCACTGTTTATAACTAAATCATACAAACGTTTTATTCGTGCTTAGATCATATTCTTTCATATGGAAAGATGAAATATCGGACTAACAACAAGTCAACATAATAATATAATAAGAATATTGGCTTTTTTATTGTAAATCTGAGAACAATATTTTATAATAGTGTTATCCACATTATAGGTGCTCTAGAACAAGTTCTGGATGACATGAGTAATGATCAAACCAAGGATAAAGGTAAAACATTCTTTGGTTAGTGGTGTTCAATACAGAGAACCCAAAATATATAATTTCAAATTAGAAGCATTATTGAGAGCTCAGTTGAAACTCAATTTATTTTCAGATGAACCAACTTTCACCTCAACGCCTAAAAGTAAAGATGATTTTCTTAAGTTGGTTACAAGTTATAATATGATTTCGTACTCAGGTGATAGAAAACTGAATAAAGTTTTGAGGCGGCTGTCATCATCAAAGAAGAAGCAGCGAGAAGGTATAATCAACATTATTCCAATTCATGTTATTTGGTAATAATTGACATAATTCTATATAAAGATTTTAGAAAATCAGCTGAAGTGAGAACTGCCCAAGAACCTAAAATTCGCGACATGTCAGGTGATGGTGATGGAGCACAATCCCTTGTTGGCTTTGATGGTGACCAAGAACATAGTCTAATCAATAAATCAGGTTAAGCACAATTCGTCCTAATCCATATAAGCTATAATCTACAACAAGCTACAATCAAAAGTTCAGCCAAATTCATCCTTCATTATGATAGCAACTCTTCCTCTCACATTTACCCGTATTTCAATTTCAGATATGCAGAGTGTAATCAACATCCTGATACCACCAATACCTCCTTGTACACCCT
>KB310746.1:66170-77808 GCA_000328365.1 Capitella teleta
GTGTGTGTGTTTGTTTTTTGTTTTTTTTGTTTTTTTTTTTTGGTGGGTTTTTTTTTTTTTTTTTTTATGGCATGAAAAAATGGACTGAGAGTGTAAATATCATTGCATTGCGGTTGAAGTAAACCAACCTTATACATGTAGCAGAATGCAGTTTTACTCAACTGTGCGAATTTTTCTTTGTTTATTACTTATTGTATAGATTGTGTGTACACCCTAAAGTCACGTGGTCTGAGATGGTGGATTCAGAGTGCGGTGATTTTCCTTTGGAACTCAACAGTCGTCAGACTTGGAGCAAATGCTGGAGCGATCACTTCCGAGCCATCCCAAATGCAAAGTCCCTGAGTGATGGGATTCAGACTATGCTGCTCAAAGTATTGGCACATCTTCTAAATGACATCGACAAAGTCATCTTGCTCGACATTCCTGTGTTCGAAAATAAAGGTGATCCAGCCATTGCTTTAGGAGAGTTTAATCTGATGCGAATGTTGCACAAAGAAGTGATTTACACTTGCACTTACCAATGTGCATCGAAGCAATGGCAACCGACAAGAGACATGATGGACACTTTGAGCTCTGACAACGTTTTAGCACAATATGTAGGGAGCTGAGGGATTTCAAGCGATACGAGATCATGGAGATGTTCCCGGATGTCAAGTTCATCATGATGCCACAGAGCGTATTGTTCAACGATTCTGTAGAACTCCGAAACGCTGCAAGAATGTATTCGAAGCATAAAGACTTGAAAGAGAAACCAACGATCATTCGAAGTTATCCATCAGGCGATGCCACCAGTGACGTCAAGCTCCGGATGCTGCTTATGGGATAGGTCACGTGACTCGGTTTATGGAACCTCTCTATGACGTCATAATTATACATCGTGCTGATAAGGAGGCGGTCTCTGATATTGGACCGTTCCGTTTCCCAGATAACGTGACTTTTATCGAACGTGACTGGGACGGCCATTGGCCGACCCCTCGCGGCGAGACTCTTATGGATCAGTTGCATTTGTTTCCTTTCAATGGTTTGCTGTACCTACAGCGGGGCCCGGTGCTAATAACTGACCGCCTCCATGGTTATATTATATCCTCGCTCTTCGATAACTTTCCAATCGTACTTTACTGGGAAATTCACTTGAAAAAGTGTGAGATTTTTACGCTACTTGGGGATCTCCACACCGCACGGTCATCGCTCGTGCCGCCGACGAAGCTTCAATCAAAGCGGTTAACATGCTCCGTGGGTTTTACCCGGACGGTATAATTAAGGGTATAAGCTTGAGGGTTACTTGCATTACCCTCCATTCTTGTGATTCTGATCAATGACGTGATACTCTCACTCAAGCCAGCACCAGCTGCGCAACGTTAATCACGTTGTCACGTGGCAGAAATTGAATTTTAATTGTCCATGAAATTCAGCCTAATCCTCCGGTTTGGAATGAAATTTGTATGTTGTTATTTGTTTGTTACAAAAAATTATATGGTTTACGATATTGTGGTGAACCCACAAATGTGCTTTGGAGACGACGTGTCAATTTCTCTTTGTCGATTTCAGTGAGTAACAGGTTGGCCGAGAAATAACGTTGTCATTATCGAGGCTTCTCAACACACCGCGTGTCCAAGTCTCCATATAATATAATTATACGTGCTAGGGTTATTAAAAACAAAAATCCTTCTGCGCAGATATGTTATACAAAGTAGGCCTATGATCACTTAACTGGTCTAGATATAGATCGATCTCTGCATGGCGCTACTAAAAGAAGCACCGGCACACACAGATGAAAACTCACCCCGCCCTATTTTGGGACATCCATTTCACTCGATTTCACATGACGTCACTCGGAATTCCCAAGATGGCACACAAGGCCAGGCGAGTGAAAATGAATTCACTGTATTTGCTGAATATACGACCAGTAGATTAAAGGGAGGGAGAACTGGTTAAAAATGGCCTTTGAGTCGTTATTTGATGCACCAAAAATGATTCCTATGCCTGACCACACAAGGAATATCATCGCTAACGATTTCGCGGGAGATATATTGCTAATTAGGCGTGACGTCATGAGCTGTGATGAAACACAGAGTTCCCCATCTTTTACAATGGGCCTCGTCATATCACCGTGTCCTGCGACTAAACCCCTGGATATTTTTTTATTTTCTTTTCGGAAATAGATAGAATAATCATTTTGCCACCAGTCAGGCGCGAAAAAAAAATATTTTTCGCTATTTTTCTTATTTTAGCAAGCGATTTTCTAGGACACCTACCATGGTTTCTCATCCTGAAACAGTAAAAAGGTCAGCCAGAGTGCACCACGCATGCGCTTTCGTTTCGTAAACAACAAAGATGTCCTTTTATGGCGAAGATGATCTGCTCTGATTGGCTGAAATCGATAACTTCACGACGGGAACGGGACCAATTACGACAAGCCCTCAGCTGACGTTTGCCTCCTATACTTTGCAATGGAAGCCATTCTCCCATAGGCGCAATGCTAACCTCGATATTCGGAATGCATTATTTCCTTACACTTGCATCCAGGCATGGTGTTTTTGGCACGCAATGCTATCAATTGGTGCTATGGGTCAATAGAACATCAGTTAAAATTCAGTTCTCCATTCCTTTAAATATTACTATAAATAGCAGCCAATGAGATACCACCTGTCATCGGTGTGTGCCTGTGTCATTATATATATGACCAGGGAACCAGTGAAATATGGGTGAACAGTCAGAAGCATTACCCATACAGGGATCATAAGCACCGTCGCTAAAGAGCCAGAAAAAGAAATTCTGACCGTGATAAATGAATTCATCTTGCCAACCATTTTGACGCTTCTATTCACCAGCTCTATGTATCAATTCCTTTATCAAATTCATTTCATCTTCTCCGATCTTCTATTACTGAATCATTGTGAATAGCCATATTGTCAACAAATCAGATAATTTTAATCATATTAGGTGAACCTTTTAGCGGCATTTAATCAAATGTTCTAATTCACACAAATATAAATATTTAGCATCAGTAATTATAATAAAGTGGAACTTCGTCAGCACTGTATCTGACTTCAATACTGCACTTCTGCATTTTATGAACAGCATGCCTGGAAGTATATGAAAGAGCATGTAGTAGGTTGATGTAACATTGATATAATGTTGATGCTGATATGCAATGATTGTTAAGCATTCAAGAAGATAAAAATAAACTCACTTTGAAATGTGGCTGCAGTACAGCATAATCAACGTTTGCAACTTCTTACAACCCTTTTTCAAGTACTTCATAGACTTATCTCTGTAAGAAAAATCACCATAACAACCGTTGCCATGGAGACGATGGTATAAACCCACGTGATGTGCAGCGAACCAGATATATCCAGATACAGCAAATAATGACAAACTCCAGATAAGTACTGCACACTCAGATCAGTCAACTTTTGAATGAAAACTAGGTCAATGGGTCATCGCCATGGTGATCGTACTTTACCAGTTTACAGCCAGCCAGACTAAGGTGCGTTAGCATACGACAGCAAAAGGCCAAGTTCTTAATGGCCCCATCAGTGATCATCTTGTAGGAAACATTTACTCAAGGTCAAAGCAAGGTCACTCAAGGTTACCTGGCAGTGAGATAGGTCAAGGCGTTCGATTTCAGTGCACTGCTGAGCAAATTTTTGAAGACCTAAGTCAGTGATTGCTGAGCATTCGGATAAATTGACGTCCTTGAGCCGAATGTTATTTCCCAGGGAGGAGAGACCCTACAAGAGAGGTCATGTCAGCCTTAAAAGGTCAAAGGTCAAATACTCACAGCATCTCCGCAATTGCATCCGGAGATATCCAGAGCAGTGAGGCTGTGCGTTTGACCGAGGAGTTCAATACCAGCTTCACTGATATGTTCACAGAAACACAGGTGCAGGTACGTCAAATTGTGGCACCTTTTAATTGAGAAAGGATACAGTTGCCAATGGGAACAGTTGCTATAGAAACCAAACCGTTTATGGATGTTCACAAGAGCAATGTCTCCGACCCGAATGCAGTTTGTAAGATTCAGTTCTTGTAGTTTATTTCCGCATGAACTCTCGACTAAGTATCGCACTCCTGTGTCAGTGATCCTGAGGCATACGTTGGTAATAAATATTGCTCAAGGAGCTGAGAGAGAGGCTCACCGAACGCAGTCAGCCAGGTTGACAACGGTTAAATTCCGACACTGCGAAAGCACTTTCAAAGTCAGATCAGTAATGCGGTGACAGTCCACTAAGTATAAATGTCTCAATTCATGGCAACTTTTCCCGATGTACTTGAAAGTGATATCTGTAATCTTGCAGTTACCTGAAAGAAAAATTGCAGATGTTTGACAAAGGATGAGAAATAAAATACTGTCAATTTTCAGCATTTGTAGTTTCTTTGATGTTGCTACGTTCTTCAATGCGTTGTCACTCAAGTTGTGTGATCCAAGAAATGAAATGTTTCGAAGGTTCTTGCAGTTATCGGTGATTGCCTAGGAGCGGGTTGATGTTAGGAAAAGTCAAAACCTATGAGGTTTAGTGATTGAATCTTTCCTCACCTCCAAGCAAGCATCATCAAAACTTTCAATATCGTTTAAAAGAAGTGTTTGGACGTCAGAACATCCTTCTGATAGCTTTGCCAAGCCATTTGGCGTGACCTTGAGAAACGGGAAAAACCGTGCTATTGGTAACAGAGCAAAAAATCTCATGAATAGCACTTTTGCTTGCAGTCACAATTGAGTGATAATATTACAAATAATTAGCTTCCTTGTTATTTAATAATGTATTTCACGAAAACCTGAGAGCATCCAGAAATATCCAAATGATTCAAGCGTTTGGCAGATTCTCCGTTAGCCAGATACTGCAGCCCCTTGTCACTGTACCTGAGGCAGAAGGCCAAACTGAGGTACTGCAAATTTAAACAGTACCTGAAACATCAAATAAAACTGTAAAATCTTAAATTATAAAAAACAAAGACTCACTTTGAAATGCTTCTGAGTGAAGCATCAGTTATGAGTGAATGCGAGATGTTCAAATAAATGATGATCTTGCAGCCTTCCAAAACCATCTTCAGAGAGTCATCCTGTTTAGGAGAGACCGGTTGTATAAGAATAATAATTTTGGCTGGTCTCACGTCTAAAGCGGGACATTCGGATAGGTTGAGGTCCTGAAGATTGCGGCATTCTCTGATGCTGTAGAATGTCAGGGACGTGATTCGTTCGCATCTTCTCAAGTTCAAATGAACAAGATACGGCCGACATTTAGAGAGGAGTCTGGCAGCAACTTTGTCGGTCACTCTGAAATATTTCATCTATGTTTAATCGGGTCAAAGTTCGAAGGTTAATAACAAGTGTGTAAATAGAATGAACCCAAATAAATATACTCCAAGTACAAAACTTGGGTGTTTATTGTTTCACAGTGCAATTGTGCTTGAGGCGTTCAGGTTTCAAGATCGTGCTTTCAAGAGAAAAAAGTGCAGTGATTTTCAAATCACAAGACAATGCTTACCAAATGCATCCTTTTGTTAGTGGAATTGAAAAAAGCAGAAATTAATCCAAATTAATTTGTTAGTCATTTGGGATAAGCGTGAGCAATGGTTAGAGTGGAAGCATTTTCCCTTTTTTTTTCAAGTCTTTCCTTAAATTCCAATAATCCAGTTTACCATGCATGTTTGCAACATTGATAATCCAGGTGAATATGTGCAAAACGGTTAATTAAAAATAAATAATTCTAAACAAATAATGCTTTCTGCTCATGAGTTTATAAAACTACTAAATACAACAATAAAAATAAACAATTTCATAAGAGATGAAAATATTGCATGATTCATGGATCAAATTTAACGAGGATAATTGAATGATGGATTTCTCTTAATTGAAGTAAAATTCTGCCACAGTTGAATGTCCTTTGACTTACTGTCTCAATTTGAAAACTTCAATTAATTGTACATCTTGATTGATGGAGTCAGTCACGATAGTGTGAAGGTGTAAGGCTCAAATAACCAACTATAACTAAGATGACTAAATTTACGCTACTACTGACACCTCTAGAAAGAATTCTAGAATGATGGAAAAAGAGAATTACGATAAAAGCTGAAGCTCTTTTTTCAGTCACCATGAGAATTGCATGAAAGATTGAGGCATCAATAAAAATAATAATTTTAATTTAATTTACCCGTCAGCCAATCTAAAAGGAAATTTAATGAGTTAGATAATAAACACACAACACACAAATATTCAAAACAGAATTCAGATCATATTCAGTTAGTGTTTGATATATCAGAATCCAAGATGGATACTCACCGATTTCTAACTCTCGCCAAATCCAACTGCAAATTAACAAAACTTTATGCAAATTATTTCTCAATAATTAATTTCACCTTGCTCCAGAGAGCGTTGGCTTGCGTGATAACCTTCCACGAGCGACAGACTTGCGAGCATCTTGCAAGATCAGCAATATCAACAAAAGTGAAAATCTGTTAAGATCCAAGAATGCATTAATCGCAATCAACATGAGTAGTTTTGATGCAGACCTTGATAGCCACACGAGTCGGCAACATAGAAATGTCGTCTCGCGCCTCTCCGCTCCCACGCCCAAATATGTCATCGTCTTCCATGTTTTCTCCTCTCTCCAAACGCTATCAAGACGGAATTTCAAAGGAGGTAAAAATAAAGAGAAAATTTATTTGAAAACTGCGGAGAATATTAGTTAAATCCTTTCGCTCGTAATTAACCTCCATTGTGACTATTGCTGTGTTATTTCTCTGAATGATTCTCTGTGTACTTATTGTGCATGAAAGGGAACCATTTCGACTTAGAGGTGATTCCACTGAACCCTCAGCAAATTCACTTTTTGCTCATTTCATAAAAAAATGAATTAGGTTTCATAATGGTACATAAAATTGTATACATTAATGGTTTTCATGTAGGTCGCTTTCATGCTGTTCCATTACAACCAAAAATTATGGCATTTCATAAAATGCAATTGGCTAATTAATGCATTAATTATAATAATATATAATTAATATATTAACAATATATATCTCAATTGCTCTTACTCCCATTCAATGACTTTGAGTACCTGCTGGTTTTGCATTGAATTTACATACAAGTGACATTGATACTCATTTACCCATACAAATCAGATGCCTCATTAATTATCTGTTTCTAGGAAAACCAAATGGTTGGATTAACAAGGTCTGGCCATAAATTACAAACACCAAGCAGGAATGGGACGTAGCTGTTCGTATGTACAAGACGAGTTGTCAGTGCTGTCAAAAATGAAACCATAAAATTGAACCATAGCGTAATTTTACAGCACGTTATTAGTACACATGCAGGGTGCGAATGTACTTTGCAGGAGGTGGAAAATCATTCAAAAACGTGCTGAAATTTAATTAATTACCCGCAAGTTGATCTAAGAAGAAAAAAGGCGATTTATAACATCTAAGAATAAAATCATGCAGCCAACATGCATAAATTTGCATATATTTGAATGATTTATGCATTTTTTCAATGATCTATGTATACTAAAAATGACAGCAGAATACCTGTAAATTTCGCATTAAGGTCTGAGATGGAAGGAGAATTTTTGTTTGTAAAACGAAAGAAAATATTTTTTCTTGTCAACAACTACTCAATGCATGCTGATAATAATGAATATTTAATTTCGCTCCTCACCTCGAAATATTCTCTCGTTCTTTTTGCGTCCAATGTGACGTTGTGCCAGGCTTTAAAGATGACCCTCCCAACAGCGACATGGTATACATGCTGGATCTTATTGAAAGCAACTGTAAAAGTAATTTTGTATAACCGACAGAATCAAAATTACAAGACTCACTCGCTTGGCGTCCTTTTCTGAATCGAGTCCATTGCTGAATAAAAATTAAGGAAATAGAATCTCAGGTTCATGATGATTCGATACACTTTCAGGTAAACTATATTATGTGGCTTTAGTAACCATAGCAACAGTCAGGATACAGTCCAGGATTGAAGAACCAAACGATAGATTCTGTGACGGTGATGTAGCACGGCTAGCTCCATGGCCCTCTCCTGTTTGTCTCGCTTGTATCTCTTCCGCAAGTGGAACTGCATCCAACCACTGAATTAATTAAAGGTTAACGAGTGCAATCATTATTTTGTACAGAATTCACCTGAAACATATCGTCTTTAGGTGTCGGTTGTAGTGACCATACGCCTTCTCAAACATCTCGGGCGTTGGCTAAAGGTAGCGGATGAATTAAACAGTATATTACAACACAAAATGATGAATTACAGAATGGTAAATTACTCAATACAGAATTAGTTAAATTTTAGTTTAATTGGAGAATTAAATCTAAATGAGGTGCAATCTTTTAATGAGCATCTTGAATGTGTTGTGCAATTATTTCCTAATTAAATTGTGCTTAATAATTACATTACTCCACATTCATCTGAATTTTTTATTTCATTCAAGGCAAAATTGAATTGCATGAATAAATAACATATCTTGAGTTCTTAATAACTCAGACAAAATAATTATTCATGAGTAATTATTTCTGTCCAAAGCAGTTAAGAAGTCATAGCTTGTTGCTTTTGACTTCTTGGCAGTGAACTTAAACCAATGATATCCCAAAGATCTTGCATTTTACATATTCACCTTCGGGATAACAATCTGAAGAACCAAATTGGTTAATCATAATGTTAGTAAACTATGGACATTTAATTTTGTACGACATTGAAAAACATGAAAATAAAAATGGGGATCTTACAGACATATGGCATCAGCTCTAAAAATCACACAAATCAATGTCTATTTATTTCTCTGAAGGGAAAGTTGGGGGCGATGAAAAATTACAAATCTAGACAGAGTCCTATGAAATAAGCAAAATGCTACTTCAATTATAAATACCCACCATATCCTGCATCAGAAGTTAGAAAAATATATATACTTCAATTTTATGACAATATCAGTATGGATTAATTAAAATGTAGAAACATTAACATGAATAATTAGATTGCAAATTTAAGGAAACATTAAAATTTTAAAAATTGCTTATTGATTTTGTTTTCTCAAGAACAAAACAGCACACAGGTACAGAAAGGTCCTTCAGTATTGAAGCCTACCTGTTGGTTTTCATCGAAGTTGAAAACAAAATCAAGCATACTTTCTGTAAGGAGAGATTTCTTGGGTCGCATGTGCTCTTCGATAAACATATCCCTGGAATATGGGAAAATAAAATTAATCAGATTATTTAAATGTATCAATTTAATATCTAAATATATAAAAGAAAACTCCAATTTTTTGGATATTTCAGAGAAAGGTCAGAGTTGGTATTCTAATGATGCGTGAGTATCTTAGTTAAACTAGATGCGTAGAACGTTTTATATATCCCACCATTCGAGGCAAGTAAGTCCATTTTCCTTTATATATTCTAGTTTCTCAATGATAAACAAATGTGGATCATCTGGGTTCATTATCAATAAACCACTCAACAGTGCCTGAAATGCAAAGAAACGTAAATTATTGATCAATCAGATAATTATTAATTGGGCTGGGCAAATATCCTTGATCAGTTGGCTGTCGGATAGTGGGGGTTTTCAATAGTATCGGTTATCCATGTTGCAGCATGAATAATTAAAACACAAATAATGGAAAAGTGTCTGTTTCAAGCACACAGTGAAGCTGAGCGATGTCAATTAAAGAATAAATAAATGATAACACCCCACACAACCCTACCCATGTCCGTCGGATATTAATAACACAGTTATCTGCTATCCATGTTCTGATCATGTTGAAGCACTATTCCGCCCAGCCTAGTTAATTGTTACAACAATTTCACAAATAATTAATCAATAAATAATTAATATTAGGTGAGTAATATAATAAGTGCATCAGTAAAATAAATTGAGGTTCCAGTGGGGTGTATCTACATGAACAGCAACTACAAACCAACTGATATTTTTTTTATTTTTTTTTTAATTAAAAAATTCCGAAAAACCTCATAAACTTCGGGTAGTTTGTTGATTTTGAGATAGTTCTTCAAATCCGGATCAATAACACGCATCAAAGCCGCCATTTTGATTAGCTCTACAGATTACAAAATATATAAAATAATAACTATATTCTTGATTAATATTTTTCAGCTTGTTATTCGCCCAAATTCGATGAAATATTGCTTCGGTTGTTGAAAAAGTTAACTCTATCCGCCATGTTGTTTGTGTGTAGCAACGATTATCTAGAGGCACTGAATTATTTAGTAGAGGTACTCACTCTCACATCATAACGTTGTTGAGTGCGTTATGATTCCCACAGGAACACCCAAGGAGCTCAGATAACTTATGTTATCTAAGCTCCTTAAGTCCTTGTTTAACTCAGACTGGTGCCGTAAGGTACTGGCAACCGTGTTCTTCGGGTGTTCTGTTTTCCACAGCTCATAGAATGACAAATTACAACTCACTCACTCATCACTCATCGGCCGTAATCCTCAGTTGGACTGTAGGCGTCTTCCTCATTCTCGCCGCTTCTGTCGCTCCTGGGAGTCCTCCTCGTGTCCATTCCGGGAATTTGTCGGGCCACACTATTCTCCATCTCCCTCTCCTGTTCTTCCCTGGAGGCTCTCCGTAGATTGTTGCCGTTACCAGACTTTTTCCCCTCCTCTTATGTTTGTTACGTGGTCCCTTCAGCTCCTTTCTTTTGTGCCTGTCGGGAGTTCTGCATATCGTAGGGTCCATGAGGGCATTCCTCCTGTATTGTACCCAACATGCAGGCTATTTTCCCCCACGAGTCTCATGATGACTCCCCCAACAGAGATGAATGCGATGGGCGACACAAGGCCTGACTCACACTTGAATGGTGTCCTTCTGTCTATTTCAACTCTCATTGCTCTTTGAGCGTCTTTGTAGATGTTCTGCAGCAGCCGAACAAGGTGTTTGGGGACCCCCAGCAGAGATATGATAAGATATAGATGAAGCATTCTATTGTAATTTTGGCCTCGCGGATGGATTAAGTAATCCGGATGCGTTAGATTGTTGAGTTATTTGCAACAGGAAGTTTTAATTGTTATCCAGCTGGGTTAGATTGTTGAGTCAAGGAAATAATTACGAAATATCGCGAGATATCGCGAAATATCGCGAGTTATTCACTCAACTCTCACACACAAGTCTCATGAAATTAAAGAGCTATTCATATATCCAGCAACAATACATCTAAATAGTTTTTATTAATCTGAGTCATTTATTGAAATGTTATTTTCAGACAGTTTCTAAAGACTTATTGAGCAGTTCGTGCGTTACAAATCGTTTCAATAGGCTTTATTTTTATATTCATGCGGATCATGAGAGTTCATGGCAACTTTAAAGTTGTGGAATGTAAGCTGTGAATAACGTTGCCGATTTCTTGTCGGTTTAATCATTTGTTCCACACTGATTAGCCAAGCAAGACCATGACTGAAGCATCGTGTTATTATTGGATATGCACATGTCCTTATGCTAAGACTATGCATTCAGCCGACGAGCATGGCGCACTGGCCCATTCGGGGTTACTAGATCAGTTACTTAGTGATAATATTTGGGGTGTTATTGTGTGCAAGTCATTATACAAAACAGAAGAACTTTATATAACGACTCAATAATTATCACAAGAGTATGCTTAACAACACCAACGCAATTGGCAGGAAT
>KB310753.1:4398-19496 GCA_000328365.1 Capitella teleta
TCGAAGGTTAGTAATCGTTTGGGTCCATTATTATAGCTGGATTTTCTCCTATTCATATAAATCAATATTAACCTTTTCAGACCCGGTTCCAACCCCACCTGTAGAGATCCCATCACGGTGCAAGAACGCCAATCGTCGCCAGTTTCTTCAACAATACTGCGCAGGAACGAAACCTCGGAAACCGATTGGTCCGGTTGAAATGCGCTTGACATTCAGACGGTTGTTCTACGACGATCGGAACAAAATCATGTTTTGTGCAATTCCCAAAACGGGAATAACCAGCTGGAAGAAACTGTTGATGCAACTGGCTTCCGATTCACCCTACGAACTAGACACCGGTATCCACAACTTGACCACACTAGCAGAACACGGTATCAAAGTCTTTACTAAAGTCTACAAAGAAGAGCAGCGAAATTTCATGCTCAACACCTATCACAAAGTGCTAGCTGTTCGTCACCCCGTGCTCCGGCTGATATCAGCTTATAAAGATAAGTTCTTTGACGACCTCTACAGCCAGCGACACAATGAACTCATCATAGAAACCTACAGGACGGCACCCGTGGATCCATTTTCCCCGTATGTTAACCGGCCCACCTGGTTGGAGTTTATGCATTTTGTTCTTGAACACGAGAAGTCACAGGGCGATGTACACTGGATGAGGTATGAGAGTCTGTGTCAGCCGTGTAAACATAACTATGACTCCATCATTAAACTGGAAACCATCGATGAAGACGTAAAAGATTTCCTCCGTTTCTTTGACAAGGGGAATGTTTCCTACAGCCACAGCAACCCTTCGATCGGACAGGAGGAGAAGACCCTGGATGACTACATGAATGAACTGCCTAAGGACATGTGGGAGAAGCTGATAGAGTTCTACGGTTTGGACATGGCGATGTTTGGTTATAGCGTTGATCTGAACAGAGGAAGGTTATTTTGTGATTATTCTAAAATACCAATGCCACGCAGACTCGTTCAATCGACTACATCATATGAAGACAATGAAGAGGACCTCGTTACTCTAAGATGTTGCTAAGAGATGGCATGGGATTGCTCCGGTTTTTTTTTTTTTTTTTTTTTATTGAACTTCATGCATGCAATCAATGGAACAGTATACATGCAATAGCATGGCAGGACAGGCACAGCCTATATAAAACTGCTAGCTACAAATTTTAACAAAATAAAACAAAAGAGTGAATTTGTACAGCAAGTAAAATAATATAAAACAATCAAGTAAAAAGAGTATCAGGTATGGTAAAAACCGGTGCATCTACAGGTTGAATTCCAAGTGCAAGAATTATCAACATCATAAGAGTTCAATTTGATGGTATAGAAAGGCATAAGTTTTGATTTAAAAACAGTGGGCGATGAAAAGCCTCGAATTTCTAAAGGTAAAATATTCCACAAATGAACGACTCTGTTAAAAAATGACGCTTTAAAAGACTCAGTCCTGGTAAAAGGTGATATAAGTCTAAACAAGGCCCCGAGCGCCGTCGGTTATTGGAGTAAAATTTCTTAATAACAGAACTAAAATCAACGTTAATGGTGCCATTAAAATATTTGAATAAAAACATTAAATCAGTGATTTCTCTTCTAAAAGACAAGGGTAAAATCTCAAGTAACTGACATCTTTCGGTATAATTAATGTCAACATTTTGTAAAATATATCTTGTCATTAATCTTTGGATTGACTCAACTTTTTTGATACTGGCTTTACAATTAATGAGGTGACCAAACAGAAGAAGCAAAATTTAGATGGCTGCGACACAGGGATGAAAACAAGGCAGATTTAACGTTGACAGGAGCATAAAAACCAACAGACCGCTTAATCATGCCACATATCCAATTACATTTTGAAACAGTTGAGTCAATATGACTTGTAAAAGACAAATTTTGATCAATGAAAACTCCAAGATCTTTAAAAACATCAACATGTTCAAGAATAATTCCGTTCATTGCGTAGTTAAAATGAATTGGTGTATGAGAGCGAGTAATAGATAAAATCTTACTTTTGATGGGTTAAAAGTCATTCGCCAAATGGAACTCCATTCATGCAATGCATTAAGATCGCTCTGTAAAAGCCTACAATTACTAATACTTTGCATTGATTTAAAACATTTGCTATCGTTAGCAAAAAGAGTTGTAGTACAATTTAAAGCAACATTAGGCATATCATTAATGTAAAGTAAAAACAGTAGTGGACCTAAAATTGAACCCTGGGGCACTCCAGAAGGAACATGCATATAATTAGAGCTTTTGACTTCAATTAAAACATTGTGATAACGATAATTATTAATAATTATTATTTAATATTAATAAATTATTAATAATTATTAATAAAAATTTATTATTTAAAAATAATAGAAATAATAATAATAATAATAATTTATTCGTATAAATAAATATACAGGATTATAGTAGGTGAAAAAAAATCAAACAAACGAATAAAGAAATCAAAACTGCAACATAAAGGTAGCTTAATCAAATTGTAAAATGATTAAATGAATATAGTAATTCTTCACTAGTAAATTCAAAGTTTAAAAACATCAGGTCATCTCTTAAATAACAAAGGTCTTTTAGGGCTAATGATTCAGCAATCGTCGCTTCATCATACATGCCTCTGTGTATTATATTTTTTACATTTTTAAAATCATCAAATATAAAACTTAACGGAACAGAACTTAAAACAGAACATAAATGTACATTTTCACTAATGACAGAATACATGCAACCATGCATAAAAACAATAATTGCTGGCAAGCTTTACAATGGCGTTACTGCTGCTCATGCAGGCGCTGCATATAAAAGCTTAAGAAACGTATCAGAAGGGCCAAAATTAAGTTTCCTTTTGGTAAATTATTTATATATTATATATATTAAGAGATGGCCTGATGTTTTTAAGCTTTGAAATTACTAGTGAAGAATTACTCTGTGCATTTAATCATTATACAATTTGATTAAGCTACCTTTATGTTACAGTTTTGATTTGTTTGTTAGATTTTCTTTCACCTACTATAATCCTGTATATTTATTTATACGAATAAATTATTATTATTATTATTATTATTATTATTATTATTATTATTATTATTAGTAGTAGTAGTAGTAGTAGTAATAGTAATAGTAATAGTAGTAGTAGTAGTAGTAGTAGTAGTAGTAGTAGTAGTAGTAGTAGTAGTAGTAGTAGTAGTAGTAGTAGTAGTAGTAGTAGTATTATTATTATTATTATTATTATTATTATTATTATTATTATTATTATTATTATTATTATTATTATTATTATTATTATTATTAAATCAACTATAATTGTTAGCCTGAATTTAATGCATCACAGACGGTTCGAACCTGTCTAACGAAAACGATGAAACTATTAGTATTATAATCATAACATCATTTGTTTCGCATCTTTCGGTTGCATTATTACCTTTTTTAACGCCTAAGTTCGTATCACGTAGCATTTGCATATTATTCATAACGCATTAAAAAAATACGTGATGATTCTAACTTAACAAAGTTTTTATTGACAACACTACGCAGTGCGCATGCGTCATTATAATCATGAATTTTCATTTAAATAATCATTATTTAGAAATTCGAATATCTCCAAATTCATTGATTAAAACAGTTTGCGATGGTCGAGTGGATATTATTTTCGTCTAATCTTTATAATTTGATGGAAATAAAAGTATATCAACCAAATTACTACCCTCAATAATGTAGTTCATGAGGTGATTTATAAAATAAAAACCCTAATTTGCATATGTACATAATCATTGGACACCACGTGACTTTTATAAGATTAGCCGTCTGGGAAATACCAAGCACTGAGTTTAGAGGGATAAGAAATACCGAGAATTAGGTGTAGAGGGATAGGATATACCAAGCATTTGGTATAGAGGGATAAGAATTACCAAGTACCAGAGGAGGGATCTTAGAGGGATAAGAAATAACATCGCCGCTTGGCAGCTGACATCTGTAAACAATAAAAATCCAAGCGAATTATTCGGCGACTTCCCTTTAATTATACATTGCCATCATTAGTTCGGATATACAAACTGGAATTTATCCATTTGTGATGGCAACTGGGCACTTGAATCCGGGTTACCGGGGGATCGAAAACAGCACGGGGCGATATCGTGGAGGCCTGCGCGCCGACACAGATGAGGACGTCAGACTGGGAGGAGGCACCCAAGACGAGGAGTACGTCGACCTGAATGCCATCAAGAGCAGAGCGAGGGATGTATGGTTGAGGCCCGACTGCAGTTATACGACTTATGGCAATCACTATAGAAATAAGATCATCGATGTCGATGAGCCAACTAAAGCCAGACCGACTTCTGCTCAGCGTAAAAACAAGCCACATCCGCCGCTGTGAGTGGTTATAAATTATTTATTGAATTCGTTTATTTTATTTTTTTCTTCAAGAGTCTTCCTCTCCACTCGGCTTCATTATGTACCTGGTTACCACAATCCTGATGCGGAGCTCGGAAAAGATCTTTATCGGGGTATTGTTATTACATCTGTCTATAAATTAACTAAATATAAAATGATTAGATGTAATTAAGACACAGTATAATTAAGACTCCCTTTGAAAACAATGTTTGCTAATTTAGCTCCTTAATCCCACGTACAACTTCAAGAGAAGAATATCTTCATCTAATTTAAATTACAATTCCATTAATTAAGCTTTCCTAAATCACCTTTACTCAATCATTGAATTTTTTCCAGATGATTCTTTATTTTCTCAGTTGACGCCAGCGTTCCATATGCAGAACATCAAAGAAGAATGGAACTAAAATCGAAATACATCGGACGGCCTTCGACCTCGGCAGTGAACCAGTACAAGAGACAAGAGGTGACGTCCCTCTTTGCATGCGTGTTTTTGAGAGGAATCCTCGATGAAAATTCTAATCAGTGTTAATCCTCTGTTAATTGGACTATTTGGGGATAATCTCATTTTACACGATATACCACTGATTGTGAAGAGATAATTCAATAACGGGTTCTCATGAAACACGGAAGGCCTGCATTAAGATACATGTCCAGATATTCTCTGAAATGAGCATTATTTCATGATCAAAATGATGATTTCGATAAGCTCCGTTTGAACATGTTTCATTGAGGCTTAAATATCCATCCCACATTAGTTTTCATTGATGGTTATGTAATTATTATGCAAAACAGGATTTGGATCATTTTGATGACCCAGTTGAGAGACAAGCAGCTGAAGCATGGATAAAACTAGCAAATGATCCAGGTGATTTTATTCTTATTTCTGTTTCTTTCTTTTAATCTTCTTCTTTCAACAGATAAAGAAGATTTGGTCAAAAATAGATATTACCGCATTCCTGGCCCAGTAAACGATGAAAACACATGATTACATAACCTGACCTTTCGTCTCATAGGTCGCATCGCCCACTTATCGCCCCCAGACGGTTCCCTCTCTGCATCGCTACATGAAGCAGGCGGGCGCTGCAGGTATAAGACATGAAATTATGATAAGCTAAGCTAATTGGTCAAACAAAATTTCAGAGGCGGCTCAATTGAACCAGATTTCCAAGAGAGTTCATCAGAGGTCGTTGGAAGGTCACGATGTTGGAATGCGCAAATACGCAGACATTGAAAGGACGCGCGACGTGAGGTACACACACCGATCCAAGAGAGGCGACTACCTCATGCATCCTCAATGGCCGCCCTCCATGAAGCAACATCGCCTCAACGGACTCTCCTCTGTTGATGTTCCTTACATCCCTGGTCGCAGGTGATTATTTCAGTATTTAAAGCCCAATTTGTGTCTCATCAAGTGATATTAACAGAGTGCCAAAATGATTAGTTTATGTAAGTATTAATTAATTTATTGCGTTAATTATACACTTGTTATGAAGTTTGTAAAATTATGTTGTTGATAAAAAATAAACAAGTATAATGATTTACGTACGTTTATATTTTTTATTTCTTATCCTAGCACCATAATGCTTGCTTTAAAATATATATTTCTGTATTATGTATATATATATATTTATATATCTCTATATAAATATTTAAAAAATATAATTCCATTCATGTATAGCAGAATGAAATACAAGTCATAATTTGAAGGTCACTTCCAAGGGTTTTGAGCAGGGGAAAAAATTGGAAAGGAATGTGCAAACATTAAACATGTGCTTATTACATAATTATGATAGATAATACTTTCTGATAACAGATATAAAAATTCATACTTGGAAAAAAACAAAAAACAAACGTCCTCACACGCAAAATATCTTTCAAACAATTTGTTCAACTTTGTGACATATATGGCAGAAACAGTAGCTCCCAGGAAAAACCCTGGATGCGTTATACAACGCCTCCTGTCTAATAATGCATGCTCCTGTATTATCAAATAACATAATCAAATAATACATTCTCCCTCTCAGATTCAAAATGAATAATGAAGTAATGAATGCTCCCTTGCAGCAGCAATTGCAAAATGTCTTTCAAGGTCATCGCTTGATGATGCCTAGTTTATGGATGAGGGACTGTTTCATGCGGGACGTCCTTGACCCGACTGGACTTACGCCTCCGACTGGAACCTGCGACTCCAACTCAGTCTGAAAAAAAAAATAATAAAAAAAATGCGTTCAGTTAACTTAACTTTGCTTCAAAGGAACGAGAAGTCAAACAAAATTATTTACAGTTGGAGAGTATCAAAACGAAATCATTCGGAGATTGGTATGAAAGAAAAAAAAAACCCATTCATAATAGAGAGCGAAATAATAATTGATTGATTGATTGATTTAAAAAAAAAAAAAAAACATTTTGGGATCATGTGCATATTTGATGATTTGATGGGATGAGAGGATAATATAAGGGAAATTTGATTGGCATCAGATTAAAAAATAAAAAATTGGATGTCTTAATTTAATATCCTCCTAATGTAAACTGACCACCATCGCAGAAAGCCTAGCACTGTTTCTGAAGGACTCCTTCATGAGGCACAAAACACAAATCAATATTAATATTTTTGCCATTGAAAAACATGAGTAATGATAAAAATACTGAAATTAAATCCAATAAAATTAAATCCGCTCACCCTAATAGGAGAGAGGCTCCCGTCCGGCACAAGGCCCAATGGCTGCTGAGCGTGCAAAATGGCCGCCACCCAGCGGAACAATTCTTCTTCGTTGCTGCAACAGACGCTGTGGCCGACCAGGGGTCTGAGCAACAACATTTAACTGAATGAGATTTCATCCAAATCTATAATTCAGATACTGACCCAATCATTTGATCGTCTTTAGTGATGAAAGTGAATCCCCATCTGATATTGAATAAATTTGCATACATAATGAGTCACATGGATAAATTTGCATAAATCAGAGGCTACTTTGTCGGTGGACTCCTGCGTTGTTGAACTCCAATGTAGAGAGAAAGATCTTCAGCGTTCCATGAACACACAGGATGTGCTGCCTTTTAATGATCAAATGATTGAATGATTGAATGATTGGGAGATCAATTCACCTTTGTATCCTTTCGCATGTGAAGGGAGTAATGACTAAATTCCATAAAAAACTTTTTCCAAGCTTTGCGGTCCTTACAGGAATATCTGAGTTCGCTAAACAGAGAGAACAGCGGATCAAACTGCAAGGGAACACGATGAAGAGATGAAGAGCGTCATGATCCAGTGCACGTACGACTAGTTTGATCTTATCATAGACATAGTTCCTCTTCAAGCAGATGGCGTTGTTTCGCGAGACAACTTCTGACCATTGACCCCACTGAAGAACCACGTCCAGCACCTTCTCAGAGTAGTGTATGGGACGCTCTGAAGGGATGAAACGTTGCTACGGAGACAGGTAACCATGGCAACAGACCTAGCTCTGAGCTGGAGATGACCTCAAAGAGGCCCCAGTTGGAGTCTTCGTTGGACGTCAGATGGGCTTTCTCCCGAACAATGCATGTTAATTCCTCAGCAGTCATCGTACTGGGCACCTAATGAATATTCCGTTAATTAGGATAAATAAACACTGAGTAACTTGCACCTTATAATTGACCACCTCCCCATTCTCAACATGTATACCGATTATCATATCTCCTGCCGGCACCTGCAGGGAAACAATTAATTGCATTAATTAGTCTGAATTGCATTGATTAGTCTCGCTTGCTTACAGTGCTCTGTCTGGTTGTGTCCTTCATGGCCTGTTCAATTCGCTTCTTCGCGTCGTTTATCAAACGCTCATGTTCCAAGTCAACTTCCTTCAGATCAAACAGTGTGACGTGATGTTCGATCAGATCATGAACCACTTGCATTTCTTTGTCTGCTTCTCCGAACCCTGACATTGAGTCCTGGTGATCGCAGAGAATTACTCCACGGATAAATTATGTAACCTAAAAACACACCTCTTTGCCAGCGTTCATGAGAACAGGGCCAAAGATGGCTGACAGGTTGCGTAAGCCCATCTTGTTCACTGCTTCATTTTGAACTATTCTGAAATGAAAGGAATTCAGTCAAGACAAATTAACGCGACCTAATTCAGAACTAACCGGGCCAAGTGAGCGAGTATTCTCTTGAGCGTGTTGTGATTGACGGTGGAGAGATCTCGCAGCAGGTATTTGTACCATTGCAAGCGAGACGCAACATCCACACGACCTGCAAGCAGCAAATTAACCAAAACGGAATCATAGAAGGTGAAGCCCCTACTGAGGCCGTCCAGCCACTGCGCGTGCAGCGTCTCCATCATGATTGGATCTCTCAGCGAACGAAGGAAGCGTTTGAGCGAAGAGGCGACGTCATTCACGCTGAAATCCTCCATCTTGATGTGAACATTGCGTGCGTCATTTTTGAAGAGGGTCAGCAGCCTCGTGACGACCGAAGTCTGACCGCTCAGGCGATAGATGCCTTCGCTGTCCATTCCTGCGTGATAAGGGTTGAATTACATAATTCAAATCGGGCGAAATTACCGTGAAGTTCAATGAAGTTGATGCATTTGTCAACTATCAACGGAACGTCATCCGATGTCAGTTGTTGATCACTGATGTATTCACCGCCCTCCTGAGAAACAAAGTTCAAATCAAGGTCAAGGTCAAGAGGTCAGAGGTCACCGTTGTCGCCTTGGTGAATGCCGCGAACCAGTTGCTGGTGTCTTTCTTGGTGCTGCCCTGGATGTAGATCGCCCGGTTGGGAAGGTCAAGGACAAAGGGTTGACCATCGTCCAGCGCGTCTGTGCAGCGGTCGTTGGTTTGCAGGAGGGCTGAGAAGAAAGATTGCATCGTCAAAAGAAGAAGATGCTACGAGTGAAGGGAGACGCCTGACTGCATGCGACCACAGAGATTCACTCTGCTCACTAACTGCTGACTTCATAATACGTATTGCTGCAAGTCCAGAGGAATCACTTGCAGGGAGTGAAATGAAGCCATGCCTTCACTTAAATCTCAAAGAAAAAAAAAGAGATCCACAAAAGGTATACCATATTGTCTCCGTTACAACCGCTGTGCGTTAGGGCAGAGGCTGAGAGCATGTCAGTCTGACTCAGAGTACAAACCCACTCCACCAACATTGCCTTGTAAACGCGTGGGAAGACGCGTGTGGCCCATAGTTAACTAATGCTTAAAATAGCAGTCTGCCTAGTAGAAGAACCTGCTTGGCTTCGGGTGATATTTCAATGATAGATTCTAGTACAAAGGATGAGTTTTTATGGTTCAATGCTTGGGATTATATTTACAGCATACATCGTCCTCAGTGATATGCTGGCTTTAAACAATGACCTCCATTGCACACAGCTAGGGCTGAGCATTGAGCGTGTACGCTCCGTTGTCAAAGGTACATGAGATTAACTTGATAAAGTAACGCCTGACATCATTTTAAACAGCCTCGTGAAGTCTTAAGTCAAATTTTGTACATTTCCAAATCATGGTTGTTGATAGCGTACAATGTAATGCTGGCCTCATGCAGTTGGGAAAAGAAACGCACCCTGCGCTGATAAGGAATTCGCCTCTTGTTGGTGAAATCGAAAACCAACAGGTTGTCATGTGTGTTGCCTTTTGAAACTGCTCATGAATGTAAGCAAATTGTTCAGAACAACTTCATGCTGCTTTCTGTTGTTATGTTCTGGGCTTTAACAGTTAAAGGGAGAAATCGAGCACTGTGGTTGCTGATAAAACTACCTTGGCACTAGTGGGGGTGTAAGCGAGATAATCAATTATAATACCTGGTTTGCAAAAGGTGGGTTGCGGTTGTAATAAGGAGTGTGGATGTCACCAGAACAATACGGTAATATTAATTATGCAGCCGAAGAATTCCATGAACAGAAAAAGAACAAGCATTAATTAATTATTTACTGAGGAGAGTTTGGCGTTTGAACAGGAAGCGAGAGAGCTCTTTGATCCTATATACCCACAGTACGCAGTGTATGAGAATATAGTTGCGCTGGGTCTCCTGAACCCAGGACTGGCACCTGGACTACACCCAATCATCCCTGAAGATGACAAGATGTGAGACTAAGTGCTCAAGGACTACTGGGGTCACTGTTTTTGCCACAGGCATTTGTACTCACTTAGGCTTTTCAGTTTCCGGAGATCAATTTCTTCAAAAACATCTTTTTCCTGTAGGAAATAAAAATCATTAAAATAACGTGAAATTAATCAAATTAAAGGAATTTTATTTAAATCCACTCCATTAAAAATAAAATAATATTAAAAACATGAAATAGAAACAAAATAAAACACTACTCACAATTTGATAAATATAGAACAACCTTCCACGCATGTGGACCCAGTGCTCTTTCCAGTCCTGCAAGAAAAAAAGAAAAAAAATCACAATCGTGAAAAAGTAAACCTTGTCTAAAACAAACCTTTGTGGCACCATATCGCAAGTACACGATTCCCCCGCGATCCAACGTTTTAACGGAAAGAAGCGTGGATTCCCGTACTGGTGCAATGCTCTGACAGAAGAATATTAATTAGTTAATTAGTACAGCTAATTAGTGAGGTATAAATTACCTTGGCTAAGTTGATAATCCACTTTTGCCTCTCTGCGTATGATTCAGCCGCAAATAGATACGTGCGACTTCCGTTCTTCGCGGTTCCCAACTCAAACGAATGCTCATATCTTGAAACCAGACATCATTTGATTAATTATTTACTGCTTAACCAATTACCTTTCATCTGATGTACATGCAACACTCAGCATTTCTTTGCGAGTGATTTGATCCTTAGCAACTAAGCTCTGTGAACAAAACATTAAATCATCAAAATATTCTTTCATGAATAACTTTTACTTTTTCATTTTCATAGTAGCTCAAACATCCATTCTCCAAAACGACCCATCGCTTGAGGAAATCTAAAAGCAAGAATAATCAATTATCCAATTAGACAATTAATAATTATTCACCTCCTTTTGGGTTGCTTCCCGTCTTGAAGAGAAACCCTCTGATTCCATATTTGTTGACTTTTTTGAAAGATGCCTGACTCTGGGAATAAAAAGATTAATGATTGAAGAGACATAAATTACTTGCAACCCACAGCGTTGAATGACTTCTTGCCCTCAGCTAAACTCTCCGCACCGTTCTGGATCAGAAATTCCTGGAAGAAATTTTAAAATACATTTAGATGATTATAAGAAAACATTTTAAAAATTCACTCACCACTTGGAGAGTCTGTTGAGCGTCCTTTGCCAACTGTAGAGCTAATAAAATATGCGCATATTATTAGCATATAATGAATAATAATGTCACTTACGATTTTTGCCGTGCAACTTGCTGCAGTGGAGAATCTGAGCAGAGTGAAATTCATAGTCAATTCATGAAAAAATTATAGAACAAAAATATTACATCTGCGCCAGAGAAGAGTAACTGCAAACTTTCCAAAACATCATCATACTGAACACACTTGCACAATGCCTAATGAGAGAGAGGAGAGTTTAAGAACATAGCTAAGGGTTGAAGGTCACCTCATTCAATGCCTCAAGGTCATGGGCCAGAGGGTGACGGTGACAGAACGACTTCTGCTGATATTTGCACAAAATATAATCCTTCTTCTGCTCCCTGTTTGATTAATAAAATAATTAATCAATTACTACATAATCAGCTAATTACATGTCAGAATCTGAATCAATTCGGTTTTCTTCCGTTGAGTTCCAATCCCAGAACTTGTTGGAATTATCGTTACCAATTAAATTCATCAGCTGCAAAAAGAGCTGATTAATTAGGACACTCGTTAAGGTGGTTAATCTGTCACCTCAATTAAGGAAGGCACCCAAACTTTCTGGTCCATTCGTAAAGACCTGACCTTGGACAGAGGCAGACCCAACATGCGATGAATTCCTAAATAAAATAGCGTTAATTCATAATTGATGTTGATGAATTTATCACCAGCGCAGTTCTTGCAGAGCGTGATGGCCAAGTTGACTGACGCCCAGTGGGGGTCTGTACGGGATTACACAGCGAATTAGTTTAAATAGTTAAATTAATAAGGTCAACTCACTCCGCATTCCACAATCAGCGCAAAACCGGTTGCTGTGATTCTCGTACACTTCATTCATGATCTGAAAAGTATGTCAAAGTTCAAATTAATCAGGTCAATATTAAATAGGTCAAAGTGCTGACATTATCTTCACCCAATCCAGATGCAATTGCTTCTTCAAATGCCAATTTCCACCCATTTATTTCATCCTGATTCTCCAGAAGCAAACTAATTAGGATCAAAACTAATTAAATAATCAATCAACAAAACTCGGCCTCACATGTAAGACACAGCAGGCGTAATGATTCTCAGCTTGAATTTCCCGAGATCTTTGATGGAAGCGAGCTTCATGGGAATCTGGTGAATTGGTGAGCATGCCTTGAAGTCCTGCTTGGTGTTGTAATAACAGAAGTTCTCTCCTTTGATGACTAGGTAACGCTTGTGTTTGACGCCTTCCATTTTGACATAGCCCTGAAGAGGGAGAGAGAGGAGAGTGGAAGGAGGGAGAGAGGGGGGGCGTACCTCTCTGTCTGGGAAGCACATGTCCCCTCCCTCGTGATAGTCGTCCGTCTTGGCGTCAATGATGGCTTGCATCAGCAGACTGGTCCACATGAGGAGGTCATCACGGTCGTCAGTGGAGAACGTGTACACGCGGTCCACCGTGGTCAGCTTAAAGCGGTATTCGTGCGAATCCAGAGGAAGGAAATCCGCATTCTGCAGGGGGCGTAGGTCAATTCTGATTTCTAAATTAGTTCAAATGAACTAGGTCACCTTGATGTCATTTTCAACATTGATCATTGTGTTCACAGGGATGATTCTCTTGGAGGCTCCGCTCTGAAGGGAAATATAGGGATAGGAGATGAGGGAGTGGGGAGAAATATAGGGATAGGAGACGAGGGAGTGGGGGGAATGCTCACAGTTTTGCTTGAGAAGTATTTGACGGCACTGCTGTCAAACGTCACCCATCGCTTGTGCCATCCTAACCGGTTCTTGTTTTTGCTGTGGAACGGGAATCGGAATAAATTTCGACCAAATTTTACGACAAGAGTGCACTCGATGAACGCAAATTCAATCATCAGAAACATTTTCAATTAACCATATTTTGATACTTGGAAACCAGGATTGTCTTGAAAAAAAAAAAAAAAAAAAGGACTTGCAGGCCTACATTACTCCTGGGGTACAGACATGAAGTCTACAACATGAGTTACATGACAAAAAATCCTGTCTGTGTAAATAAACTCAAAATAGCACTCATGCCAACAAGTGTGCCTTTAAATGCAGAGCTATTTTTCCCCTCTTCCAGTTCGCAAAATCATTTCCTTTCCAAAAGCTAAGAAAAATATTATTTCCAAAGAAGGATCTTTTAGTTCTCACCTGGAAAGTTTGTAAAGGTATCCTTCTCGCGACGTCAGTTTGCTCTGAGAAAAAAATGAAGAAGAAAAATAACAACCTGAATTGCACAATGGCTGCTGCCTGAGGGTGAACGAACGAGTTCACTGACCTGTACTGCAGGCACAATTGGAATCGCCGCTCGGAGAGTGCGGATGAGTTCTTCTGACGGAGGAGCAAAGTCCGCATTGTCGAGGAACTCACCCCCGTCACTGAGTGTGTCATCGCTCTCCCACGAGGGACTGGTCGCTGAAATTGACTTCATCTTAGAGAACTCACCATTAACTACAATAATGCACTGTTTTTCTGGATAACTTATTCATTTAAATAATTAGTTAATAAATGCTCATAAGTTAACCAATTGTAAAAACTTATTAATGGGTCGTTAAATGCTGAAAAACATCACTTGTCTGAGGCTAAGACCATCATGATCACGTGACGCGGCCATGTCATGTTGCAACACATTTCAAGAACAAGTTGAATTGGTTTAATAGATTAAATAACCTATAATTTCTTGTTGATTGGTTGCCAATTCTTCAATGCCTCAATGGGCAATAACGTTGGCAGCTTTGAAGTGAATCACATTCAATATCTTATCCTCTTCTTTCACTCTTTTTCTTACATCATAAACATTCCAACACAAACTTCAAATCCGGTTGTGAGTTTTTTCAGAACAATGCTTCCAAAAGTCAATGAACAAAGGTCAAAGTTTATAATGCTATGCTCTGCCAATTGGACAATCATGAATTTAATGATTGTCATGAATCACACTGAACGTGCACTGCTGGTCCAGAAGCAAGATCCACAATTAAATTAATTAATATATAAAATCATCAATTCAGCAAATAACTTTAAGCCAATGTGAAGTTTATTGTGATTCATTTGTGAACATACCTTTTTTTTTCTTTGTCCTTTTATACTTGTAAAGTACTATAATTTGGATTGTTAAAAGTAGTAAATTGATAGGGGTGTAGTAACCACAAAAGCTCTGCTGTCCTACATCCTTTTTTCCAATTTTTGTTTCTATGATCACATGCTTGTACCCATGTTTGCCAAATTGTATGTTTATTATTGGAAAAAAATAAATTCAATTCTATTTTATTCTATTCTATTCTAAGCTCACAACACCTCAGCACCCACAAAACACATCATAAATTTATAACAGTTATTATAACATTTATATCAGTAAGTTTACAACAAGTTAATGACTATTGAAGATCAGGAAGTGAGAATTAACTGAATGAGGAAGAAGATAATCTAATATGTTTTTTTATAAT
>KB310753.1:30033-56957 GCA_000328365.1 Capitella teleta
TCACACCCAGGTTGCAACACCATTTGACGGCATCACTGAATCTTGAGCGATCACAATGTTGCGGGAAGTGTCGATGAGACCTCGAACGTGTTGTGATGCGATTACCATGAACTCTGTTTTGTCACTATTCATCTTGAGCTTGAAGTGCTGCATCCACGCTAGCAAGCCTTGGAGGCAATTTTCCATCTGTGCCACATCAGCGTCCATTTCCTCTTGCTTGAAAGGCAATCAGATTTGCGTGTCATCCGCGTAGAAGTGATATCGCACGCCGTGCGTTTTCAGGGGATGGCCAAGTGATGACGTGTAGAGTGAAAATAGTAAGGGCCCTAGGACTGAACCCTGGGGTACACCACAGTCCAGTTCGGCCGTGTCCGACCTGGCATCGCTGACAATAACACACTGCTCGCGGTGTTGAAGATAGGACCTTAGCCAACCAGCTGCTGTCCCACGAATGCCGAGTCTGTGAAGCGTGTTCATGAGCGTGCTGTGGTTCACAGTGTCAAATGCTGCTGATAGATCAATCATGATGAACAAGACTGCCTTATGTTCGCCGACTTGACGATTTATATCATCAAACACGTGCAGTAAGGCAGTTTCGGTGCTGTGGCCGGCTTGGTATGCTGATTGATGGGGGTCAAGAAGGTCATTATCTTTCAGATATGAGTTCAGTTGTGTAGCAACAACCTTCTCAATTAACTTAGAAATGAAGCTCAGATTCGACACTGGACGGAAATTCTTCATCTTTTGAATTTTGCACTTTTGAATTTAACGGGGAACACTCCTTAATCAGCAAGCGATTTATTGATGATCACTGTTATGATGGGAGCCACTTCAGGAAGAATGAGTTTCAGCAAGTGGGTAGGCAAAGGGTCGAGTCTGCAGCTTTTGCTCGGGGAAGCACTGATGATCTTTGACCCGAAACCTTCATTAACTGTTGTAAATTTGTTTAGGCTGCACGTGATTTCGGGGTGAGGTGGTGTCGGATCAGCCCACGTCAGAATCAAGGAACGTATTCTCTCGATCTTTTCTCTGAAAAATTCATTGAACGAATTTGCCAGCACCAAACTCGCAACCGGATCAGATGGTGGTCCGTTCCGAGGTGCGTTCCCGAGGAGTTTTTTTATTACGGCGAACAGTTGTTTAGTGTCCTTGCACTCTGTGATCATCTTTTGGTAGTGGGATTTTTTGGCAGTATCAATCATGTGATTAACACAGTCGTGCTGTTCCACGTAGATATCTCTATCAATGTGCAGTCCTGACTTTTGCCATCTGCGTTCTGCTTTCCGGTGTATTTGTTTAGCCTTTCGGATCCCTATGTTGTACCACTCACTGTTCAGTCTGCAAACGATGGTTCGAGTTTTCACAGGGGCGACTTGATCGAGGGCCAGGGCTAGTGCAGATTCATATAATTCAACGGACTCATGCAACATCAATTCATCAGGAGGCTGCAGCAACCGTCAGTGTCTCCCCAGTGATGCCCTTTGTTTTCCTGTATGTGATTTTGTGGCGTGGTGCTGAAGGTTTACAGAGGCTTGTTTGGATGAAAACAGGAAAATGATCCGGGAATCCCTTGTCTTGTACGTCGACAGCTGTGACTGTGCTCCCACTGTCACGGGATAGGACTAAGTCCAGGACATGTCTGTTTCTATGAGTGGGATCAATGACGTGCTGAATAAGCCCAAAAGAATCAGTCAGGCTTTTTAGCTGCGCTGCATGTCGATCATTTTTTGCGTCCATGTGCAAATTAAAATCACCAACTGTACGATTTGAACTTCGTTCTGGAATAACACACAAGAGTGTGTTCTGTATCAACCGGAAGTCCCATTCTTTTATTTTCCTGATGCTTAACACCGTTATGATCATGATTCATAATGCTTAACACCGTTATGATCATCATAACACTACATCTCTTCTTTCTTTTCAGAGTCAAACACATAAAACAAAAGAGACCAGAGGTTTCTAGCACATGGTCTTGTCATCACAAAAAGTCAAACTTTCAGCGTCGAACACACAAAACAAAAGAGACCAGATGTTTCTAGCACATGGTCTTGTCATCACATAAAGTCCTTGTAATACTTGGGTCTCCTGACTTCACGCCGTAGTCGTTCCTTTCTTCCCTCAGTATGGTCAGGATTTTCAGTTGCGCGGTCTGCTTCCACATAGCTTTCAGTCATACTCTTGTTCCTTGTCTTCATCACCCCATCATGGTCTTGAACAGTTACTGTATCTTTGGTTGTTGCCACTACTTGCAAAGGCTGTGCGTCGAATCTAGTAGACAGTTTATTTTTCTTCTTCGCTCTGATCAGCATCAGGTCTCCCTTTTGGATATTTCTTTTGTGCGTTGGTCCTCTTGATTCCATTGATCTTTTTCCTTGCATCTTCCTCTCCCAATCTTGTTTGCGGATCTCTTCATGTTCAACCGGACGATGCTCCTTCAGCTGAGGTAACTTGTTTTCATTGGTCGTCCGAACACCAGCTAAAAAAAACTGCTCCCAGTCACCGAGTGTGGTGTTGATCGGTAAGCCATCAAGAACTTTGAAAGCTCCTTGCGCCAGTCTTTCCCTTCCGATTTTGCACTTCGGATGGCTTTCATGATGGTTCTGTTCTGCCTTTCAACTTCCCCATTCGCTTGTGGCCACAGTGGCGGTGTTCTTCTGTGTTCCACCCCGTAGAGTGCCAAAAACTCTTTGAACTCTTCAGACCTAAACTGAGGTCTGTTGTCTGTTTTCAGAGACTCAGGAACACCATATCGCGCGAAGAGAGCTTCCAAATGACTAGTTATCTTTTGGGTTGTTGTTGAGTTTAACATGCCGATCTCGAAATAGCGACTGTAGTAGTCAACAACCACAAAAAGCAATTCTCCAGTAGGTATTGGACCTAGGATGTCTGCTGCGCAGTCTTGCCATGGTCCCTCTGGTAGTCTGGTTCTGGCCATCGGTTCAGGTCCATGTCCTGCGGAAGTTACTTGGCATCCATGACATTCCCTGCATGCAACTTCTGCTTCATGGTCCATACCTGGCCACCAGACCTTGCTCCTTAGACGACTTTTTGTCTTTACAATTCCCTGATGTCCTTCATGCCCAAGTCTCAACACTCTTTTTCGAAGGTCTTCTGGAACAACAAGCCTTGCTCCACGCAGAATGATATTGTCTGTATATGTAAATTCATCCTTCAGCGCCTGTGTGGTCTTGTCCATTTTGGTGAAATTGTTGCCTTCAATTGCTTGTTTCAATTTGTTCAAATATAGATCCTCCTTTGCAGCTTGCCTCACTTCTTCCAAGGTGATTGCAATTGGTAAATTTGATTTGCAACCCAGTAAACATAATCTTCGACCTCTCCTGCCTGGACAGATTTTCCTTCATTCTTAGGTATGAGTCTTGACAATGCATCAGCAATGTTTGTTTTTCCAGGTCTGTAAATGACACGAAATGTATAAGGTTGGAGCCTCAATACCCATCGCTCGATTCTGGCAGAGGGTTTTGAATTTCTTGCATAAATTCTTTCCAATGGTTAATGGTCTGTGATGAGATCAAATTCAATTCCTTGCAAATACAACATAAAATGTTCACATCCCCAAACAATTGCCAGGGCTTCTTTCTCAGTTTGAGACTATCGTTTCTCACAGTCGCTCAGACTCCGGCTTGCATATGTGACAACTCGATCACCGTCCATTTGTTTTTGACACAACACAGCTCCCAGTCCGACTGGGCCTGCATCCACAATGAGTTTGGTTTTCTTCTCCAGGTCAAAATATGCCAAAGCTCCAGCCTCACATATCTTCTCTTTCAGTTGACAGAGGGCTTCTTCTTGTTCTTTTTCCCATCTGAAGACTGCATTCTTTCTTGTGAGTCTCCAAAGTGGTTCTGACAGTGTTGCCAGGTTTGGGATGAATCGTCCGCTGTAGTTAACCAAACCAAGAAAGCTTCTGGTTTCTGCGCTGTCCTTTGGTTGACGTGTGTTCTTCATGTCCTTCACCTTCGCGTCATCCACGTTGATTCCACGACCTGAGAACACTAGCCCGAAAAAGGTCACTTTCAGAAGGTTGAACTTACACTTATTCCGATTCAGGGTGAGGTTGTTGTCATCAAGTGTTTTCATAACTTGTAGTAGTCTCTTGTCATGTTCAGCCTGGTCCTTGCCAAACACAATAATGTCATCTGCAATGTTCTGAGCCCCATTACAACCAGCCAGGACTTGTCCAATGATGTTTTGATACACTTCAGGGGCTGCTGATATGCCAAATAAAAGGCGAGTGTACCTGTACAGTCCAGCATGTGTAGCGAACGTTGTAATGGAACGAGATTCTTCTGCCAGTTCTATTTGATGAAATCCCCACTTGAGGTCAAGTTTCGAGAATACTGTTGCAGCGTTCATCTTTTGAAGAACATCTTCCACTGATGGTATGGGATGTCTTTCGCGAATTACTGCTTCATTGGCTCTCCTCATATCAATGCAGAGTCGAATGTCACCATCGCCCTTTGGAACGATTACAACTGGGCTGACCCATGGAGTTGGTGTGTTGACCTTCTCGATCACACCCATGCTCTCCAGCTCATTGAGTTTCTTCACCACTTGATCACGAAGTCCAAACGGAATTGGTCTTGCTTTCTGTGCGATCGGTTCCACATTGTCGTCTATGCCAATTTTCAGTTTGAAATCCTTCAATTTCCCAAGTCCTTGAAACACATTGAGAAAAAGTTCCTCAGGTTCCAATTTCTCTGTAGCTTGATTGACATGACCTTGAATTCCCACTGCCAAAACCTTGAGACGAGTTGCCGTTGCTTTCCCCAGCAGATTGCACCCATTCCCCTTGACAACCAGGAGTTCTTCTTCTTTATGAGATTGTGAGTAATTCTTAATCTTTGTTTCACATTTGAATGTGCCAAGTACATCCAGAGTATGTTTTGTACCATACGGGATCAGTACTTTTTCGTTCTTGTATGTCTTGCACTTAATTTTCTGCTTCAGGTTCTTCCATGTTTTCTCACTGACAACATTCACTGTGCATCCAGAGTCAATGAGAAATGCGACCTCACATCCCCCAATCATCACTTGGATTCGACCTGTGTCAGCTGATTTTGTTCCATCAACAGCTGTAATACTGAACGTATATTCATTTTGACTTGAAGTTGATTCCCCTTCATCCACGTAATGGACTCTTCCAGAACTTGATCCACGTGCTGTGTTCCTTGCATCCTTTGTGCAGCATTTCCTTGCAAAGTGCCCTTGTTTATGACATTTAGAACACTCCTTGTTCTTAGCTGGGCAATTTGGATCACTTCCCCGGTGATCAGAATGTCCGCATCTGTAGCATTCTTCTTTCATTTGACCTTGACCCTCGTTGTCTGCTTCCGATAGCTACTACCCCTTTCCGCGGCCTGTTCCATTGCCACGTGCACCACTGCCTGTATGTTGATGGGCGAGTCGATTCACCTGCTCTGTGGGGTATTAGGTTATATGCGTTCAGTTTCCTTCGCATGTGCCATGCTCTTTGCCTGCCTGTGCGCATCTTCTGTAGTACGAGCAATGTCTTGTAGCCTTTTTAAATCAAGGTCTGATCCCTTTTCGAGTAATTTAGTTCGGAGTTGTGGCGAGTAGCAGTTATCAATAACCTGATCGCGAATGCACTCTTCTTTCATTTCCCCGAACTCACAGTCTCTGGCTTTCTGCCTCAATCTTGTTATGAATAAGTCCATCGTTTCCCCCGACTGCTGAGTCATCTGACGAAACACATGTCTCATATGGAATGTTCTTTTTCGGCTCAAAATAACTAGTTAGCACTTCCACTGCACGATCGTAGTTGTTGTCTGCTCCAGTGTTTTCCAAGGTTTCAAACACTTCTTGGATATCTGGTCCACTAACATGCAATAACATCGCGCGTTGTCTCCTTTTGTCTGTCACCCCTGTAGCGACAATATATATGTGAAACTGTGCCAACCACCGACGCCATCTTGATCCAAGCGACGTTGGTTCCTCGCCGATGATGAATCCACTTGAAGGTGTTAATCCTGCAGCTGTCATCACGAAATGTCACGAAAAGTCAATTCAGAATTTAATCTTCTTTCCTATGACGATTGATTTACTTCCTTCCAATTACGATCCTCGTCGCCATTGTACGATTTGAACTCCGTTCTGGAATAACACACAAGCCGTGTGTTCTGTATCAACCGGAAGTCCCGCTCTTTTATTTTCCTAATGCTTAACACCGTTATGATCATCACAACACTACACCAATGGTTAAGAGAGGCTGAGTCTCTGCAGCTAACAGTTCAAAGTGATCGGCGAGTTCGTCTAGGAAGGTACAACTGTTGTTCTTCGGGAGATGATACACAACACAAATGTGGAATGTCTGTGCTGCTTTCACAGTACATTTAAGTACTTCATAGGAGTGTGGCTGGAAGGTGTCCTTTGCTGACTGGACCGGGAGGCACATTCTGTGAATGATGGCCAATCCTCCACCCCACGAAGCTCTCAGTTGATGCTGAATATCGTAGCCATCAGGTAACATGGCACTGATGATTGGGTTATCACTCGCCATACCGGTTAGCCATGTTTCCGATAGGCAGAGAAGATCAGGTTTCTCGTCAATTATAAAATCGCGAATGGTTGTGGTTTTGTTACACACAGACCAAGGGTTGAGGCAGATTATGCTTAGTGAACTCATATTTCGATGATGTTTCATTATCCTGGCGTGCTTCAACAGTTTCCCGATATCGGTTGATCTGTCTGTGTTTGTTCTGGTGCCTTCCAGTCTTTCACACATCTCCAGTTGCCATCTTCATTCTTCTCAAACTTCCAGATTGACACTGAAACTGTAAGTGTCACCATCCTTTTTGGCGGCCTGGTTCATAGTGTACGCCATTTTCCTGCTTTTTCTTGAGGCAACGCACTCTTCTTTACTCAGGGAAGGTATCACTCTGATGTCGGCAACTGCATGGTTCTCTTTTCTGATGACATCACAACGTGCTTTGAACGACCTGGCATTAAACTGCGTGTCGAAGGAGACCTTGAGCAGACGTTGACGGTCATCTCTTTTGCGTCCAATACGCTCGAATGACTTTGGAATAGGATAGAATTGCATGGTGTCGCATAAATCAGAAAGGAACTGAGTGTCATTGTCTTTCTCCTCAACCTTCGATAGGATCAGTTCAGTTTTATGACTCTCCTCTTTGATGGCAGCTTTGACTGTATCGCAAACAACATCTGTGAAGCTTGGCGGTGGTGACGTGATAGTGTTTGGTGGGTCACTTAGAATTGAATTAGAACGTAATTCTTTCACAGCAGCATTTGTAGCAGCATTAGCAGCAGCTAATTCAGCTCGGAGTGATGAAATCTTCTCGTGAAAAGTCCTTATTTCGTTTAAGGTCATTTTTTCCATTGCAGAACGAGATGTGGGTTTAAGCACACTGATACACCATAAAACCACAATTGCGCACACAAAACCACACCACGTCACAACAAAGAACCACACTGAATAATTTGGGTCAGCAGCTTTAAATATGCAAAAGCAGCAAAAGGAGCTCGCCGAGAGCTGTGGTGAAATTGACACTGTGTACGACACTGATTGACTGGCGTTATTTTGTATTATTTCGGCCAAAATTCTCAGGATTTTTCAGAAAATTTTGTAATTTAAAAAAAAAATTTAATTTTTAATTTTTTTTTTAAATCCACAGTAATCAGCGCTTTTCTTTGCTTTTTTTGATATAAAAATATCCTTGGTAGAGTGGGAAATGTCCACGATATCCAAAATAATCGTAGGAGCACTTTTCAAAGTATGTTCACACACACTTATTACTAGTAGCTCAGCGAAAGCTTATAATTATGACATCCTCAGATTTTGCATGTAATTACGTGACAATCATTCTAGGATGTCACCCCTCCTCCAATTCTTGGGTACTATACGCCCATGATACTCAGATACTAGTGTTTCCTTACATGCACAACTACTGCAACAGTTATCATGTTCAACATTTAATCACCAAAAAGAGTGATCACATCGCCACAATTCTGAAATATCTGTTGAGTCCTGAGTGAGGCATGATCACATTTTGCTGATGCTGAATCCTGGACCCAGGTTTTTGCGTTTTGCAGTGCTGTGCCGTCAATGGGTGAAATTGATTTTACTTTTTAGGCATTTATTATTTGATTTAAAGGAAAGCAATGAGAGGCTTTTGAAGTAAAGTGGGCACCCTTTCAGGTGAACATAGAATTTCCCTATATATAGCTGCAGATCGATTGAAAACATATAGAATAATTTCAATGATTAAGGCATACACTGATAGTGCGTACTGTTGAGCATCTCCGTGCAAAATTTGTGTACTAGTATTTAACTTTTAAGTATCCCGTCGCTGTCTAGCTGTTTGCTGTTCAGGTAATTAAACTTTATTACGCTTTTCAACTTTCTTAAGAACTACAAATGGTGTGACAACAAATTAATTAGGATATCATAGGGATTATGTTTGTTTGTGTTATTTTTTTTTCTTCTTCTTATAAATATGCAAACTCATTTGCGAAAATAAATGATATATATATATATTATGCAATCACTTAAAAGAACAAAGCCTGCCGGTTCATGAATAGGCGCAAAACAGAGTGATGGGAGCAACCTTGTTTAATTACGGGTGAATGCAGAATATATAATTACATAATCAACTATTGGGCGAGCTATCTGCGACAGGCGCTGATCATGTGTTGCTGCCTCGTGGGTTCTTAACTTTTTTCTGGGCATAATTAATTAAATAATTAATTAAATCGAGGAAAACATAAAGAGTAACAATGTTAGTTAAGAATTGATTGAGATCAATCTGGATCCAGCATTCAAGTAACAGAGTTATCCTCAGATAATCACCGATCTTCCTACTTGACAACTAGGTACTCAATTACTAGCACTCAAAATTTATATGCATTATTTAATCAAGAAAATAGATGGATAATAATGATGAAATTCAAAAACAAGGAAAATTCAAATCTCAACCAAAAACTGCAAACAAAGGGAAATTCAATTAATTGTTGCGTGACGCATGATGGGGTTTTACGGCTCCACCTAAACCAATCGGATGATACAGGTGCCGAAACAGAAGGCCAGGGACCAGGGTTTCCCCCTACTCTTCTCGATAAATCCCAAGGGTTCTTTATCCTGCATACCACCATAGACAGTAGTACACAGCACCCGGCCTTGTTACGCAGTTGGGCAGTGCTGCAAAGTCACCAAAGAATTACGATTGTAACGAATTACAATTATAATTCACAATCATAACGCCGTGGCCTGATCGGGTCTCAAACCCGAGACCTCAACCCCCACGGTCATCATAGGTTTGTAGCCATTCGATGCCCCTAATTAATTGTTGCAAATATGTGGAGCGTTTCAATCAAAATTCATAAGTCATGTTACTTGTATTAGCAATCAGAGTACAATGCCATATGTATGTGATATACATGTGTATACATGATGTACATACGATGCAATCGTAGATTTAAATAGCTTACTGTTAAAAAGTGATGAATGCTGCTGAAGAATCGTTGAAGATGTGTGAAGTTGAAGCTTGAAATGTGTGGATTATGCGTGTCGGACGCTAAGCACAGAATGATGTAACATTCACATAAGTGACCATGAACATTCATGATTCATGCATACAGTATAACTTTGGCTTTTAATTACCAGTGCCCATGTGGCTGGTTGGAACAAACACACACTATTTGCATTTGCTCGACAGCTTAATTGGTTGAATGGTTTCAGATAAGTTGCCAGATTTGTGAATGAAAAAGGGCTTGTTAGTGGCACGCGATAATTTTGGTTCTTTTCTTAAAATTGTTGAAAAATGGCACTGACATTTCTTATGTATTCAATTCTTTCCACCAACGTAGTAGAAGAATGTCAGTGACCAGAAGTGATACTTCTGTGTCACTGTTGATGAAAAAATGGTACATATTCGGCACCTGAATGCTATCTGGAATACAGTGTTTAAAAATATATATTATCATAACTACTGTTAATGAAATACAAATAGTGACATACGTACATGTAGCCAATAAAATATCTCACACTATGCCCATTTAGAATAATTACATTCTTGAAGCTGTGATTTTTGAATCTGTGACACACTGCATGAACATTGATAGTCAGGATCCCGATAACTTCAAATTAATGAGTACAGTTTCAAAATTCAGATTTGGTTGTATCTCATATGACACTTTTCACAATGTCTGTCTGATCTATGAGAACGGCTTAAAAAACTGAATCCAAACAAAATTAAGCATCTAGCTCAAATTTCTTTTCTCCAAAAGTCGAAATGTCTACAAGAATCTCGATTCCTGAGCTTTTCACTTACCCGGAGCACTAACATTAGCCATGTTCATCCAATCGCGGCATTGCCGCAAGCAATTTTGAGGTGGAAATGAAAAAAAAAAAAAAAAAGACAATTGATGCACGCATAATCAAATTTCTGTATTCATTAATCACAAGAATTTTCTATTTCCAGATTGAATATGGATTGAATCGTTCACTAGGTGAATGCAGATCCAGATGCCAGAGAGGAGGTTTTCCCAAGAATCGCTTTTCTTATTTGCTTTCCTTTCTGCTCAAAGACAGCGTTGATTGACAATATCTGTTGCAACACCTTGATGCAGATACCTAAATGCATTGATTTTGCCCACGAAGCCCTCTGGCCACAGTTTCACTTCAATTGTGGTCCCTCACTCGACAACGCCAGATGTATTCCTTGTCAGGCCTATTATTTGCATAAATCTCTTTTTCAATTAACCGAATCTAAGTCTTCGAAGATAGTCTCACTCTCCATTGCTTCATTCATTGACAAAAGTGGAATTAAATGGGAAACTGTTTTGCCTTTAACACAGCAACATTTAATAGGTTTATACTGTCCCCTTTTGGATTGTATTTGATCGATAACACCGACTGTTATTTTGTGGAGCCTAAACTCAAGCAAGTGACCTCACTTCCGTGGAAACCTGTCAATGAGTACAGTGCTCTTGCTTTCATCGATGGGAAGATTTTTGCATTTGGAGGAGATCCTGCATCCACATCTGTCAAATCCATCAACTTAAAAGAATTGAACCCAGAATGGAAATCTGAGCAAGAAATGCTGCATGATGTGGACAGACCCCTCGTTGTACAACTTGCTAACACAGTCTATGCCGTTCACTTCCGCAATATCATAATCGCATTCGAATATCATGTTTATTTTATCATATTTATTTACATTTTAAGTGGTTCGGAGACCACTAACATAATTATTAATCTTTTCCTGCATTCATTTTTTTCCGCAATGATTCTTGTTTGTAGATATTACAGCATATTAGATATTGAATAGTGTCAAACGTGAACAACACTGTATTTGCCTGCCCATGCTTTTGATTTGCATATTATTTGCATATTGATGGATGCTTGTTCTCGAATAATAAATAAGCATAGTAAAAACAATAGAATCATCAGAAACATTGAGTCAGAAGACAATTGAAATGGTTTATCAAAACCCCCGGATCACAATTTTTTCACTCATCCAACCCCAAATTTTTGGAAACCGCAGAATAAAGTCACCCAGGTATAACAACAAAATATACTTCTATATTGCAATATAAAGATGATTTTCTTTCCATTATAATTGTGCCATTCCAGTGACATGAAAAACAATGTTTCAAGTTAGCTGGGCCCTTTTTATTGAATAGTTAGCCTTCGTTTTAATCTGCGGATATTTATGAAATGACATTGGCACTTTTAACTGCTTAAATCTGCTTTTAAAAAAGGCATCTTCTTTAATTTCACTATAGATTTTAATCTAATTTGCTGCATAACATTATATATTTTACTTTGTTCTTATAGCGATAATTTGTCACTGATCCATTTGTTACTTACCCATTTCTTATTAAATAATTGGCATTTGGATGCGAGCTTTGTTCTGCATTCCTTATAACTTCAACAATCGTCGCTATACAGAATAAATTGTTGTTATTATCACATGTATTACTAAAGTTGCAACTGTTTGAACTGTATGCCGGTTGAGGGACATGAGTCAGGAGCTTAAATGGGCGTAATTAAAGTGTCCGTGAATCAATTTATGTAATCTAGGGGCTGGGGTGTCATAGACAATATTTGGCCAAATTTAGCCAATTTAAAACCTTTGTTTTTAACAAGGAGTAGATTGAGTACTTCTGGCCCACTCTGTATAATACATAATGTATATATTTTCGGAGAGGTGGTGGCCGAGTGGTTAGCGTGCTCGCCACGAAAGGGCTTGGAGCTGGCGTCCGGAGGTTCGAAGCCAGCCACCAACCTAATAACTCCTGCTTACCTCCTTGGACCACATGACTGACATAAGCCTTAGTTGCTTCAGGATTCCGAGGTTAAATAAGTCCATTTAAAAATATACAATACAATATAATAATTATAATATAATAATAATGTAAGAAGCAGACTGAGACTGCTCTTATGAAAAGCAAATAACTTTATTATTCCAATTTCATTCAACAAATTTAGATTTTAGGAGGTAACAAAATATATATCAGCAATAAAACAAGAGAAATATTGACTAGTAAAATTAATTAATTATGCATATACAGTGGACGGGAAGACTAATTATCATAAACATGAATATTCATTATGGGAAGGTCATTAGCAAATTGAATATTCATGATATTGCACTGTGTGAAGAATTGCTCCACAACAAAAGAATTGAAAAAAAATTCAGAACAATTAATGTTGATTACAAAAGTTGATGAAGAAATATTGAAAAATCCATCAAAATACAAAAATAATAAATATATGTATACACAGTGATATATATATACTTATTAATTGGATTTAAAAAAATAATAACTATACATAAACCTCAAAGAAATACTCAATTCAATCTATAAAATATATACTAAATTATTAGTAATAAAATTTTAAATAAAATTCCATCTAGAAAAAAAAAATGCACACTACAGCAAGAACTGTCAAATGATTTCTCACGATAAGAAAGACTTGGAGAAAGATTGATCAGGTATGTAAATTTATGCAAATATATGCAAATATATGCAAATATATGCTGATGTAGTCACTTTCATGATAGACTCAGTGTTTCATCATGAGCGCCCCCTGTGGCCATCAATTGAACCGCTCTCGCTTGCGATCGAGCGATGATCTCATTGATTTCCTCCATTCGGCTTTTTGTTCTGAAATTTTTTCGTAATTTTAACGTCAGTTTTACAAAAAAATTAAGAGCCATTAGGACTAAATTTCAGGCAATTCAACTGACCGATCATTATCGCTTGGCGTGTATCGTTTCCTCGCAGCTTGCAGCTGTTGTCGCAGCTGTTTGATATCCTCTTCGTATGAACTGACTTGCGTCTTAGTCATGATGTGCAGCGCTTGTTCTCGCGTCAAGTGAGATTCGGCCGTCATGAGCTGGCGATAAAAACAGATTTTATACAATATAAATGTCGCAAATGAAACCTTTTTCTTGAGTTGTTCGATGTTTGAGCTGAGGCGTTGGGCAACCTGTGCGTCCGACATCTTTTGAGTCAGTAGCTGATCCTGAACGCGCGCTTTCATCTCAGATATCATTCGCTGCGTTTCCGCTCTGAAGCAACATTTGATGAGATGGATCATGAATATTCATGAGCACTTACTGGATGCTTTCGTAGGATTTGTCGTTGCTAAGCCTTGCCTTGAGTTGGTTCACGATCACTTCCAATTCCATGTTCCGCTTGTCGATGTTCTCAAAATTCTCGCGTTCCTTTTGCAACGAATTCTGCGTGAGGCTGACCAGCGATTTGGCTTCACGTAGATCTGTTTCGAGGGAGAGGAGTTTTTCCTGCAACTTCAGTATTTCTCTGCTTTTCACAGAAATCATGTCTCTGCTGGAATCTAAATCATGAGACAGCAGACGATTCTCCTCGATCAGTTTGCTTTTCTCTTGTTCTGAGAATTCCCTGGAAAGATTAGATGCAACAATGGCTACCGACAGAGTTAAGCGTACACTTTCTGTCGATATTCCAAGGAGAGAACTTGGTTCTGGCTGGAGTAATCCTGACGACTCACTTCCACTTGATTGCGCAATGTGCTGGCCTCATTCTATCACAGACAGAATTAAACAAAAGCACTCATGAATATTCAAATCACCTGAATGCTAAGCAGCTGCGAATGCAAAGAGGCCGTTTCAGTTGTCTTCGTTTGGAGCAGATTTCTGACATCCGTTAAATCGCGCGTCAGTTGCCGACTCCTTTCTTTCTCTTTGGACAAATCAACTTCAACATCAGAAAGCGTGCAACGCAAATCTTTGTTCTTGCTCTCAAAAGCCGCCTATTTCAAGGAAAAAATAGAATATTCACGACCTCATTAATTATGCAGCTCACAAGGTTCTCCTGGCAGTGCGCCAAATGGGCCTCTGTCGTCTGCAAGCGATTCAGCGTCTGCTTGCACTCCACGACACTTTCGCTCAGTTGCGTGCGCACGTTTTGCAAATCCTTCTTCAGCTCAGTGTTGCTGCTGTACAGAGAATCTTTCGTTTCATTCACGGCTTCAAGTTGAGCTTCAACCGAATGCAACTTGGCTTGCGTCTACAAGAATTAGTTCAACCCATGAATATTCATGAGGGCAATAATATACCTGCATAAGGTCATCGTAAACATCATCCTTGGTGCGCTGCCAAGAACTCTTCTCTGCCTCAAAAGAGACGCGCATTCGGTGAAGTTTCTCCTCCGATTCCGAGATCAATTCCTTCAAATCAGAACACTGCGCTCGACTCTGATCCAGGGCGCTCTGAAATGAGGGCACACAGAGGTCACGAGGTCACTGGTTGACCTAAATAGAAACCCACGCTGACATCTTCTAACTTCTCTGCCAAATTCTTCTTGTCTGAATTTGCTGCGCTGAGCTGTTTGGTCGTCTGGTACAATTCCTGTTCCCGAGCAATGATCTCACTCTCCAAACGCGATCGTGACCTTAAAAGTGTACGACCGCAAATTAGCAAGACTTTCCACAAAGAGATGGAAGCAGAAGCATATTGATATGCAAATTTATGCAAATGACATGCAAAACAAAAATGAAGAATGAAAATCACCTTGCTGATGATGAGTAATATCCCAGACGACTTTTACGATTCATGCATAAATTTATGAAATATATATCCTGATATTCAATACAACTCACTTTGATTCGGATTCAAATGTTAACCGTGTTCGCTTCTGCGCTTCGATCTCAATTTCCTTCATTTTCAGCTCATCTCGCAAAGAATCAACTTCCTTCCTGCAAATCATTCAACCAAACAAGTTTGAGTATTCCGAGGCTAATTAGTGAGTAATCATGGAGATCAGCGAGATGTTTTCCGAGATGTTCTCCATAAAAACACGGCTCAAATTCAATCGTACCTGATTCTCACAGCTTCCATCTCAAGCGAATGTTTCTCCTGAATCAAAGAAACTCTTTCGGTCGAATGATTGCTCTTTTCTTCTTGTTTCTTCTGCATTTCATAAATCAGTTCGTCTTTCAATGAAATCTTTCTGCACAAATCCTGAACATCTGCAGCAGAATAAACCAACCGTAAAGCAGAGAATGCAACAATCGACCCAAATAACACCTTCATACAGCGAATCTTTGTCCTTTATCACTGATTTCAGCAAGCGGTCTTTTTCTGCGAGATCTCCCTGCAGCGTATCGGCGTGTGTTTGATGTCTCTTGGCGACTTCTTCCGCTTGTAGTATGCGTTCTTCCAGCAGAGTGACTTCATCGTTGTTGGTCCTTTGCGCTCTGAGACGCTGCTCCAGTCGAGCGTTTGTGCTGAGGTTGTTCTGATTCTCCACGCGGAGACAATCTCTCTCTTTCTTCAGCTCATTTCTCTCCTCTTCCAATTCACTTAAGTTTTTATTCACATGGTGCAGGTCCGTTTCCATGGCAGCAATACGTGTTTCCTTGACGACCATCGAGTCTTCAGTGTGTCTCAGTTTGTTTTCCACTTTTTCCAGCTGTTGCGAAAAGAGGGAAATTATTATGTTATTATAATTATATTATTTTTCTTACTCTTTTTTGAGTTTCTTCCAATTTCTGATTTGCTGTTGTTGCTTTTGAGTTTACTTTTTCCAAATCTTTCTCCAAGCGGATTTTATCCACTTTCAAATGTGTAATTTCAGAGGTCATTTCCTGTATCTTCTCCTGCTGAGTGTGCATTTCTTGAAGCTAAACGAAAAAAAAAAAAAAAAAAAAAGTTGACTCCACTTTTTGTTTTTGTTTTGTTTTTTTGTTAATTGAAACAAAAAATACAAAAATTATCACCTTGATGTTAATATTCTGGTTCAAAATATGAATTGAGTTTTGAGAATTTTCGAATTCTTCATTCGTCACTGCTAAGCGTCGTGTGATTCCAAGGGCGTTGGATTTCTGGCGACTGAAAAAACATAATTGTGGATATTAACCATGAATAAGAAATCTGGAATAATTAGCGATTGTCATAATTAATATAGCATAAGACGACAATAAAATTCCTAAAACCGAGAAGTAAAAATGAGACCATCACTTAAGGAAGAAATGAATAAATCCAAACATCCCATAATAGTCAAAGTTGGTTATATATCAAACTCTGAAAAATGACAAATTTGCTTTAATTAGAAATCTCTTTCTTTCAAGTTTGATATAAAAATCTTCTTGACTGTAATGATATTCGGAATACGAAAGAAAAATGATAAAAACAGACGACCATGAATAACTAAAAAGAGTGATTTTGACACTTTTACCTTCTCTTTATATTGTGTGAGACACCTGTGTTGTTGATAAAAATAGATTAGATTAATTAATTAGTCAAGTGTCTTAATTAGTAACACACATGCACTAAATAAACCCACTCACTCAATTGTGTCTCTTAATAATTCCGCCTCTTTCTCCTTTGCCTCCAGAAGACGTTTCACCGAAGCCAGTTCCATGGCGACCTTTCTGCCCTCGTCGTTCAGAGCCTTGTATCTCTCTTCGTAGTCAATCGATTCTTTCTGAGATTCTGACTCCAGGCGATCGAGCACTTGCAGCGTTCGTGTTTCATAATTGGCCATTTCATGCTCCAGTTGCGACTTCTCTTTTTCATACACGTCTCTCTCCTCCAAGCAAACCTTCAAGGTCACGAAATGAGGTCAGATGACTCTTAATCAGGTCAACTTACATGCAATCTCTGCATAACTTCAACTTTGTCGCTGGTCAGCTGACAAACTTGCGATCTTTCCTTCACTAATTCCTGACGCGTCTCACGGACTTTGGACGTCAACTCAGCATTTTCGTTGACGAGCGCCTCGATTTGAGAGTGCGATTTCTGCCGACACGGAGCAATGAAGCATTTGTTGGAACTCCGAGGCTCCACTCACCTGTATCTCGTGCAGAAGCTGTTCTTCCTGAGTTTCCAGCGTCCTAACTTTGGCCTCAATCTGGAAAATGGCTTCGCGCGCTGACGGGTTTTCTCTCAGGTCAAAGATCGCACTCTTCACGCGACCGTCACGGACGGCGTCAGCGATGCTGTGACTTAAAAGGTCGTCACGGCGACGCAGGTCATCTTCTAACTTGGTCACCTTGGACCTCTCTTTCTCCAACTCAACCAAACGAACTTTCAGCTGATAAAAAAATAACTCGTTATTTAACCCATAGATTTTCGGGTGCCGTGACATACCTGGTTGGCTTTCTGCGCTAGTTCTTTGTTGGATGAAGTGAGATTCTCCCTGGCCGCTTGCACCTCCACCTGGTAGTCACCCTCGGAACTACTCATCTTCTCCACCAGGCGCGTCTTATGCCGCAACTGAGTCTGAATTTGCTCCAACTTGAAAACAATGATTTTTTTTATTATAGATTTGCCGCAGATATTTCAATCTCACTTGAGAGGAAAGTTCCTCGTTGTGTTGTTGCTGTAGCAGCAGGAGTTGCTTCGTTCGCTGCAAATCGTTCTCAACTTCATTGTACTGAATTGTCATTTTCAATATCTGGTTATCTTTTTCGTGCAACTCTGACTCGAAATTCAGTTTCTGGAAAAAGATACATCACATGCAAAGCAAACAGCGCTTATGAAGAAGACGCGTGATTTAACTAAGAGTGAGCGCTCACGTCTGATTCGTAGTTGTCCAGCATATTCTCCTGCGACCCGTATCTGTTCCTCTGGAGTCTGCGTGACATGGCCGCCATCTCCTCCTCCGCCTGGTGATGCTCCTCCTGAGCGGAGGCGTGCTTCTCCTGCCACAAACGCACCTCTGATTCCAACGACCCAATCTGATTGAAAAGTGACGCAGGTGACAGGGAGAGAAAAGGGGCTCTCAGTTCGCCTCTCTTGGCTGACACCTCACTCACAGGAACATGTGATATTTAGATCCCGTGAGTTCTTTATCATGCACTGCGCCCAACCATGTGAGGTCAGATGTGGATTGCTATAACCCCAATTTGATAGCCACGTGGTTAAAGCCACCGAGCCACACAACCAAGAGAGGGAACACGAGACACAACTTAAGACATCGAAAGAGAAAAACAAGAGTGAAAATACAGAGGAGGTAAAACAAGAGCCTTAATGAGCGAACACGCCTTATGTACCAAATTACCTCTGCCTTCAGCTGCTGAATCTTCTCCAGATGAATCTCTTCTTTCCCTGACGCAGCTTCCATCACCAGCTGCTCTGTGTGCGCTTCCAGTTCTTTGATGATGGTTTCTTTGTGTTTCAGTTGCGCTTGGAGGCTCTCCACCGAACCCTCCAGCTGAGCACGCCCCCTGGTGGCCTGCAGGAGTTCCGTGCGAGCGATACGCAGTTCCGTCTTAAGCGACTCTAACTGACTGCTGTAGACGCTGGAGTCGCTGGGCTTCATCACCGGGGAAACCATTTGAAGCGTGTTTTTCAGAGATTCGTTCTCAGCTGAGATTGCTGCGTTTATATCGTCCAAATTTTTCACTTTTGCTGCCAGCTGATGTTTCTCCCTGATCAACTCCTTCAGTTGTCTGTTAATGCAATTAATTAATTACTAATTAGAGCAAATCTTTCTAATTACATTCTGAGCGTGGCTTCCAAATGCTCCTTTTCTCGTGCTCTGTCCTCTAAGTTGTCTTGCATCCGAGAAGCAAAATCTGAATTGTTAATATCGTTCTTTTTATCAACCTGAAGTTAAACCCAAAAATGAGGAAACCAAATCAGCAGATTAGAATCTCACTGATTTATGCTGCTGCATGACCTTGCGTTCAATGTCAGGTGACCCGTTCAAGGTCACTCCATTGTCAATTTCTCTACGAAGGTCGTGGTATTTCAGTTCGGTTTTCTTGTGTCTCTCCACTTCTCTCTGAAGTTGTTTTTTCAGTTCTTTCTCTGAAACCTGAAGACGGAATTCGATTGGACGTCAATTGGCCAATCAGAGCAGAGTACCTGCAAGCGAGCACTCTCCGTGATAAGTTTCTCTTCAACCTCAGAGAGATTTCCCGCACGATCCGCCCTCTCCTGGAACAGGCGCTCTTCAGTCACACGCAGTCGTTTCTCCATTGACTTCAGCTGAATCAAGAAAAAACATGAACACAAAATTGTAAATCGTGAAAAAATAATCAGGGACGAATGATTTTTTTTAAGTAACAGAGAGTATTTTTTTTTTAAATTCAGTGACCTGTTTCTCTGGGATGGAGTTAGACGAGGAAGACTCCAGCTGTTGCTGAAGCAGAGTCTTGACTTCAGTCAGCTGAGTAATGGACGCAGCCATCTCTTTCTGGCGGTCTATTTCATCTTGGAGACTCTTCTCACTCGCTGCCAGCAACTGACTCACTTTGCGGAGCTCATTCTGCAAAACACGTAACCATGACAACCAGATGACGCAGAAAAGGAGCCTCACTTTGAGCGCGACTGCTTCCAGTTTAAACTGCTCGTTCAGCTTAGAATGATCGGAAGTCTGGCGAATCATTTCAGCTGAACGCCTTGCGGATTCTAACTGCTTTTCAAGAGAGGAATTCTGAAGACAGAGAGAGTTGGAGAGGGGAGTAAAATAGAGTTTGAGACTGACCTCCGCTTTGAGCAGACTGAGTTGCTTGATCAGTTTAATGTTCTGGTCATGAATGTCGTGTTTTTCCCGCTCTTGTTGGTCGCGGTTCCTGCGTTTGATCTGCGTGATTTCGTCCGTCATTTCGTCCTGCAACGTCTCCGTTTCCTTCTGCGCTCGCAACAACTGCGTCTCCATGTTGCTCAGCCGACCTGCGATTGACCTCAGTTGAATACAAACAAAGGTCAAAGAGCAAAGTAACCGAAACCACAAAAAGAATTGGAGTTAGGACAGAGGGGTTTGTGTTAGGGGAGGAACAATTGCTCTGAGCAAAAATGCAGCGATTTATTCATTCATTTAACACCTTGTGACAGACACTAGGATCCCCCATTGATTCAATGTTTCAATACACGAAATATACTTTATTTGGTAATTTGACGCTCGTGAACCCTGACCCTAGTTTCTTCCAATTTGAATTGCGATTAAAATTGGGTTTTGAGGGAGAAGAAAGTTGGAGCAGGAACGGGTCAGGCACGGGGTGAAGAATATTTCCCTTTTTAAGACACGTAAAGAAATGAGCATACTTTGAGTGCGGTTGTATTTCTCTTTCAAGATTTTGTTCTCCGCGTGTAAACTTGAATTCTCAACTTGCAACTTCCGAACTTGACTTTCGATCACTTCCTGCAAAAGAGATAAAAAATATGCCAGTTAATTAGAACTTGGAGATATGAAAAACCCAGAACCCCAAACTTCAAAATCACATGCATAGAAAACATTCCATAAACCGGGAAAAATTTAGAAAAATCCTCCCATGCGAGTTGAGTGAGAAAATTTGACCTTTCCGGTTTTGCCCATGAGTGTGTGAGTGACCTTGAGCAGACGCTGCGTGTGATCAGAGGTCACTTCCGCCACTTGGTCCTCACATTCAGATAACATTCGCATCGGTTTTGACTGAACCGCAAATGAAACAACATTATAAGAAATCAGCATTTTTTGTACAGCATCTTATCTAATTATATATGCGCTTCATGAATATGCTAATTTCACCAACCTTTTCCACCATGAAGCCTCGTAGGTCAGACGACACTCCCCCTGTGGGCGGGCGGTTCTTGCGCAAACCAGGAGACGTAAATATCTGAAAGAGAAGCGAGCTATGTCAAAAGGTGTTTTCATCCAAAGCAAACACACGGGAAGATCAGGCCTCATTTGCGACACATTCTTTTCTCATCAGATCTTATCTAAGAGCAGTTTTAAGGAATCTCCACTGTATTCAAAGCTGTGCAAAAACGATCATGCACTTCAAAACATAGGAATGCCATGGCAATGGCCAGGAATTCCAGGCGGTTCCAGCAGAATGCTTCAACAGTGCAGCTACAGACAAACTCTCTTTTATTTCTTAATCTTCAGCAATTCTAATTAAAAGCACCTTCAATAAGTGCAAAGAACGCAAATTCATCAAACAGAGCAATTGTGCAAGATCAGCAAAATCATTGATGAGAATCTAATTTCTTACCCACAATCTCTGCTTATAACTTCTTCTCTTGAAGGGTGAGAACAAGAAGAAGGAAAGAGTGAGAGAAATATCTGACCTCCATAAAAAATATCTACAACGCACGTGGAATATCAGTGCTCTGATTTCACTAGAATCACAGGTGTCAAAACATTACAAATATATTGTTTAACAAATGTGTGATTAATTCATGCATGTGAGGAGAGAAACAGAAAGATCAGTCAAAAGCAAGACTGTTGAGAATAATTAATTAATTAATTAATTAGGAGTGACCAGCAATTAGACATATATCTTCAATGCAACATGGCAGAATATTTCAATTGCTCATAATTCACCTTTAAATGTTTTGTTAAACTAAAGTGTCGTCTCGGCTTTAACACTAAATAAGTTAATAAGTTAAATATTGAGAGAAGAGGGTTGAAAGGAAAGCACTCTCACCGACTCCTTTAGAGGAGAGTCGTACAAAGTGGCTTCGTTCTGAAGAAAAGAAAATAATTCAAATCACCGTCAGAGAGGAAATCTTAAGAAGAAAGATCCAGACTTAAACAAAAATGAAAAACCTTTTGAATTCTGCTTAGCGAGGACGTTGATCCTCTCATGTGGGCAGGTGACCTTTCAAAGTCATATGCAGAGGTCATCTCCTTGGTGGAGAGAAGGTCATTGACGCTTCGGCTGCGTGAATTGTGATCCATGTTGAGTCTGAGCGGCGAAGATTCAGCAAGAGACGAGTCGGTTTTGGAGCTGACGTGACCAGAGTCACGATCAAAACTCTGCCAGTCACTCAAAGGCGGTTTAAAAGAATCCCTGGAATGAATTTGCATAAAATTGCATAAATTTACATAAATAATGACACACCCTGCATCGTCTGCCATTGCTTGTAACTCCTGCAGAACGTCACTGAAGTCGTTTGGAGGGCTGTGCAGAGGACTGCAGACGTCATCGGAAGGAAGTTTCAGCGAGAGAGATTTCTCAATGTTCTTCACTCGCTTTTGGAACTCAGCCTTGCGTACATTGATCAGAGCATTCGGCGAATCTTCCTCCTCTGCTAAAGAACTCGCAGAGGTTTTTTTTCCGTAGATTTGTTTTTCGATTGAGAATCCTTTCGTGAGTTTAGGACGCTGCGTCTGCTGTACAGGATCTGGGATCAAGGACACGTTCACAAATTCCTCAGGTTTCTCGTTCTTTTTTTGTCCAAATTCTTCGTTTTCGATTTGTCGCAGAATCTGCAATCCACGAGATTTGCTAGATTTCTGCTCTTCCTCCGAAGAACTTTTCCGCCCAGGAACCGGGTCCTCTTTTCCTGCGAGAAAAACAAGACGTAAGAAAATGCACTTTTTCAATGGCTGCAGAAGATTATCCACATATCCCAAGGGTTGATCACCCTACCTACTACCATAAACAGTAGCACACAGTACCCAACCATTTAATGCAGTTGGGAATTGGCATTAAAAATTACATAATTAAATAAAATACAGATAAATGCACCGTTTCCAATCTCCATATCTGGCTGAACTTCCTCTGATTCTCGTGAAAACCAAACTGATCAATATTCAATAGCAGAGTTTTCTGTGAAACATAAACTCTTCTAGCTTCACCCCATTGTATTGAGAGAAGAATAAACTGGCAAGTCTGGACTTATTACTGGTGAGCAGAAGAGTAAGGCTTCGACTCGAGGGGGCCTTATTTGACTGAAGCCGCTGGGTGCAAACGCTGGATTTTCTCTGATTGATTGATTGATTAATTGATTGATTGATTGATTAAATGACTGATTTCCTGAGCAATTGATTGAAAACAAGAATGAAATTAAGATTAATTAGAAGTCATAATCATATAAATTACACGATGGAACAACATGTTCTATAAAGTTTACTTTCGAGTGTCAGGAATGTTTTCACGCGTATTTACGAAGCAGGAAATATTTATTCATAGTGAAAGTATTGACTAATAGAATAACATGATAGGGTAATTGATTAATAAACCGATTGACTAATATGATTAACTAAGTGAGCCACAATAGTTGAACTGCAGCAGCTCATCACAAACAACATTCGCATAACATCACGCGTTCACATCCACAGATGTTGCAGCATTCACGGCCAATTTCACAGAATAATCATCCGCTTCAATTTCTCGGCTCAGATTACGTTTAAATTTACCAATGGGAAGCACATGCAACCCCTCGAATACATATCACATGCACATGCAGCCCCTATACGCACAATGAAAGCAATGCATGAGAGCTCTTAGCATGTTGGGGTTTTTTTTTTACATTCATAGTAGGGTTATGAAGGACCTGCTGAGATTCTGAATGCGTGACATTTGCAGGGTTTCTTGGACAACGTACTTTTGGATCCACTGTTTGACCAAAACTGACCAAAGAGAGATATGCAAATTGCATAGATACCGACTCTTATAAATGGCATCAACACGCAAAGAAATATCACCAAATAAGAAAACAAAAACAAAAACAAACAAAACAAAAACACGAAAAAACGGAACCGAGATCTGGCGCCACATTCGGCTAATAGATCCCAAGGGTGCTGCATACTTCAATAGACAGTGGTACACAGCGCCTGGTCACTAAGCAAGGAGCTATCACAATGCCCGCCGCAAGAGTCGACGATAGGAGGAAGCAGTAGGTGGATATCCAGTGCTAAGGAGACCTTTGACCTTAATTCGCGTCCTCACGAAACAGAATGAATGCAAGGAAAGCAACGAATATGAAAAGAGGAATTGCTCCTCACCGACGATGGCCGCCAACATATTTGAGTTGAGAGACGAGCGCAGCAACGCAGCAACGTATAAGGCCTTGGATACTCTGTACTTGATTATGCAAATGAGCCTCTCGAAGGACGAGGCATTTGAAGAGCACAAGTGATAAAAACGTAAAGAGAATTCTTAAAGAGTCAAATGACAGAAGAATCAACAGAAATATTCTATAAAAGCAAACTTCCAAATGTATTCAACAGCTAAGAATATTTGATTAGTGGAATATCAATTAATTTCAACACTTGATTTTCGAGTATTTTCTCCACCTTCGTCTCGGGTGGAGTAAGAGTGCACTGTAAACATTATGTGCTGTGCAGTTATGCTAACAGTAGAGATCCGTTACTTGGAAATGGAATCAATCCCAAAGATCAACATCACAGTCAGAATAAGCAAACGAGATGTAAATCACGGAACCTGTTAAATCCGGATTCTGCGCTTAATCCGACAATTGCTATGATAACAGCAGACGCCAGCTAACAACCCAGCATCATAATCAAACTAAATGCGATTAATATCTCCATTTCGTGCAACGAGGTGAAGAAAGCTGAGGCAGCTGTTAAAAGGCAAGAACACAAAACAATAAAATCAATTTCCTGTTTCAAGTCGGTTCATTGATCAACATATTGATCGGTTGCCTTGAATCAGCACTTCACACATCGTTTACGCTTTCATTTGGCAATCGGCCAAAATGCAACAGCAGTCATTTCACGATCCTCCCTAATAACCACAATGCTAAGCAGACATTTGCGACACTTAATTCTGAATATTGCACAGAAATTGTTCATAAACTGAACATTTGACTGCATTCAGTGAAATTCCATCAGTAATTATAAATGTTTTCAAATAAATCCAGGGTTTTTGCTGTGTTTTGTATGCTTACCATTTCGAATTCTAGATGCAAATTTTGAATATGGAATTAGGAGAATCACACGCACCTCCATTCATGGAGAATGAAATCTTGCAAAAACAAGAAATTGAAAGCGAATGATCCTTATGTGATGAATGGTAATTTATTGCAACTTTTGAGTTGTCTGTTTTGGCTTTCGAGGCCTCGATACGATCGCAAATTACAAGTGAGGCATCGTTGTTCACTTGACCATTGATCAGCAATCAACCATTACATCAGATTGAGCACAATTATATTAACTTATATCTCATCCCAGCAAAATATCATAATTATCCATGTTTTCAATTAAGTAAGCTATTGGTATTTCGTAGTATAAGTAAGTAACTGAAAAAGTAGCAAGTTTAGACGGTTTAGGTTCAGAAGAGGATCTGAAAGTCTACAGACAAATCTACAATTACTCAATTTAGGCTGGCTGTCACTGAGATATATGAGTATTCAGGACTGCAATCAATTCACAGCCTAAAAGCGTCTATTAGGCAAAAATAATCGTTTGAAAGAGGACTTGGAAACCACTTCAGATCGATTCTATTTGCTTAAATGAATGTGAAGAGAACAAAATATGGTTGAAGGCTCAGATGAAAGAGTGCCAAATTGTAAAGTGTTAATATATTCACCTTTTGATTTCGTTGATGTGCTTGCGTTGAGCGGTTGTTCAGTGGCAATTGTAATTATACTGTGGGGTATCGACATCACAACATATTATAGATTTATCAAAATGGGCAAATTAATAGTTATGCCTATTCATTATTAGGCCTTTAGGCTAACCTTGTAAAAGCTGAGAGGAGTTTATTTTACGTAGATGCCAACTCTTAGGCCAAAGAGTGTATTTAATGCTTCACCAGGTGAATGCAATTTTCAAGTTTTATTTTGACCTTAATTTGCAAAAGAGATTTCTGATAAAATAAACTCGAAAAAATTTAACCTGAATCCACGATGAATAAACTAAGAAATAGAAGTCAAGAACTTGCTACCTTGTGGTGGAATTAACAACAAGGGTGGATATACCATGAATTTGCAGTTACTGTAAAACCTGAACTCTCTGAGGACGGATTTCTTAAGAATGCATTTTGAGCCAGCTCATAATGGTAAGTTATGATAATGAACCAGTGAAAAAATTAATAACGTCTCCACATGTACGTATTGTACATGTGAATGTACAAATGTATTACCGGTACACGTAAAACAAAGTACATTGTAATACATTATGCAGGAATGTTCACAATTGTACACAATTGTACGGGGTATTTCAATGATAGAATGAGTCCTACTTTCAAAGTACTTTGGCCATCTCTGTGCCAAACTTGCGTCAAAATCGGCGATCATGTAGATTACAGTGCTGAGCGTAGCGTGGGTTTGCGTTTTGTACAGTAAACTTGAAGGTCTGCGAGGGCCTCCTGGGCGCGGGAAATAGTGCAGGTCAAAGGTGAAGTGGGGTTGTGTGGGATAATGGTCGGATGCCGTTAAGCATTGAACCACATATCCAGGGTATTTTAAATAAAGTGCAAAGCTACTCTGGGTTCTTAAACAAGTGAGGCTCGTCAAAATCAAAATCGACCTAAAAACATATGCTCCTATATACCTACTGTATACTACTAGCCTTTGGTAACATACGCCTGATGAAGCAAAAATGGGTCATGAGTCATGACTGACAAGGAAACAGAATTGGTAGCACACATGGAATGTTATCAGGACAGGGGTTTTGGCAAAAGCGGCAATCCAGAAACGCACGATACGTACAGGTAAGTAACCCTAATCTGATTAATCCTAATTCAACCTGCA
>KB310753.1:71145-83011 GCA_000328365.1 Capitella teleta
CTCCGCTGATTTATAATTTGTTGGTGCACATCTTATTGCGTACCTTTTCAAGACACTATTCTTTGTAGTGGTTCTTTCTTCTGGGGCAAAAAGGGGCTTCTACTTCTGGTGCAGTGAGGTTGCGTGCCGTCTGCATAAGTAGAGTAACGTATTCTGTGCTTTATACATTTTCTCCTTGCGTAACAGAGAAACAGGATAATAATGAATAAATAACTAAGCATTAATAAGATTTTCAAAAACATCTCCTGTGAATGTAAATTTTGAAGTCACAACCTGCGAGAAGAACGACCTTTGCGAGAGAATCGTTCGAGTGAATATCTGTGAGACATAAGACATCTGTTGTTCTACCCTGTTTTCCATTCTGTCGTCTCTTTGTTGCACGTACTTGAATCACTTGGTTACGCACTGTTTGGTTTACCATAAAACAAGTAGATCTATCGCTCATTGATCACTTGTTCTGGGGGTATTAAATCTCATCCTCGACTCCTCAGTCCGCAGTTCACAATGAGAGACAACACCAACTAGAGACAATCGTTGCTCTTTGACGGACGAATGAATCCCCGCTCGCATTTCTCGATCTGAGCTACAATAAGATAAACTACATTGAAGTCGGCTCTTTCAAGGGCTGTCTCAGTTTGTCTGTCTTGTATTTAAATAGCAATGAACTGACCGCGTTTCCAGATTTGAGGAATCTTGCTGGCGTCCTAGAAACACTCTCGGTTGCCGCCAATGAAATACAGACCGTGAGTGTGGCTGATGTCTCTTATCTGGCGAAGTTGACTGTGTTAATGCTGACGCTGAACCCTCTGGTCACCTTCGCTGACCTCTCTCACAATCTACCAAATATTGTAAACATCAAAATGACTGGAATCCAGTTTGAGTGCTGTCGGGACTACGCTTGGGTGAAGGAGCATGCTGACCTCTTCAGCTTTGAGGGTGTAACCTACATCAACGATGAACCTTGTAGCAGTCCAGCCAAGTGGGTCGGTCGGAGCTTGGAGTTTTTCACATATCAAGATATTTACCAGGAACCGTGCAGTGAGTAGATTATCTCGCAAAGTAAGCTACTTCAGTATTTAAGGTGACTAGCTGGCTCATAAAGGTAGTAATATATATAGAGGGGGCATGCTATGTTGTTTTGGTTCCTACGCGTGGATATAGGTCAAACTGAACTGTGTAACACCCAGTTGGCCGCTCCAACCTAACTGGTTGTGTGGCTGTCGTCTGTTCGTTAGACAATGGGTCAAACTGATGAGCTGACTCCTGAATGAATTATGGGATAGCATTCAGCCGGAAGGAAGCACTTCCACAGCCATTAACTCAATTATCACAGGAAACGGAAATGCACCCACTCTCGCGATACTTGGTATTGATATCTATGAAAGCCAGTTGTTTTAGTCTTGCGTCTTGTGTTTTGAAAACCATTAACAATTTAACCATTGTGAAAATAATGTTATTGGAACAAAATGCGGAAAACGTTTCATTGATAGATCTTCGAGCGAGTGACAGAAGATACCAAGTAAAACTCCAAGTTCACAAAAAGTGCAGAGCTGGTTGACTTTGTTGGTCAATTGACCCTAACCCTATAGTGTTAACTTTGACTGCAACTCGGTTGATCAATTTCCGCCGCGTCAACTGACCGCTTGAATGATTCCTTGCTCCGAGCTCTCAGGCAATCACGTTGACTGCTGCATGGCACGCGTGTGCTTAAATCGTTCAAGACTTGATCTTTAATCAGCATTGAATCTTTTGAAAAACTCGCACGATTGAAGATTTAATGGCATGTTAGACAATCGATTAAAAATACGGAGTGCATGAGATCAAAGAAAAGTTCCTCCTTCCGACAGTGAAGCAATGAACGCGCCGCAAATTTTATTTCGAAACTGTGGAGAGAGTACACCACTCGGGGCAAAGTATTATGACGCTGTTGTGCCTCCTGTACGTGGTTTTATGAGAGAAAAGGATCATAGGAGAGATGAAGAAGAAATAATGATATAATCCCTTTCAGAATATTTTTTGGAGTTTAAAGGTTCAAAATAAAAAAAAATCAAAATGTAGAAATCAGAAATAAAAAACACACTTCAAAATATAGAGATCGTTTGAAATAAAAATGCGGTTTTGCATTCACACCGTCCTGCGATCATATTGTTAGGCATTCATAACGTTTTGCGACCATAACTTTTGCAATTCGTAACGTTCACATTCTGAGCAATTTTTTTGACCCCTGAGAGACCTGCTTTGGGGAGCCGACGGCCGCGCATAACGACACAAAATTGGCTGAGACGAATGTTGTCGTTATATCGAGGTTCGACTCTATATGCAACTTACAACCAAATCACGACCATTTTTTATATATATATATATATATATATATATATATATATATATATATTATTATTTTTTCTTTATATGTCATTATTAAAAAAAAAATGTATGTCCATGATGGCATAAATAAAATGATGATGATGATGATGATGATGATGATGATGATGATGATTATTATGATTATTATTATTATTATGATTATGATTATTATGATTATGATTATTATGATTATATTATTATTATTATTATTATTATTATTATTATTATTATTATTATTATTATTATTATTATTATCATTATTATTATTGTTATTATTATTATTATTATTATTATTATTATTATTATTATTATTATTATTATTATTATTATTATTATTATTATTATTATTATTATATGACCAGGGAGCCAGTGAACTTTGGAACTTTGGAACCAGTACCAGTCTACATAAAACTTTTATACATGTATAGTACTAGTATCCATGTAGGTTGCATATCATGCACCAAACTATCCTTACATAGCACAGAACAAGGAATTTTTTGGTGACCCGTGATACAGCGAATGCTACATAGAGAAGAGATTTATGCATTGGATACTTTCTTTTGACGTTCAATGTACATGTATTCCTCAAATACATGAAACCAACTTACTCTTATATCTGGGCAACTTATGCCGTTTTCGTTTGGAGTAGTAGTGTATTATAGACTACACCTGCCCCTAGGCCTCTCAAATGCCGCATAAATATGTCTTCCATTATATATAGGGCTAACCAACTCCTATAGTTGACATACTACAGCAATACAAGGAGATATGTAGCCCTATACTATATATGGCTGGTCCCGATCGCCCATGGATCAGCCCTACCGTGTCAGGTCCAAAATGAGCTGCTCTAATCAAAATTTTAGGTTACCTTACGATGTTCAGGCAAAGGATCCGCCATAAATAACAGCGTCCATGCTGTAGCCTGCAATTTCGGAAAGGACCACAACAACCGATCCGGGTTTTAGATTTACTGCTGGGGCCGATTCCAGAAAGAAACTTAACTTTGGGACTTAAGTTAAGTCCTCCAGGCGTTAAGTTAAGTTTTCAAGCTAAGTCGATTCCACAAACGCATTTTTGCTGAACTTAACTTAAGTAGCGTAAGTCGGATTTGGCTATCTGCCAAGGAATGTATAAGACATGACGAGACATTTGATCAGTGGTAAACGTACCTTAAAACATGACTTTTATGAACTGTTTATGATTTTTCCAAAACTTCATCGAAAACGAAAGCATCACAAACGCGAAATGCGAGTGTATAGCGTCGTTGATTCCTAATCATAACGCAACAAGTGCTCTTTTTTCCCGCTTTACAATCATAACGTTTTTGTTTTGTTTTTTCATAAGCTTTTTTCATAACGCCTTCCAGAGCATTGCTCCTGTCTGGAAGGCTCCTTCTAGGTATTGACACCATTATGACCATAGCATTAATCCGGCGTCTTCTGATCGACGCCATCTTGAATTCACTAAGTTTGATTTAAGTCAGGTGGAGAGGTCACTTAAGTTTTGCAGGGTCTAGAGGACTTAAGTTTGTTTCTGGAATCGTTTTAGTCAACTTAACTCCTCCCGAACTTAGTTTTACCACTTAAGTTTCTTTCTGGAATCGGCCCCATGTGCTGTATGTGTATAATGAAAGCAATCACAAAGTTGAGATCATCATGATTTTTCAGAGCACCATACACTGCCTTTATTGGGGCACCGAGTGACTTTAATGTCTCCGTTAAAGATTTCGGTGAAAGCACCAAATTTATATTATATTTTGTTAAACAGCATCATCAATCATCATTTGGCATATGTTTTAATAAATTTTATTTTCATTATAAAAGTCAGGATCTCGCTCAAGATGGAGGCCATCAACAGTTCACTTCGCAAATTCAGCTTTCTCGCTTGACTCACCCCTGTTAAGAAACGATATGTTCGTCCCACCTCTGAAAGTAGGTCAACTGTGCGCGCGTCTGTGCATGCGTGAAATTTTATCAGCACATCAGCTATTGCCACACTTGAAAAATAAAAGGTTGGGGTTTTTTTCAGCCCCAACCTTGCTCTGTTTAAAAAAAATGTATATTTTTTCAACACGTGATCCGACACGGAACAAGAAAGCTCGGAGCTGTGCTGAGCGTGTGAGCGTGTCGCAGAAAGGAACACAAGTGAGCGATAGCAGCAAGGCAGCCATCTCATATGGCTCCGCCGACCGGTTTATGGGAGGTAGAATAAGACATCATCCGTGATACTACACATATTTACGTGCCATTTGATCGCATCTCATCTGATATTTTTGTAGATATTTCTTATCTGTGAGAAGAACGACTGCAGAGTTCAACGCCGGTGAAAAAACTAGGGCTGTGAGCGACCAGTTGAAGACAGAAATGAGTGGGTGAGTACCTCTGATATATTGTCTGCTTGTTGTACGTATTAATAAATATTATCGATGCTCCATTAATAGAACGCCCTATCACGTGGACGTTGCGCTCCGGGGAATTTCGACTTTGTAATTAAAGGGAGGGAGAACTTGTTAAAAATGGACTTTGAGTCGTTATTTGATGCACCAAAAATGATTCCTATGCCTGACCCACACAAGAAATATCATCGCTAACGATTTCGCGGGAGATATATTGCTAACTAGGCGTGACGTCAGGAGCTGTGATGAAACACCGAGTTCCCTATCTTTTACAATGGGCCTCGTCATATCAGCGTGTCCTGCGACTAAACCCCTGGATATTTTTTTATTTTCTTTTCGGAAATAGATAGAATAATCATTTTGCCACCAGTGAGGCGCGAAAAAAAAATTATTTTTCGCTATTTTTCTTATTTTACCAAGCGATTTTCTAGGACACCTACCATGTTTCTCATCCTGAAACAGTAAAAAGGTCAGCCAGAGTGCACCACGCATGCGCTTTCGTTTCGTAAACAACAGAGATGTCCTTTTATGGCGAAGATGATCTGCTCTGATTGGCTGAAATCGATAGCTTCACGAGGGGAACGGGACCAATCAGCCATCAGCCAAACCAAGCCATCAGCTGACGTTTGCCTCCTATACTTCGCAATGGAAGCCATTCTCCCATAGGCGCAATGCTAACCCCGATATTCGGAATGCATTATTTCCTTACGCTTGCATCCAGGCATGGTGTTTTTGGCACGGAATGCTATCAATTGGTGCTATGAGTCAATAGAACATCACTTAAAATTTAGTTCCCCATCCCTTTAAAGCCCTGATGGCCTTTTCTATCTCTCACACTCTCTCTCGCATTTCCAGATTAAATCGGGATTCTCATAATTATAACAAAATGCTTTGAAAGAAGTTTTGCGCGCAAAAAGCATTAATGCCCCAGAGATGTTGGTTGTATTTTTGTTTTATAATCAAACTTTTCTCTGAAAACCATGTTATTGAGCACTTGCAATGATATATAGTGAAAAAGTTACAATGATCTACAGCTGAGAAGTTTTGTGAAAGAATGAGAGTTTACTAGTAGTGACCAGAAGAAATTTGGTTTTAAGGATTCGCCAAGACATTTATTGCAATTCAAGTTTGCAAGAAGGAGAGTACACTCCAAGGGCAAGAGATGAGGCTGTATTCTTTCACTTACCCGGAGCACTATCATTAGCCATGCTCATCCGTTCGCGGCATCGCCGCAAGCAATCCTGTGGTGGAAATGAAAAAAAAAAAAAAAAAAAATGATAGGCCTACACGCATAATCAAATTTCTGTATTCATTAATCACAAGAATTTTCCATTTCCAGATTGAATCTGGATTCTCATGTGAAGGCCTTCATGGCTTCGCTTCGCAAGTTACAAGAGAAGGAAGTCATGACCGATGTGACTCTCATACTTCCTGATCAGTCAGCCATCCCGTGCCACAAGGTCGTCCTGATGGCCGCCAGTCCCTTCTTCGACACTATGTTTCAATCGGGACTGAAGGAGGGAGCTGAACAGAACATCCAGCTGGATTTCGCAGACTCAGACATCATCAAGACTCTGGTTGAATTCTTTTACACTGGGGACATTGAGCTCACGGAGGGAAATATCAAAGAAATCGTTGCTGGGAGTGACTTTCTTTGCTGTGAGCATCTGGAGGCCCATTGCGAAGAATACCTGATAGAGACCGTTGATTTATCAAATTGCATCAGTTATTACCAATTAGGCAAAGTGTTTGATCTGAAATTGCTCATCAACACTGCATTCGATTTCATTATGTTCAAATTTCAAAAGTTCAGGGAGATTTCCGATTTTAACATATTAACTGAAGATGAACTTGTGGAGGTTGTGTCTTGTGATCGGTTGAATGTTGAGAACGAAGACGTTGTCTTTGAGGCGGTCGTTTATTGGGTGAATGCAGATCCAGATGCCAGAGAGGAGGTCTTCCCCAGAATCGCTCCTCTTATCCGCTTTCCCTTCTGCTCAGAGACAGCGTTGACTGAAAACATCTGTTGCAACACTTTGATGCAGACATCTGGATGCATTGATTTTGCCCACGAAGCTCTCTGGTCGCAGTTTCACCTCAACTGCCGTCCTCCAATTCACAACGCCAGATGCATTCCTCGTCACGCCTTTTATTGTCTTTTTCAATTGATCGAATTGAAGTTTTCGAAACAAGTCGCACTTCGCGTTGCCTCATACATTGACGGAAGTGGCATTAAATGGGAAACGGTTATGCCTCGTATCGCACAAACATGTCAGAAGTTTATAACTTCCCCCTTTGGGTTGTATTTGATTGATAACAACGACTGCTACTTTGTGGAGCATAAACTCAGGCGAGTGACCCCACTGCCGTGGAAACCTGTTGATCTGGACAGCACCCTTGCTTTCATTAATGGGAGGATTTTTGCATTTGGAGGATGGCCTGCATCAAAATCCGTCAAATCCATCAACCTGAAAGAATCGAACCCAGAATGGAAATCTGAGCAAGATATGTTGAGTGGAGAATACAAACCCCTCATTGTACAATTTGCTAACAAAGTCTATGCATTTGGTGGATGGAGGACGAGAGTGACGCAGGAGTTTGATCCTGCGTCGAACGAATGGCGAATGCGCAGTGAGATGCCTTGGATTAGTTATGGTACTGCGGTTGCATTCGGTAATGTTGCGGTTGCACTCGATGATGCTGCGGTTGCACTCGGTGACAAGATCTATATATTTGGAAATCATGGCTACAGTTATGATCCCGAAAACGATAAATGGGAAGTCCTTTCAAAACCAACGCATGCATATTCTTCCCTCCCCTCAGCCACTGTGTGGAACGGGAAGATTCTCCTTGGAAATAGAGACCATGCGGAAGAGTATGACCCCGTTGCTGACCGTTGGTCAAATCGAGATGAATTGCTGCCGGATTGGGACATCAATAAAATGATCTTACACGCATCATGCACACTTCGAGGAAATGAATAACTGCAAAACTTTGTCATCTTAAAACCTAATCTGCAAGTATTGCAGTGTTCACTTTGATCAACTATATCATTTTATCATCACATTGCGATATATTCTTCCTAAATTCAAGTTTTATTGATTATTATTGTTTAATCTGATCGGATGCATGAACATATAATTATTAATCATTTTTCCTATTGTATGTTTGTCTATAATTATTCTTCTGTGTTTATATCACAATATATAATTAATAAATTATGTGAATTAGGTATTAATCTTATATTTTGAAAAGGTTCCATAAAAAGTGAATTACACTTGAACGTCTTTGCCTAATGCTACGGATTTGTAGATGGTGAGGCTATTTTGGGTGAAAATATATTACATAATATAATGAATTAACTCCAGCTCATTGATAAGAGTTGCTTAAAAACATCCGAGATCGATAATTTTAATTATTTCTTCTAATAGTATAAATAATTGCATTGTGTACGTTCTTATCCCTCTGCGAAATAACTGGGAGTCGAGTTGCAAAAAGAGTAATCAACTCAACGGTGAAACCACAACACACTGTAAGAGTGGTTCAACAGCACATGAACAGAGTAGCAATTTTGCAATATTCAGGCAAATCTTCCAACAAATTCACCCCAAGTCGGCAGTTGTAATTACAGGCACATTAACGTATCAACCAAGTAAGTTGTCTGTTTACCGGGTAATTCAGTTGTTTCCAACAAGATATATGGTTATTGTAGCAAACGTTGACTAGTGGACGCTGAGTAATCAATATTTATTCTAAGATATGATGCTCTTAAAGGTAGAGAAAACGTCAATTATACAGAAACCATGTTATATGAGTACACTTATCAATGCCATCATCATCACAAACGTTTGCTTACTGATGGTCGCTCGAGAGGACAGCAGTGGCATGTACAGAGAGGTGAGCGGTCAAGCGTGCAAGAATCACCAATCAGCGCTAATTGTCCTACTACGCCTCGCCCACCCAATACATTCATCGCGAGAAGCCGATTAGTTATAGTCAACGAAATAAGTGCATAACCCTCGCGTGTGAACACAATGCATTTAGGGCAGTCTTGAGTTACAATGAACGGAGAGCAAAGAACTTTCATCAATTAACAAAACCTCTTGTGTTCCGTTATATTCAATGCCACTTCCAAGTAGCCACTTGCTATATCTGTATATATATGATCCATATTCAGACATCACATGTATGTGCACCTCACAGAAAATCCTGATCAATAAACATGAATTATTAGGCATGTCTAATCTTGCCTGCTGAATAAGGAAATCCACTTAGTGGAATAACCTGAGGCAGGAATCAATATACAGGTAGAACTCATCCAATGCAGAGAATAGGCAGGTGTAGAGGTAATTTTATTATTTAAGCACATGATTGGGAGTTGAACGAGGCAGATCATTTATTCATAGACCCATGGCTTCTCAGCCTTGGACCAGTTGACTTGCTCATCAGGTTTGAACCACAAGTCGATCTCTCGGTTTGCGCTGTCAACGCTGTCGCTTCCGTGGCAGATGTTTCTTCCGACTTCGATGCAGAAGTCACCACGAATGGTGCCTGGCTGGGATTCAGCCGGGTTGGTGGCTCCGAGCATCTTGCGACCGGTGAGAACGGCTCCCTTTCCCTCCCAGACCATGGGCACAACCGGTCCGGAGCTCATGTACTTGACAAGGCCAGGGAAGAATCCCTTTGAGGAGAGGTCAGCATAGTGGGTCTTCAACAGCTCCTCAGACGCCTGTAAAATATACATAAATCAATTACATGTAAATGGAAAATCATGCATGCAGGAATAAAGACAGATTTCTGCATTGTAGCATGACATTTCTGCTCCACAGAATTATGAAAATAATCAAGGGAGAAAAGGTAAGAAAGCTGATTTTATGTCCCCAAAGTGCATCAAAGTGAAGTCCCCATTCAAAGTGACTCCACAGCCTTGCCTGGCTCTAAAAAAAAAAATACATCATAATTGCAAATACAAACTGGGAGAAAAGCATAATAAATAATGACCACTGACTTCCTTCTGATAAAAATCTGAGGCAAATGCGGTCAAGACTACTGTCAACAGCAGAAGTAACTTCGTTCATAAGAACGAGTAGAATTAATAATATAACATGTCGCATGACATTTCTGCTCCACAAGATTATGGATGAAATCTCCGGAGAAAAGGTAAGAAAGCAATTTTTCTGTAGCCAAATGTTTAAAAAGTGACGTCTCCATGGAAACAGTGAAGCCACAGCCTTATTTAGCATTCTGATTTCAGAACATGATATCTGAACTTCCATCATGATAGCAACAACAAAAAGCACGAACGGACGCCAACATGTAACGACAGCTTGCAAACTGCAATTAAATTGTTCAGAATGATCAACCGCCAGTGATGGAGAGTTGATGAAAACAAATATAAAAAGTAGAGCTGGCCGAAGCTTCGGATTCGGCTTCAGAATTTGGCGAATATTGGCCCACCCCCGAAGTTCGGTGGTTCGGCTTTTGCTGAAGCGAAGCCGAAAAGTGAAAAGAAAAACCCAGAAAAAAGTGTAAATAACCACCCTGCAGTTCTATTGGGAAAACAAATATATATTCATGAAGTCTGTCGGCTGAATAGTAATGCTAATACACGTAGAATAAGTATCCATAATAATTATGTCACATAATCAGCATATTTCCAAGACATGGATTCCCTGGATGTTTAATGTGCCAATACGGTACTTGTTTGGCGAGTAAAAGTCAGAATGAATTTCTGGCAGCTATCCAGACAACTGTCTAGGAAATATGTTAATGGTTTCCTTATAAGGATTGTTGTACTATAACCACGCCCCTATGTTGGTCACCTGACCGTGTATCGGATCCTAATTGGCTGGAGACTTTGTGACCTTTGTGACCTAAGCAGATTCCCCCTTCCCATCAATCTTATGACATATATCGCAGGGCTTGTTCCCAAAATAAAATTGAAATTACTAATTAGCATATCATTTAAATATGGCTCAGGGAGCTTCAAACTTGAAAATCAATACTGTCAAATCTGTCCTCATGGCAACTACTGCGTCGCCAGCAGGGGTGCAGGGAGGGATAATACTTTCACTTCATGATCTTCCAACTCTCTCCCAGGGTATACTATATATAGGCCTGCACATGCAGTCACACAGGATATTTAAGGGGAGTGTAGGAGCTCAAAGAAACACGCGAGTCAATTGAGCTCTACTGAATTGCTTTTCTTTATTGACGAGCATGCCTGGTATATATACACCGGTTAGTGCAGACGGGAGATCCCCTGGGGGATCCCTGAGCGTATCTGCTCAATCACTGTTCGACATGATTCACGGTTCACGGTGAGTTCACGGTGCTTGAACTAGGCACTACAGGAGAAATCACATAAAAGGTGGAATTAGAGGATTTTTATCTAGGCAAGCATAGTGAGGATGTTTCATTACAGAAGTTGCAAATGATTCGGCTTCGGCTCCGGCGAATAATAGTCTTCCGAAGCTTCGGCTTCGGCGATTCCGCCTTTTTCATGATTCGGCCAGCTCGTAATAAAAAGATTCTATAATTAAAACAGAAAAACTCCAATGATGTAGGAGAAAAAAACCTCGATTGAGTGACAAAACTGTTATGTAATAGAAGCCACTCATTGATGAAATAATCTAAATTAGTTTGGGAAATGCACATCACTTGGGATTAGTTAAAGCGTTTTTTTTTCTTACTAATTAACATGTCGCATGACATTTCTGCTCCACAAGATTATGGATGAAATCTCCGGAGAAAAGGTAAGAAAGCAAATTTTCTGTAGCCAAATGTTTAAAGTGACGTCTCCATGGAAACAGTGAAGCCACAGCCTTATTTGGCATTCTTAAGATTTCCAGTTCCTACCATGGCATTCTGATTTCAGAACATGATGGAAAAAAAAGAAAAAAAAAACACGCACAGACGCCAACATGTAGCGACAGCTTGGAAACTGCCATTAAATTGTTCAGATTGATCATTCAACCATCGACGACAGAGTTGATGAAAAAAATACAACAGATTATTCTTTAATTAAAACAAAAAATTAATGTACGAGACTTGATTGAGCGACNAAGCTTATGTAACAGAAGCCAATCGTTGATTAAATAAACTTAA
>KB310761.1:0-28195 GCA_000328365.1 Capitella teleta
TCCAGGAGGGAGACCTCATTGAAGTGCTCGAAGCAAATGTTTCTCAAGAAGAGAACTTCTTGTTTATTCAGAAGTGGATGAAGTCAGCTGAAGGAAGGACGGACCGATTCGAAGATTTGATGCAACACGTCAGTCTGTCACAGTGCAGCAAAGACTTCGTTTGCAACACAGTGATGGCAGAGAAGCTGATGCACAATACACGAGGCGTGCAACTCCTTCAACAGTTCATGCGGTCAAGCGGATCAGCAGATCCACCCAAACAACCGTCACTGGCTGTGGGTAACTATAAAGGAGAAATGTGGTTATGCACTGACCTCAACACTCCACAATGGCAGCCCATCCAGCAGCCACCATTCCAGATTGAGTGGTACAGCGCCTGTGCCTCACCTGGAGGGTTCGTTGTATCTGGGGGTGAATCTCAGAATATTAGTCAACGTGAATGCTATTCGTATGATGCACAGAATGGTCAGTGGAACACACTGCCACCAATGCCAACTGCCAGAAGAGAACATTCATTGATTTATCACAATCATCATCTCTACGTCGTCGGTGGCTATGATGGCCGTTGCTTGAATTCAGTGGAGGCCTTGGACATGAGGAATCTTCAGTGGAATCACCTTCCGCCATTGCCCCGTAAGGTGCGCTTCGCTTATTTGGCGATTGTTTCAGATAATCTCTTCGTTCTTGGTGGATGCTGCGGTTTGAACTGGGTTGCTGATGTTCATGAATTTGATTCGACGCAGCAAACATGGCGTCAACGATCTCCGATGCCAGAGATATGTGCTGGGGGCGCTGCTGTGTCTTTCAACGACCACGTGTACGCTGTTGGGGGAAGGGAGAGAAGTTGCATGCGATTCAATCCACGTAACAACACGTGGACGTCCCTGCGACTCCCTCGGTTCAAACATATTGATGGGCCATCGCTTGTTTTGAATGGAAATATTGTAGTTTTTGGAGGTTTCAATGATGACTCCATTGAGGAGTACTCTCCTCTGACGGATTCATGGTCCACGTGGACATTGAAAATGCCCCGAATACCCTTAGGCTGGACATTCGCTGTAAGAATGGATTCGTGAGCATTAAATTCCTACAATTATTCAATCACATGTATCGATTTTGTGAATATTTGTAAATTAAATCACATCGAATCCTCTATTCTGGTGCCCAAAATGAATCAACCCAATATCAACAAGCTATTAGCAAACCACAATATAAATATGCGTACTATATTAGTTGTATTAAAAGAAGTCATTGTATTACACAAATCACATTACATACAGGCAATGGCAGATGCACTGTTGGAATTCCAGCTGCGATACTTGACGGAGTCAGCTGCTAAATTGACGAATGTTGTCACCTGTTTCTCATTATGTAACCACCTAATTTAATTAGGATCATTAAAGATCTCGTGAAACCTTTCCTCTCTCGTTTGTTATTCTTTATGTTGGCACTATTATGATAGTTTGTCTGTTGAATATAAATCCCTGTTTAATTCCGTTGTGAATTCAGAATCCTGTAATTATTATATGCAAACCCTTTGCCTTTACGTACTACATGTGTTTATGGTAACGCAGATTCCAGGCAGCACGTGGCCTCCGTGGGTCGAGCAGGAATCATAACGCACTATTATAATCATAACGCACTATTAAACGGGTGTGACAGCCACCGGGTGGAAATATGTGAAATGTTTAGTGACAAATGCAGTGTCACATATAACTCGTCAGATATGGCTCGTTATGGCCTGTTATTTAGAAGGTGATATCGCCCGTTTTGCATATTCAATGAGGCGAGGAAACGAAGAAATGCCGACTTTCTTGAGTGTCTTTTCACGATTTCAATGTGCAACCTGCAGAGCACTGGCCACTTCCAGATGTCGCCCCTGGAGCCAATGAGACCATTATGCAACCGAAGATTCAGGGTGATCATCGATGACATCTTATGGAACTATGCTGAGGGCATCTCCGCATTAGACGATCGTAATGGAGCTAGTGTCACAATTGATCCCAGATGTCCTTACATTTGATGCGGTTCAATCCTGCGCGCGAGCATCCAGTGAAGAGGTTACATTTCAGGGATCCTCCCAAACCTCCTGGTCGATACGGTGTTGCTTCTCTTATCTGTAGATTCATCTGCGTGTTCTGTAGAACTGCAGTCGCCAAGGACGCAAATGGAAAATGCCTAACAATTTAATTGAAATTCACACTCGTTAAGAAAGCTTTCTTTGGCAACTGAGGAAAGCAGCGAGGTCAGAGGTCATCGGAGGTCGTTTGGTGCCAGTCTTATATCGCACACAATATACGAAACATATATTTTTTTATTTATTTTTTTTTATTATTATACCACTGTGTAATACATGTGCGTATGAATAAAGATTTATATAATATAATAATTGAATCTCGGCACAACATCATCACATAAAAAAACAAGAGACGCGGATTTGCTGACGACGAATTCGAAGCGGGGATTCCACTGAAGTTTATTCAGTAAATTTTGAAATAAACGAAATAAAAAACACGAATATTACAAGTGGAATGATTCAAAAGGCAGAAAAAACATTTTCATGACTGATATGCAACAAGCGAAACACACAAAATAATACATAACAACACAAATAAACACACAAGAACGAAGTTATAATTCCGATTACCGAAGTAAAACAGTGTGTGAACATTTATAACATGGAACATGTCTTAGTTGGGTCTCATTGAGGTAAGGAAGGAATTAGTTAAACAGTAAGAAACCAAGGGCAGACGTTTGGTTAACTGGCCGTAAGTGAATTATTCACATGGTTGGGGAAAAACAATAAAAAGAGAAGCAAATGAATTCCGATTCCACATAGAACAGAAGAACATCCGACGACATGATTCAATTTCAATTGATTTCAATCAATTTTCGCCTTGGTGTATTGGAATCTCATCGATCCATTGCGATACAAGAATATCAGTTTCGCCAGAAGGTTTTCCTCAATTCGGAACTCGCAGCATTCGCGAACCAAGTAAATTTCCATGATCAACTTGTAAATTCGGTCGACGTTCGGGAGCCATTCGAAAGCGATTTGGGGATAAGTGCCGGTGGTGTAGACGCGAAGGAACTGACCGATGACCAGCACTACGGCCACGTACAGGCCGACCACGCTGCGGGAGAAAATTTTAACGCTTTCTTCAAATGCTGATTAAAAATTAGTAACCATGGAAACCTCCTCCGTGCTAAATTGAAGCAGCCAATCACCGTTCGAGCTGTGCTGCGAGCTAGTGCTGAATGAAAAAGCCCCCAAAAAAAGAAAGAAAAAAAGAAAAAAAGAAAAAAAAAAAAAAAAGAAAATGTCGTTCTAACAAGTTTACTTTATATTTGTCGTTTCATGATAAGGAAGAGAGAGGCTACCTGATAACAACACAACTGGATTCGAGGACAACAGAAAACATAGAAATCAGAGCATAAATGATGCTATACAATTAAACACAATCAGTTGTGACTAATTAATTAAGTATATTGCACCAATTAAGATTAACAAACCAGAGGATATATCTGGGAGGAGAATTTAATTAAGTAAGCTAGATGGAGAAATTATTCAATATTATCATTTATGTGACATAAAAAAAAAAATTTAAATAAAACTAAGTAAACAGCAATTACTAACTAGATGAGCAAATAATTATAATGCCCCCCCCTCTCTCTCTCAAAAAAAAAAAAAAAAAAAAAAAACCATGTTGAAAGCAACAATGACCGATGAATGACATAAAGTTAGAAAAAAGACAAAATATATTAATCTCTTTTTCAAAAATATTTAGCTAGAAAGACATGAAAAGCAGCAATGATGAAAATAATGAACACTGAATTTATTCCCCTTTAATTTTGGTCCATTTGATCATCGTCTCTGGCGATCGATAAACGAATATGAGTTTGGAGAAGAGCTCTTCCTCCAATTTGAACTCTGACGTCTCTCTGACCATGTAGATGTCGAGGCACAACTTGTACAATCGCTCCACGCTCGGGAGCTGCTCAAACATGATCTTGTTTGACGTCCCGCTAAAGAATATGCGCACAAATTGTCCGATAACAATCACCACGGAAATATAAAGTCCCATCACCCTGAAACGAAACACATGACGTCACGGTGCAATCGAAGCTGGTGCACTGATCAGAGCTTGTGGTCGAGAGATTTCATTACGGGCCATTAAACGAATTGAAAACACAGTGAACGACTTAAAACCAGTAATATTTATTATCAGGATATAATCATTCACTCAATAGCTGTGTCACTCAACATTAATTAGCACCTATGTCATCTTAATTAATTAATTAATTAATTAATTAATTAATTAACTATTCCCTCTTCTGCTTCACATGTGTCCATTTCACGAGAGTCTCGGGCGAACGATACAAAAATATCAGCTTTGAGTACAATTCTTCCTCCAATCGGAACTCAAGAAATTGTCGCACTAAGCAGATGTCCAAGCAGAGAGCGTGAATGCGGTCCACGAACGGAAGGTGCTTGTACATGATGTCCTGCACGAGGCCAGTCGTGTGCAGCCGAGTGAAGCTCCCAATCACAAAGATGAAGGAAAAGTAGAGGCCAATGATGCTGCAATGATCACCAACCGATTAATGGCGGGAAGTAGCTTATAGGTTAATGTTATGTAATACAAGATATTGTACCGAAAAAAGACATGCATTCATTGTACAGGCTAATTCAGGTTGACAACAATTAAAATCGATTTTTTAATATATAATATAATTATTAGAACAAGCACACACATTGACTTGATTTCATATCCCTTATTGTTAAAATTTAATTAGATGAACACAAAACACAATTAAAAGTATAAACAATAACGAATCGAAGTTCAAAAGTCTTCTACTCACCTCACAGCGTATTATGTACAGAGCGAAGCCCCTACGCTTGGAATACGTTCTTCAGAGGACAATTTGACGGTTGCATAACACTCGCTCGGTTCACTGCAGTTGCCATTTGCACAAATGGCGTCTATCTATACTACATGCACATATGTTTATACTAACAAAGTCTTATTCTATCAGGCTGAGATTCCACACAGAAACAATTAGAGCAGCTGTATAGGAAGTATTGCATAACTGCTATTATGTAACAGCGCACAGGTGAGATTCAAAGTTTATTAGGGCGATTTAAGATATAACCGACTACGAAATGATTAAACACGAAAGAAGACGACAAGCTCTGATTAATTAAGCACTTCATTCATTTGAGCTGATTCTCTCCAGTGAATGGTTGATTTATAGTTGATGGAATGTTGATATTTAGTTGATACATCCATCAATAATGATATTTGGCTGATGTGTCAACAGAATATCAATGCAACGTCAACATTACACCAGAATCACAATAGAGTTACATCGAATTTGACGTCAACGTTTCGTCAACACTACGTCAGTATGATAATGTATTCACGGATCAGCATCAGCTCAGAATGATATAAACAAATGATTCCACAAAAGGTGCAAGTGAGAGAGAGAGAGGAGAACGACTCACCCGTATGACGTGAAGAAGGAGAACGCTCCAGGAGCAACTCTCTCGTTGAAGGTGAGGATGGTCAAGTTCTCACTGACCACGACTTGGTTGTCTTCTATTTTCTTGGACTCCAGTTCCCACCACTGAATGGCCGGCGGCTGATTGCGCAGGCGGAAAGTGGAGTTGGCCCATTTGGACGCTGAGAATGAGCAAAATTGCTGAGAAATTGAGATTGTGTTGGAGCAAATCATGTTAGGATCAAAAAAAGGTAATTCTGTACAATGGGAATAAAAGCTAAATTGCATGCAAAGTGATTGTTGTTGAAAATCTTGTTTTTATAAATAATCAATGATTTGTTTGTTGAAATGATTTGAGAGAACTTTAACTGCATCAAGTCATTAACTTCTAAGGCTTAATTACCAAGTGCTGATTCTATTGCAAGTGACTTTATAATAAGATTATAATGATATGCTCACAGGGCTTGAATTATTTAAGCGCAAATTAACAACTGGACGAATGAACAGGAAAAATTTACACGACAGAAATTTTGAATGAAGAAAATAAACACAATTCAAGCCCTGGATGTGCAAACTGACTAAAAGAGGAATATTAATAAATGGACTGTGACATTAATGAGCATGTATAGGGAACAGAGGAAGCCTATAAATAGGGATGAAAGGCAGGAAGCCACTTCACTGTGGTCAAGTCCAGAGGTCGATTTAAGCGAGTTCATGATATCAGAGAAAGAGTTTGGGAAATCTGCAACAAAAGTTAAAACAAAGAAGCACAACAATAAAAAGCAGCTACGACACACGCATATTAATGAGATGCAAATGAGCTCACCATTCTGGCCAAGGAGAGGGTCGGCCGGCTCCGGCTTGCTGCTGGCTTTGACGACCATGTAGGGAGGATACACGTGCGGAATCTCTCTGCAAATGTCACATGATGCAATGTCACATGACTTGTATGCACTCACATTGGGTCTGTGCTCTCGTACGTTCCGTTTAACATGTGGGCGAGATTTCGACGTATTTTCATGTCGGGATCGGAATCTGAGTGGAGAATTTTGGTGAATTGATTGGAAACGGCTCCGGATGAATAGCTGTCGCTTGGCTCTCTGTGAAGAATCAGAATGAGAATACAGAAAAATGTGAAACGTAAAAAGTGAAGCGAACCGTTTGAATGAAATGGTCACGTAGAGGTTAACCGTGGGGTCTTTGAGCAGACTGGAGGTCAACGCCTGCTCGCTGGGAGGACTGATGTCCCAGGTTGCCGTGGAGATACCATAGATACGTGCCTCGTAAATATCGTTCGCTTGGTAACCGGAGAGGAACGAGGTAGCAGTCTGCAAAATAAACAAATCATGAATATGCAAATACGACGCCATCGCTCACAGGATCGCCGCTGAACGTCGTCTTTAATTCAGCGTATTTCTGTGGCGTGAATTCCCGAAGATTGGATTGCTGAGCACTCATGGTGAAAATGGGCTGAAACGACATCATCAACATCATGCGTCCTGCGAAAGTAGAGCCAACCTGATAACTGCCGAGTTTCATTTCCACAGTGCAGTCGATCGGAGGGTTCGGTTGGAAAATTGTGCTGGAGAGGGAGAAGAGGAGGAGAGGGAACCAGATGATGAAGATGAGGAGGAAGAGTAAGAGGCCTCCAACGCCGTACTTCACCAGTGCTCTGCGTTTGACCCCACGTGGAGTGGGGTACGTCTGAAGTTAATTAATTAGTTAATTAATTAATTGAATTAAGAGTACGAACATCTTCCGCTCTCCTCCAACACTTGAGCACAAATATGTTGGCGTAGATGTCCTCCATCTGCAGCCAAGAGGTCAAGGCCAAGGTCGTGTCGGTCCACATCCAATCCATGAGAGCACGGAGCTCCAGAAGGAACGGGATGAGGAGGAATCTGACGGAGATATACGATTAACACTTCAAATAAAAGCGCACTAACGGCACTTTGTAGAGCGCCGTATTTGGTTTGCGGGAATCGCACGGCTGCTAAATAATTCCACATTGTCCCTATAACAACGCTACTCCACCTTCTTCAAACCAGGTATTGATTATCTCGCTTACAACGGTTATGCGCGGTTATTAGGGAGCGGGCTTTTAACCAAGATAATACTGGAATAATGCGATTTGACGCTTACCCTTGAAAGAGGAACAGGTTGATGTAGTTGAATTTCTTTGTGAGGAAATTGCCGAGAATTCTCGTTGGATATCCCGAGCGGATCTGATAAGCGGAAAATCCAAAGTAAATGCATTTGGTGAAATACCACAGCTGCGCTGGGAGGTTATCTTGGAATTTCCTGCAACGGACAAAAATAAATGCAAATCAGGATGAACTTTGACCTTTAAACTGACCTATTAGTGACAAACGGGAGAATGAAGAACATCCACACATGAACCAAAATGACGAGGAAAATCTGGAAAAGGAATTTCCCAAAGACTTGTTTGCGCAGATACAACGCTCGATCCACGATGATCAGAAGGAATTGTACGAGAAGCATCGCCAAGAATAGAGGAGGAACCTAAGGAAAAGAATCAGAGGAAGAAGGCAGGCTAAGTGCACACGTACTTTGTTCTCCTGAATGACAGACGCCACTGTCTCTGTACCTCCCCCTGCCTCCTGAAGCAGCGCTAATTAATTATTCATGAGCGCATAAATTATAGCGAGACTCACGGCGGGACCAAAAGCCCAGTAGCCAAACACAACGATGACAAACGTGACAAAGTCACAGAGGAAAATGGTAGCGTAAACATCCGTGACTGCATTGTATTTGGGGTTGGTCATTTGCTGGTAGAACTCCAGGAACGGAGAGACACATGCACGCAACAGCCTGCAAGGATTATGCAATAATGGTAATAACAATATTAAAAACAATAATGATCATGATAATAATGATGATAATAATGATAACGAATTATAATGATAATAATGATAAGAGAGGACCACATACCCTTTCTTGTGCTTCTTGTGTTTGGGAGATGAGTCGTCTGAGCCTGTGACTTCCATGGATGTGTCTGAGGCGTTGGCAGCTACGATGGCGGCTGCGTTTGCAGCTGCAATGGCGGCTGCATTGGCGGCTGCACCTTCCACATCAGCATCCGTGAACGTGATGGAGGGAACGTCCATCTGTTGATTGGAGTAAGAGAGCGCTAACAAGATGACTTAAACACTGACGGGAGATGTGCTGGAACTGTTGGGGCGGCTCTGCACTTTCTGCTCAGCTGCGGCAAAGTCCTCCTCAATGTCTCCAGCGTCTTTCCACAAACCGTACCTCTGTTGAGAGGAGGAGAATTTGAGGGGAATGCGCAAAATGAAGAGGTCACCTTCATCACAGAACGATGCACGAACAGGCAGAAGAGGAGAATGAGGTCAAACACAGCGTACGATGATTTCTTCTCAATTCCGATGATTCTGGGTGGCCAGAAGGGACCGTCCTGTGGGAGGCCATCGTTCCAAGGAAAGAAGCCGAATTGAAACAAATATTTCACCACAACAATCGCCTGCAAACAGCACAAAAAATGCATCAGAAAAATAAATAAAAATCCAGTTCACGATAGCAGAGTTAAACCGGATTTAAAGTTTCATTAAAGTTGATGCTGTCAGATATCAGTTAAATACAGAGAGAAAAAAATGTGAAAACTAATGTGAAACACAGGTTGGTTGACCTCTGTGTAAGTGATGATGGTGACCCAATAGGTCTTGGTTGGTCGTGGCACGGAGAGCAGAGCCCAGAGGAATACGCAGAAGGGGTAAGGAAGAGCAAGGATGCTGGCATTCACAAGGACGTTCAGGATCATCGCAAAGTAACAAAGGAGATCAGATCGAGAGAGCAGCACTTCAATGAGAGCGTGCACCAACTGCAGGAGGCGCGGCATTCCACGCTGGAACTCCTTCTCTGCATCTTTCATGGCGTCAATGTCTTGTTCTTGTCTGCAGTAGAGTAAAGAGAGAAGAAAAATGTAAAAATAAAAATGTGAAGAAAAAATGTGAAAATAAAAAAACGTGATAATAAAAAAATGTGAAAGGAAAACATAAATAAAATAAAAATGGATAAAAAATAAAAACAACAAGAAAAGGCGGAAGAGAAAGAAAAGAAGAGAAAGAGAAGAGAGAACAGATATAATTCACCTCAGCATGGAGATGTCTCTCTCCTGTTGCTCCAGGTGAATGCTGATGTCCGTAGCTCTGATAAAATTCAACGTTGGTTACAATTACAAATTTTCCCTGATTACTGCTAACTTTCTTGTGAGGGAGGGATGTGGGCTGCTCTGCAAATCGTCCTCATCAGCGTTCGCTTGCATATTCTGCTCCTGCGCCTGATCATAAAAGTGAACAAGATGCGATCCGTAGTGATGACAACTCACTCTGAGCCGACGCTTCTCTTCTTCCATTTCACGATCAAGAATTCTTGAAACGGATCGATTTTCACGTGAAATGTTGTGCAGGACGACGATGAGGTAATCGAGCAGACCACAGAAGATGGCCCAGCCAAGTTTAATCCAACTGACAAGTTTATTGCAAGCGGATTCTGCGAGAGAAAGGTCAGAACGTGCAAGGTCAATTGAGGAGGGAAGAGACTGACCAGCCTTTGTTTCCTCCTCCTCCTCCTCGTCCTCGTCCTCATCACTAGGCAATTCCCCCTCCGGCATCTCCTCAATTATATCTGGCTCAGTGCCAGGGGGGGTGGTGGGGCCGGAAAGCCTCGAGACGCGGGCACGGGACTGAAAAGGGAAGATGAAAGAAGAAAGAAATGAAAGAAGAAGGGAGAGCAAAGGGATCCTACGGAGGAGCACTCAGCGTCCTCTTCACTCTCAGAACGCTGGCTGATGCGGCGACCCTCCGCGACCTCAAGCGCCTCTTTGGTGCCGCCCTGCAAATTAGGTCAAAGGTCAAAGAAAACAACACAAGGAGAGTTTTACTGACCTTGAAAGCAGCGTCCAAGATCTGGAGCGGTCCCACTTTGCCAGCGTCCTCCTCTTCGTCCCTCTGATCGTCCCTCTCCTGAACGTCGACTGACGAAGCCTCGTCCTCATCAGAATCATCCTCAAACATGTAATAGTCTCCCGAGCGGATCACTGTTCATCAGGGAAAAAAGGGAAATTAGGAGGCGAATCAAATGGAAAGAAGTTATATTTGCAGACAGAATCACAAATGTCTGATTTGAAGTAGATTTGAGTCAAAAATCCACAAAAACTCAGTTGTGATTATTTTACTAACACAACACACAATGTTGAAGAGAATTAAATCTCCGACTGATTCAACATTGAAGCCATGCGGTAACAATGAAAGCGTCACATTCAGCTGAGATGGAGGTCATTCAACAAATTAATCAAATGCAGATTGTTCTCGGGTTCATTCGCACAGAGATCAGCCATTGTGAATTTTTGAGCAAGCTTCAGAATTATCGATTCAACGGGGAAATTTGTTGAAGATTAAAAGAAACTTCTGTTTGGGGAGAATGTGTGTATACCCAGGATTTGGCGAGATGAATGAGAGGAATGAAAAATCGATTAAAATGACAATATCCATGGATCACTGATTTAGCACAGGCAAAGAAATGCATTCTTTGATTAAATATTTTACACGCATCAAATCCACAGTTTATGGCGTGGAGTTAGTTGCGTGGAAAAACGTGTAAAAAAAACCAATCGTTACAAACATTTTGCTAAATCGACTCAATAGAGTTGAAGCTGATTTTGTTAACTGGAAAATGAAATCCATTTTGACGGGATTTCCTTCTGGGATGAGAGGGAAAATTGGGGACCAGCGGACAAAGCGAAAGAAAAGAGGACAGCCGGTGGGGAGGGGGTTGTGTCTCACCTGTCGTGTGCGAATCTGGGGCTTTTAGGGTAAATGAGAAAAAGCAGGAAAGAACGTGCATTATTCAATCAGAGTAAGTATTATTACATAAGAAGAAGTCGTCATGCCTGTTTGTCAAATTCTGACGGTTTCAACTCCAGCAAAATAATCTACTTTTAATGATTAATTAGAAGTGAAGTGAAACGCTGGAGAAGAATTCCTTCTTGAAAATCACAGCATTTCAGTTCACTTTCGATAAAATTCACCACTCGGTAATGAAGAAGCATCGCTAAACATGGGAAGTAAGCAATTTGATGAATACACTGAGTACATAAAGGTCATGCCGGACGGCCACCCTCGGAAACTGAACATTGCTAAAAGCTGTTTGTAAATCGGAATCCTGAGCGGGGGAAGGGGGAAGGGGTGAGCTGACCTGAATGATCCGTCCAATCTGTTTGCAAAGGAAATCAAACAAAACTAGAAAAAAAAATCCATGGAAAAAAAAACCAAAAATTCTTTGACTGATCACAAAAACAACCCAAGACTCAGGATTGAATAATCACGTCTTAAATAGCACTAAAACTTAACCTAAATATGCGTAATATTCTGACCAGAGGGCGTTCACTGACCGATGTAGTGGTCTTCGGATTCCTTGATGGCCTTGGACTGCAGTCGTGCTTGACGCAAGCGAATCCTCTCCATTTTGCGCTTGATGCTGGCCAGAGTGTCTCGTTCGCGGGATTTCATCTCAGCCACTCGTTTGATGAGATTCGTGTTGATCAACTCAGCTCCTCTGTTGATAACAACCGACAGGAGGTCAAAAGGTCATCTGAGGTCAAAAGATTGTCTCACCTGGAGGCCAATTTGTTCTCGACGTACAGCTCCATGACGACATGCTGGAAGTACCAGCTCTTGAACACGCGCAGCATAATGAGCAGAAAGACAAAGCAGATGGCATCCCACGTCAGTCCAGCCTCATCCTCATCCAGGCGACAAGTTGATCCAGATGACGTTGGGATGTAGTTGCCAGATCGCAGGCAGACGATGCTGAACAACTGAACGACCCAACAGTAACTGCCGCCAATCAGATCATTGAGATACACGCATCCAACCATCTGCAACAAACACATTCAAAACGCAACAAAACAACCGTGCACAGCCGTCACCTGCAAGCACGCCTTGGCTAGGATAACAAAATAGTTGTATCCCAGCAGGATTCCCCAGAGGCGGAGCAGGTTGGGGAGGGGCTTCAGGAGGAGGTCCTGTCCAAACCAGAAGAAGAAGAAACATCCAACCAGGTATCCCAGGCAGAAGAGGCTGATGCGCGCAGTGCCAGCGATAAACACAATCACTAGGGTCACCCAGAAGGAGTACTGGAACAACCCTGCCTTCAGGTAGTCCACGTACGAACTGCAAATAAATTAGCATAATTAGCATAAATTTGCATAATTTATTCGCAATGACACTCACTCTTTGTAAGACAGGAAGTCTTCCACTGGATTCGGTTTGTTCTCCTCGACGTCTCTTACGATGTCCTTGTTGCTACCTCCGCCGTACGCTTCAGCCTGACTGGGAGAATTCTCCAGTCGGAAAACCCACCATTGCAGACAGACAAACAGGAGTTGGAAAAAGTCAGCTGTGAATTATATTAATTAATTAATTAGCTGCGTCTGCAAATGGCGCCTGCAAACACCAACCGATGAGCTTGTAGGGATTTGGCGGATCGAGGTAATTCGGGAGATAAAGATAAATCTTCAAGTTGCGGGTGAAATTGGATATGTTGTCCCAGGGATAAACTGGAAGGAAAGATGCGATGAAGAGGAGAGGAAGAATTGAGGAAGCTCACCCCAGCAGAGGCCAGGAGGAACGCCCAGGCAGGAGAGGTACTGGAGGACAAGGAGGACCATAAGAACGACCATGTACACAGGCCACACGACGTAGGACGTCCTTCTGTTGAGCAGAAGCAGAACCCCAAGCATAATGCCATAAAGCACAGAGTACACGTCCAGACGAACAACCATCGTGATCATGGTCATGATGAAGCAGATCTGGAGAGGAGGCACACGGTGAGGTCAAGAGGTGAAGAGTGAGGTGAAGAGTGAGGTGAAGAGAGAGGTCAGAATAATCACCTGAAGACCGAATTTGTAGAAGGTGTAGTTCATGAAGAACTTAGCGCACGGCAGGAGACCTGTGTCAGCGTCCGCTCTCTTCGTCTCAGGGAAAACGATTCCGTGTTTGGGTTTGGAGTGGTCAATGTGGTTCCAGTACTGCATCTGGTGAACCTTGACCACTGCCTCCAGACCAATGATGACCACCACAAAGATGTAGTTCTATGAAAAGGAAAGGTGATGATGTCATAGGGGGCATGACCTTTCACTCACTCTGAGGTACTCGGCCAGATTGGGAGCCTTCTCCAATCCAATGTAGTTTGCATTGTCGATTGTTCCGTTGAAGGGGTAAGGGAGCTGATCGTGCGTGGCATTGCTGAACGGAGCGTTGGAAACATGCTGCGAATGAAACACTGTGGAATACTGAGTGCTGATTGGCTGTTGGCTCACTGTGCAGTTGGTCAGCACGTCCTCTGATGAAATGACGTTCAGCTGATAGGTCATCTTGCAGAGGATGACCACAGCTGACCAGCACTGGCAGAGATGCGACATGAGAGCGAAGAGGCTGGGAGAGACCACGCCCACAACCACAAACACCACGAACAGCACGTTCAGAGCGCACACCTGCGAAGGCGGTTATAGAGCGGGTGTTATGAGAGGGAGGGGGGAGGTTCACCTCTGACATCGACACGATTATCACGGTCAGCATTACGATCTTCACGATGTGCACTTCCATGAATCTCCACAAGAGGGCGCTGATGGCATCCAGCATGTTGTACATCGTGTTCCAGGCATGACTGAACGCGCGGGCAAAGCGATCTCTCCATCCTGAACAAAAATAACGATTATGTTAAAGATCTGAATTCAGCCATCAGGACAATTTCAACGGCTCCAAAATGGCAGGAAAAAACCACAGGAATAAATTATGAAAAAAGTGCACTTAATATGAAGACACCAAGCAGATGAAAAAAAAAACCAGAACAATTCTCAATCAGGAATATTGAAAATTGATCAAAATTAGGAGAAAAATGCCAATTCATAACCGTAACCATGCAAATAGAAAACTTCACTTTAAGAAAATACCTTTGGCAACAAGGCTGGCTTTGGCTAAACCAGCTCTAAATTTTGCCATTTGTTCTAAAAAGTACAAAATTGAGAAATTACATTAAGTAATGGGGGCAAAGGTCAAAAGGTCACGATGGAGGAGCACTCGTCTGCTCTGAGGCCGGAGGATTCTGGGTTCAGGATTCTGTGGCTTCATGTTCAGGATGACACATTGTTATGAATCAAAATTGTGGCACCTGGTCCTGGTACAGTGATAGATGGTTGCGTATGCTCCCAGAGGAGTTTGTGTTGGTTTGAGGGGTCCAATAACCAGGCAAAGTATTGTGATTTTCGACTATGAAATGACCAATTTCGGGGTTTTTACTCCAACTGAATGAAAGCCAACTTGGAGAACGCTGATGCAAGACAGGTATTTTGCAGAGCTGTCAACTTTAATAATTTTAGATAAAAGTCACAATTTAGTGGCGAATAAAAAACTGATGTTGTGGCAATCGAAGCAATTCAGCCGGAAGCAACGAAAAACACACGCAAAAGAGCCAAAATGAAAAATAGAATATTAGTCAAAAACACTGAATAATATTGCAAAGCTCAATCATAAATATTACATAATCAAGCGACAAGGAAAGATGACTACGCGACTCGAAGCGAGATAATAAAATCCAAACGTCACCTCTGCGTCGCTGTTTCCGTGGCGATATTGACGTGACTTGCGTGGACGTCTCCAAGTCAGTCTCCTGCGTGACTTCATCGTGACTGGGTCCAGCAATCGGGTCATCGCTCTGAGCTGACACGTTGCTGTGGATCCTATTGGCCTCATCTTCATCCTCAACGTTCAACTCTGTCGTTTCTTCACGACTGGATCTGATGAAAAAAACGAAAAATGATTTCATTTACCAAAAAATAAAAATAAAAGGAAAATAAAAAGTGAATTAAATCAGATAGAATAATTCAAGTGTGACTTACAAATCTTGATTAACATGCATTTCGATCATTATCTTAAGATAAGATAATCTTTACACCAAAGCTATCGATCAATTGCAGCCAAACAAATACACATAATATAGAACCTCACAATTAATTATATTATAATTATATCATAATATATACATTACAATATAATTAATTATATGGCATTACGTACCGCGTATATACAGAATGATAAAACTTCCTAGCAAAACATGAAACAAATTCAACCAAAAAAAAGAGCAATTAATTAAACAGATGGAATTGATAATATCTGAACGATCCTCATGGAACACAAGCAGAAAGGACGAGGGTCACACGAATGAAATCAAACAAAGACAAATATTTGATTTTAGACGAGAGGAAAGCGTTTGGGTGAAATGAATCAAGAGAAAACTGCAATTAAAACAAAATCACAAAACTCAGGAAGAAAGGCAACAATGAAGGAGAAAGAGGAGGTGGGTGGAGGTGGGTGGAGGGGGAGGGGATGAGTTCTATTACTAACATTCACAACATTTCTTACTTTTGCCAAAACCATTTGCGTTTTGGTCGTGGGCCTCTGTTAAACAGAGAATAAATATATCATGGCATGGAAACCTAGGCTGAAACGGAATCTTGCAAAACGAACTCTGAGGAAATCAGCCAACAGAATCATTCATAATAATGAAGTTGTTTACTAAATATGGATATTTGCATCTCCACCGATCTCTCTTCATCAGAATATGACTTCATTGCAGATTGAGATAATTGAGATAATATCTCGTTTCTTTTCTGTTACCTGAATCGGTTGATATCGCTGAGGGTGAGGAACGGCCGTTGGAAATAGTGCAGTTGAATGATGATCACGATTAAGAACGACGTTGGAGTCAGCAGCTTCACAAACAGCGTTCCCGTGTCAAACTTCTCCAGGCCAATATCAGATAACCTAAAAACAAGACAACAAACAATCAACAATTAAACAATTCAGTAATAAAAAGTCGTGAAATACTGACACTTCTTTTGAGATGGACGTTCGGTTGACCCAGCCCCAGGGAATCTCATCAAACTGATACGTGTAGAGAACGCAGAGGACAATCATGGAATAGATAATGACGACCCACCAGAACACGCTGATGGACAGCCGCCACCAACGGTAGCATATCTGCACATAACAAAGTAGAGGTACAAAGTAAAAGTACTGAGTGAAAGTAGAGGTACAAAGTAAAAGTACTGAGTGAAATTAGAGGTACCAAGTAAAAGTATTGAGTGAAAATAGAGGTACCAAGTGAAAGTACTGAGTGAAAATAGAGGTACAAAGTAAAAGAACTGAGTAAAAGTAGAGGTACGAAGTGAAAGTACTGAGTGAGATTAGAGGTACAAAGTAAACGTACTGAGTGAAACAGGCATGAGACAGAGGTTTGACAAAAAGTACTGAAAGTCTAGCAGGGGCAGAGGGGGGGATCCGGGGGGGGGGATGTCCCCCCCGGAGGGAGAAATTTTTAGATTTTTAAGCATTAAGTTGCAAGAAATTCAATGGTCTTCAAGTAATTTCATAGAGAGCTCTATCAATGAAGATAGTTTAGAAATTTACAAATCAATAGGCCTAACAGATTAATAGTTGAATTGTTCATCAATCAGGAGGCTACCAAAGTAAGTATTCTTTATTAAACACAAATTTACACAGTTACAGCATTTGTTGCATATTGTCCTGTCCATGGTCAAGGAATCTTCTTTTCTAGCCAACTCCAGGACCAGCGGTTGCTCGTCGCAACGTCTGGGTCGTCACAGGTGACAACGACGTTCAAAGGCAAACAGCGCATATTGCTATAGCAAACTTGAAGCTTCTCGTTCGACTTAGAATTGATTGAGAATGCCTCTTCCGAAAGTAGTAGTAAATGTATCGTAGCTTACCATTGGTCGAGAACCACCAATCAGAGCGTGCGACAGAAAAGGTCGCGTTAGATTCGACTACAATGCAAGAAACGACCAGGACAGCTTGCGTTAGATTGAAAGCATATTTACGACCAAAACGATTTTTCTTTCAGACTTTTTTAAAAAGTACGGAAATCCGTCAAAATACGGAAGAATCTCATGCCTGGTGAAAGTAGAGGTACTGACTTGGAACGTGATGACAAAATAGAGGAAGAGGACCATGTAGATGATGCGGTAGATGACTGCCTCTTGAAGGGCGATCAGGAGGAACATTCCGGTGCAGACAAAGATCCAGTATTTGCAGAACATGTGCCACATCCAGCGACCTGCAAAACGGCACAAAATTCAACATGCTCAAAAGCCACGATGGGAAATTCAAGATGACGTTCAAAAGAGAAACGAGATGTCAAAAGGGAAGAAAGGCAAACGGGGATCGTGCTGCTCACCAACGGATTTGATGGCGTCGCTGTCATGACCAACTAAACCATCCTTGGCGTTTGACGCTGCGTTCAAAACAAGAAACAAAACAAATCAGAAATCATGCAACGAGCGAAGAAAAGAGAGAAGCAGAAACGGCACACGATGCAGAATGACTCACGCATGCGGTGTTGCACCCGGAACGGATCTTCGTTCTCTGGGGGAGGGGCCCCCACGACCTCCAGCGCTAACCCCTGACCCATGGCACTCTGCCTGCGCTGCATCCACTCCTGAACCGCCTGACGTAGCGTCACCCAAAACATCACAGTGAAGAGGACCTGCAAAGAGGTCACTCAGCAATTAAGCACCGCAATTAACGATAATCAACGCGATTACTGATCGTGACAAATGAGAGAAACAGACCTGCACAGCCAGCTGGATGCACTGGTGGTCGTATTTGATGAGGCCAATCTCTCTGAACTTGTAGCCGTTCTCACTCTGAACGGGAAGCTCAGCGTCCGTGAGGTTGAATCCGTAGACGTAGCAGATGACAAGCAGACACACGGCGTACAAGACGATGAGAGGAGAGCAACGGAGGCAGACGTCTCGCTTCTGAGGAATCAGCCAAATGATGCACGCCCAGAGCAGGAAGACGAACGTCAACCAGCTGTGGTAGGTGATGCTCCACGCCTAGGGTAAAACAGGTCAGAAGGTTAAATGGTGAGGTGAGGAGTTACCATCATGATGATGAGGGTTCCCACGTAGCTCTGACGCATCACAAATATAGCGATTGACTCAAGTGGACCTCGCTTCTGCAGGAGGCTTCCCTGGCTGTTCCTCTCGCCAGCCTCGCTCTGAATCCCTGAGGAAGTGATGGAGGGAGCAACTGACCCAGCCTCCACGGTTTCCATGGTGTTGTAGCGATGGTGAGCATCAGCAGCTCCTTCGACCAGAGACTAGAAAAACGCAAAACGCAGTCAGTGGAGGAGCTTAAATTGCAAGGCGATTTTAGTGCCACTCTTATTCTGAAAGTGAAGAATTTAGTGATAATTAATTAGATGGAAGCTCCACAACATCAAGTACAAATTAGGAATGAAACACTAAAATAAATAAAAAATAAAAAGAGAGAGAGAGATTAGAGTGAACATTCCAGTCAGTTTCTCCACGCAATAGTTCCAGGAATTCAGGACTTGATTTAAAATCGTTTGATGCGAAAAGATTAATGCTTAAGTAGTCTTACATTCACGGCTTAAGTTGGCTTTTTCATTCGATTCTGCTGCCCACAATTATCATTGGAAAAGTCTTTCAATGTTAAATGGTAATTCTGAGAAAGGACACAGTAATTTCTACAGCGCATTAAATTGGTAATAATATTAACAATTTGTATTTTAATTAAATATAATCCCTAACTGATGTTAAAAACATAAAAAAACTATTTAACCACGCTCACAGTTAATTAAAACTTCTTAATCAAAGATGAAATGAAACATTCGCTTGTTCACCAGTTCCAGAGAGAAATCAAGTGAATAAATTAGCTTCAAGATTAAACCGTTATATAACGCATGCATCAGACGTGTTGAACCCCAGAAAGAGGTCAAAGGTCAACTCACGACAAGTTCATCATCCGAGCAAGGAACATTCTGCGGAAGTTCAAAACAAGCAACGATGCAAAAAAGGAATTGAAAAAACTACATAAATACAGAAAAAGCAAAGAAATAAAACATGCGCAAAATATGCTCAGTATTCACTAAAAGATCTAAATCCACACGAGGGAATTGGAGGGGGGGGGGCATGCGGAGAGAGAAATCGATTGCAATATCCACCAAACCTCCTGATCTGCTCCTTCCTGTTGTACCTGTCGCTCGGAATTACCAGACACACGATGACGACGAGGAGGTTTGCTTCCACGATTCACGTCAAACTCACGAATCTGAGAATGAAAATTAAATCAGAAATTCAAGAGCAAACAACGTGATAAACGCACCCGATTGAACCAACGCCGAGTTTCACAAGCGAGCGTGAAGTAGAGGAGCAGAATGACCCCTGGGCTCACCAACTGCGGCCAATCGATCGGGTAGAAATCCAGAAGCCACGGTTTGCGACAGTCAGTTTTCACGATTCCAGTTAAACCAACAATCCTTCAAACGCAAATGTTTTGTGGAGCGCAGTTAATAGTTGAAACGTACCTTGCAATGAGGGTGTTTGGAGGGAGGATGGTTTGGAAGAATTGGAACTGATAGACGTAGATGAGCACAAGATGACCTGCGCTGTAGATCATCGTGCCAATGCGGAGAGCCGCATACCTGCGACCCAAACCCTGGCAACAGGAGGCCCAAGTGGACACGCAAATGAAGAGGACGAAGTAAACAGACGACAGAACGCAGGGGTAAGTGATGCCGCTCAGCGCCAAGAACAGAATGACCAGGAAGTGACCAGCTAAGTTGACCAGCACCGTGCTGTGTCGCATCAATCGCTGTTTCACGACGGATGTGTGACGTGATTCAATCGGCCGTGACGAAGGTGAAGGGGTGTCGCGATCCCTTTTGGGTTCATTTGAGGAGAGGAGAACTTTGCAGATGATTAGGATGAAGAGGGAGGTGAAGAAAGTGCCGATGTCAGGTAAAATCACTCTGAGGATATTTCCAAAGTCATTTGGCTCCAATCTGATGAGCAGATATTAATCAATGAAAGGTGACAGTAATCACAACTCACCTTTGAAGTCCAAGTTGACGCAGAGAAGTCTCCAACTGAGAACCTACAACAAAAATAATATTGCATAACATTTAGGAACAATTTAGACGCACAGTTCTTGAGGATTGTTCCGTACGGTTCCTGATCGTTGGCCACAATCAGGAGATACGACTGGAACACAATCTGCGCCAACAGAGTGAGACTGCAGAGCAGAGTGGAGGCAATGAGGAATCGGCCGCACGCCCCTGAAGCAGCACAAGGTCAGCAGAGGTCACAGGGGGGTCAAAGGTCATACCTGACATGGAGCCAGGCGTAGGACGCGGAATGAGTGGCTCCACCAAAAGGAGGCATCCGTAGAGAAGAGAGAAGCCATTGAACCTCACCACGGTCGCTGAAAAAACAACAAAATTTATTTGATTGTATCAAGCAATATGAATGAAACTCAATATTGACTCGTATTAATGCAATTGTCTTTTTTTTTACAATGAAATCATCTCATCATACTCATAACACAAAAACTTGATCATCAAAAATTCAAATTGAAATCTGCTGTGAATCGTGAAAGATAAGATGCCATTGAGATTCAAGAGATCACTGAACCAGTCTTGCTGAATGATTACATAATTTGCTCACAATGTTAAATGCCAATCTGAACAACAATATCAACAAACAGACGATCAATGATTATTGTATAAAATTACTACAAAGAGGCAAATTGCAAACATGAAGTTAATTTAATATCTCCATCAGTTGAAACCATTTACTCCTGTATAAGCGTAATGTGTACTAACATAACGGATTAAGTCTAATTTAATTAGTTACATAACCACTGATTAAGTCTAATTTAATTAGTTACATAACTCACCCGCCAAGAAAGCCAACGGAAAGATGAACCTGAACAGTCCAAAACAGACCCACTGCCTAGCCATGTTCACCGGCTAAGTGCCATTCACTGGCTAAGTGTAGTTCACCGGCTAAGAACACAGCTAGCAGAACATGTTGCTCATCTCGAATGAATTCTTTTCTCCTTTTCTTCTTGCAGCTGATGTTTTTTCCTCACAACATTTTGCAGAAAGAAAAATTGCTCGATTTCTTTCTTCTCAACAGACAACTGATAAAGAGAAAAAGAAGACATTTGTTATCAGTATTCATCGATGTTATCAGTAATAGATATCTATGCAGACAAAACATAAACAATTAAGAGAAAAAAAAAAAAAAATGAATCGTAGAATTAAATTAAAATCGATAAAACAGATTTGATTTGTGTGACTTGGCATAACATTGTGCCAGTGACTCATCTTAAACCACGTGCCTTGTAATATATGCACACACGTCAGAATATCATTAGCATATAATTATAATGCTTATGATATAACATACAATATCTTCCAGTAGCATATATTCAGGACTAAGTGAACGGTGCTATTTATATCTGCTTGTTTTGCATGTTGGATCGAAATGTACACCGATGATTATAGAAGGCAGATGAACGATTGTGTATGAGCGTTGCTTAGCAACAGATGAAGAATATACAAAGAGGCAACCCTCATCGTACAAAGGCATCGTGCGGGCACTAAACGCAGTACGACCCTATTTCACCTCAAGTGATCATTTGCACGAGAACTATGAAACACATTTTTTGTACTCACACATAATATGACATAATAACACTTTGATTTGAGGCGGAAAATTGGCCAGCGTCCGAAACCGAATGAAATTTACACATTTTGAAAGAAAACAAACTGAACTCCAAAATAATAATTTCCTCGTTAGTAGATCATATTAAATATGCAAAGTAAATGTTCACACAGGGTGAATGACCCTAAAGTATGTCAGATATCAATTCAACAGGTGCTGCCTGTTTGTCTTCTAAGAAATGAAACTAAATTTGCAGAATCCCATGAACGAATATAAAGAGAGAAAGAGAGAGAGAGAGAGAGAGAGGGGGGGGGAGAAAGAGAGATGATCATGTGATTCAGATGAATGAAAGCGTCAAATCGAAAAGGTTCGAAGAGATATTTCATCTGTCATCAAAATACGAGGGGTTTGTTTTTCTGATGCACATTCCTAACACCCACACACTCTGTGACTCTACAGTAATATAAGTTACAGTCGCTTGAGTTAATTAAAGTTAAAGTAGATACACAATATGTGCATTAAGGTTATAAATAAATAAATCATTACAGTGAAACCTAAGACAACATCAAAACAGCTGTCTCCTGATTTCATTTCAGTCGCTTGGAAAATACATTTTTAACACCCATGTAGGTCAGAGGTCATAAGGTCAGAGTAGTGCTCATGAATATTCAGTTAACCATAGACATTCCCGTTGACACTTAACTATCAGATTACACTAATAGACATCTTAATTTGCCTGAGGTTTTTTTTTTTTTTTACACAGAGGTATTTCTTCAAAGTCCAATATATTTTCTAATGAGAGATAACAAAATAATTAAACTCGTCAGAATAGTTTAACAACAGAGGCTTGAACTGCACAGAAGATAAACTGAAAAATCCATAGAAATCGCACAGAAATAGCAACAACAACAACAACGAATCCAACACAACGTAGAGAAGAGGAAAAATAGACATGAGTACTTAATTATATCCAAATGAACAAGAGCAGGAAAATACCAGAGCTTCTTATTCTGTGGTTGCACAAGTGTACAAATGGTGAAACATACAATCGATGATAGCCTCAGATTACATAAACACTTGCACTGACTGAGATTATGTAATGATCCACTGTGTTGATTATAAATGTATCACTTTGCTTTATGATTCATAACTCCATGTTGATATGCTGTTAATTTAATGTACGCACATTATGTAATCACAATTATAGATTTTCCTTCAGCACACGTACTCACAGGGAACAGCAAAATATCGAGGGGACTCTGTTTACAAGCTTGCCCTGACGTTCAATCCAAATTGGAAAAATTATCAATTAAACCATTCATGGCATTCTCCATGAACCAATTAACTCGCTTCTTGCCCTTGAGAATGATCCAAAACAATGCGACAGGAATACGACAGGAATACAGGGCGAAATTAATCCGTAAACTTCTCATTTAGTTGTTCTTCTGGTTTGCTTTCGGAGCTTAACTTGTTCTTTCAACTGCTTCATTTCTCTCGACTCAGAAAGTTCAAATTTTCTTTTTAGAAATCTAATTGATTAACGGAGGAACAATTAATGACACGCGAACTGTGACTTACTCAGTATAAGAAGGTGTGACAGGGTTCATGACCTCCAGTTGTACTAATATAAGGTACCCCCGGGGAATCGCGTATTAAATATATATATATTATTCTATTTACTCTTGCATGATGACGTTGACGTGAGATGTTTAGAATTTCGTTTTGTTTCCGCGAGAAGATTAACTAATTTCAAATACAAACATTGATTCACTTGTATACAAAAAATGGCTTCTCTTCTATGCGGTTCACATATTTTCTCTGGTTATAGGACCCCCCAAAGGGCAAAGGTGATACGTGAGCCCTCAGCGAGCTATGATCACAAGCGGCATCAACAACGGAGCAAACACTCAGGCGATGGCAATACCATCTTTGTCCAACCAGGTACCACGATTCAACACTATGCAATGTGCCATGCTGTGGTGAACATGAGGGTTTTCAGGCCGAGAAATTCCAAAACCCTAATGGGGAATCAAACCCACGACCCTCTCTGCATGCTAACACTGCTCTATGGCAACCGCCCAGCATCGAAAGATACATTTAGTAGGCTTAATTAAATGTTCATCCATTGTAGTAATTATAATTATGATTGCTAGTAAATCCAGTGATTAAAATTAATTAATTATATTAAAAATCCGTTTTTATTTGTTTTTCTTGAAAAACAAATCTGATATTTTAACAATCTTTAACCGAGTATATGAATGAGATGTCAATATTATCACTTATCAACAGGAATATTTCTTTCGATCAAGAAATGTATGCATTCAAACGGGATTTCCGATTGTAGGTTGAATAGTACTTCAGTTAACACTCGCAAAATTGATGACACGACAAAAGCTGGCAGTGCGCAGCTACGCTTCCATGGCGAATATGATGAAAAGAAAGACAGCAATCACAAATGACACTGTTCAGGATTGGAGTTGTCACCTGATTACCTCAGGGCATCAGCAATGGACGCAGAGCTTGACCTAATTGTGACGCAGGATTACGTCGCATGGGGGATTGCAGCTCCTGTCTATCCTGTGGTATCACTCGCATTGAGAATATCGTTGCAGTGTTTCGGCGCATGTTGGCGTCATCACCAGATGTACCGTTTACTGACGCCACCAACATGGTTATAATCCACAAGCAACTCAACACCTTCATCGAATTCGGCCATTAGCCCATTCGAATTCACCGGTAGTGCTTGCAAAGTGTGTGGTCCGAGATCAAATCACATCTCACACCAGGAAAGTTAATCTGCACTAATAATTGCAAGCTTTATCTCTTCTCAGGCAAAGCATACAAGGACAGAGATGCGGGAGAATAGAAGAGGAGGCGACATACACAAATCAATAACTTTTAACCAAAAAACATACCCATCTATACCCCCAAAAATCATAGCGCCCTTTTTAGAGCGATGGGGGGACCCTCTCCCCAATTGCAGAATTTAGGGTCCAGGTGGCAGGTTGATTCGGCAATAGCTGACTTACTACAGCGAGACGGGACCTACGTATAGATCTCGCCTGATTTATCTGAGATAATTTGGCAATAACTCCATATAGCCATAATCTGGGGATGATGTCTAATTACCAATATGGAGTCTTGGAACGAGATTAATTCAGCAAGTGCTTAATCATGGTTGTGGCTGTTGCTGACATAGTCACAGCCATTGACCAGGTGACTCTACCAGTACTAGAGTCACACTAATACAAGATTTCATGATAATTATTATCATAAATATGAATCATCATGATGATCATTTAATGAATCATTATGCTAATCATTATCATATGATTATAATGTCACACTGACACTGTCACAGTGACATGGTGACAGGCTTTGCATTGCCGGCTTTAGCAGTGACTAAATAATTGCATCATAATATGATATCAAACGTAGAGAAATGCATCGCTAATTCTACTCACTGCCACTGTCCTTACTCCGATATTTCTGCCGACTATTGATACTGCAAGTGCCAGAAGCAACTGGCGATCGATGTTTACATCCGGCGACAGTGGCGCCCCTGGAGATGAAGCGACCAAGACCTAGTAAAAACACAAGGGAGCATTCATTTGGATAAAAAGTAATCCAAGACTGCTTTACTCTTGGAAGATGAAGAATCTTTGGATTTAAAAGCCATGTGCCATCGAACAAATATTGTGGCTTGATTGAGCAATAACTAGGAATTAAGTATAGCCTATCTGTATATCAGTGGTCCGAAATGAGCCTTGCTTTTATCATTTTCTAACTATAATCAAGTTGACAACTAGTAGTCATTTTCCACATTTCTGAATAATTACTTGTGACGTGATGAAATGATATAATTATAGACGTGGGAACCGAACTGATTTGCTAAAGCAGTTTTATTTGCTTTAAACACGGTTTGATTTCAGTTCATTTTACTTTGTTTGGGCTGGAAGTGATTTTGGTTTGTGACTAAATCGGTTTGGTTTCCGATTCAGTTTAGTCAATGAATTCAATGTCAATGATAAAATAGATTTACCAACGCATAAAAGGAAGACTAAAGTGCATGTACGCACACATAGACCTTTATTTGGACCTGATAAAACAAAATGAACATCAACAGGTTGGATGACGATAAGCTTATGTGTAAGTTTATGGGTGGTCCTTCCTGTTCTCCTGGCACAACACACACTTTATCTGCTTTCATAGGCAAAGTAGCATAACCAGAACTTATTCTTCAACATCATGTTAGACCAGAAGATCAGTGGCAAACATGCGCTCTGGTTGTCAAGGGATACATGTGTGGCCGGACATAGTGACTTAGAGCCAGTTAGGAACACACCTCTGTTGTTGAGGGCACTGAATAGCTCAATCGGTTTAACCGACTGACTACAATCCTATGCCGACCGTGGGGGTCGAGGTCGCGAGTTCGAGACCCGATCAGGCCATGGGCGTTATGATTGAGAGTTATAATTGTAATCGTTATAATTGTAATTCGTCGGTGACTCTGCAGTGCTGCCCAACTGCGAAACGAGGCCGGGCGCTGTGTACTACGGTCTATGGTGGTATGCAGGATATATGTTCCAAATGAGAATGATGCAAATGTCTTGCCTTTTTTTCGTTGTGGTTGATTGCAGATGGTGCTGCCTCAGATGTTGATTGCAGGATATATGTTCCAAATGAGAATGATGCAAACGTCTTGCATTTTTTCATTGTGGTTGATTGCAGATGGTGCTGCCTCAGATGTTGATTGCAGATTGCAGTAAGTCTTTCTTTTCCATTTCTGCTGTCTTACTTAAAAATCGCACTTTTCTCTCAGCTACCACTATGACCAGCATATTATACATTGTGATTACAGAGATTACGTTGTGTAGGCATAACTATTACCGCGCGATAACTGATTTGCAGATCAAAGGATAAGAATAACAGTTATAAAATCAGGAGTTTGAGTCCTCACCAACTTGGCTTTGGTCGCTAATTAATTTTCTTTCTCAAATCCTACGAACACGTGACAAAAGACGCACCAATGATGATTGTAAGAAATACTTCGATGATCATATGACTATTAATATGTAGTAGCGAAAATAAGGAGTACTTGTCAATAAAAATAAAACAAATAATTACTTGGTGCAGATATACGTCTGTTCTCATTTTCTAACGGCTACCGATATAAGAACTTAAAATTAGAACCGAACTGCAAGTCAAGCTGCTCTCTGCTCCTGTTGCAGCGATGTTCAATCCGAGGAACACCTAGTTTCTCATTGTACCCTCACCCGGATATGAGAGTTTCCAAGCTTGAATTTAAAATTAAAGAAATCGACAGTCAGTGCTGTCACAAAACACAGTTTTTATCAAAATTGTCTGGAGGGGTTTCCCTGAAAAAAAAATATTTACTGGACATTTTGCTACAGATAATAATAATCCAAAAGTGGCTGGATATATACATATTAGCCAAAATATCAGAAAGTATTGATTCAATCAACATACTTATGCGAAAGTATGAACAAGACACAAGAAGCACGGTGCTTCTTTTATTCAAGTCAGATAAAAATCATTTATGGTGATTTCAACCTTGATTTTACGCAGCTTACAGGCCATAATTAACTGCATGTTATGCAAATAGCACTGTGCTTTCGCAAATGAATGGCCGGCGGTCGTGGCAGACGAATCCATAGAGTTCACCATTCTTTAGAGCAACGCATTGTTCAGATCTGCCTGTGTTATTGTTTGGCTCTCCGCTGTGCCAACCGTCCACAACAGGTGTGTTTCCTGGCGTCCAAACCCAGTCCTCCTTGGTTAGGTCGCCATGTCCGCTAGTCCACCATGCTGGGGCATTGCGATCAAAGGGCATTTTGCCTTGAACAAAATGACCAACCCACGTCTTTGGACTCTTTAGTCTGGAGGAAACTGGAACATAGTATAAATTTAATTATTCAGGTTGTCCGGATAAGGTACCAAGGAATGCATCAAGAATGCCTACATACCTGGCTCGATATGTCGGGTTATGAGCACGATTTCTGCCATGGTCTCCAATGCAAGCAAACGCATACCTTCGGATTCGCATGCAGATCTTGCTTCTCTTACCTTCTTCTGTCC
>KB310761.1:56577-81562 GCA_000328365.1 Capitella teleta
CGATATTCTTCATGCAGTTGGTGGTTGGCCAAGTGAGCGCTGATTCTGGCTGCAGCAACTCGCTCAATCACTTTCCCGACGAAAGTGAGATTCGAAACGGGACGATAACTTCTGGGGTCGTCAGGGTCGAGACCGCTTTTCTTCAGTCTTGGCTTAACCAAAGCTTCCTTCAGTTTTGCAGGCACTCTTCCAGATCCAAGAGATGCATTCACCACAGCAGTGATCAGGGGAGCAAGCACATCCAGCTGTTGCTTCACCAGGGAAGTTGGCATCGGGTCCAGATCACATGTAGCATTAGACATGGTTTTAATGATGCGAACGACCTCTTCAATGCCAGCCGGAGACAACACTTCAAGTTTTGGTGGAGTGCGACTTACAGGATCCCCCAAAGGCATCTCTTCATTACCATCATCATGGCACTGGAGCTCCTCCCAGATGTCTCTGATCTTCTTCATAAAGAAGTCACTCATCTTTTCTGCAGCAATGTCGCAGGAGTCAGCGGTTTTTCGATGCAGTAGTCGATCGGCAACATGAAAAAGAGACTTTTGATCACCCTGACATTCTTCAATTTTGTTACAGTAGAATTTGGATCGTGTTTGGCCAATGAGTGCAGTTACAAAGTTCTTCTGCCTCTTGAACATCTCGTGATGGACAGTCAGTCCAGTTCTCTTCCATTGCTTTTCCAGGCGCCGTCTCGATCTCTTTGCCTCGGCAATCACTTCGGTGTACCAGGGAGCCCGAAGTTTCTGCACCACGAAAGCTTCAATGAGCGGCGCGTGACGATCCAGCAGCTGCCTGAGAGTTGTGTCATAACGTACCAGCCATGCCTCCGCATCAAATTCATCTGGGGGGTTGATGCTGATTGTAGCGACGGCCTCTCGCAGATCTCGCTTCAGAGTCACTATGTAACCACCACCCCTGATCGTCTTTTGGTATTTTGATCAATCTGTCCATTAATTGGTTTGGATGGAATCACATCACGGCGCAAACGGTCAAGAGAAATAAAACAAGTAAAATCAGTAAAGAGGGATGGTGAATGTCATGATTAATTTCCACGTCAAAGAATGTAATCAAATGAATTCAATTTAACTGTTTTGTAGCGAGGCAAATCCTTGAAGGTCAATTACACCTTCCAACACTGAATACAGAGTAGCATCACCTGAACCAAAGGAAGTTCAAGTTTCCAAATATTCAATTTGATGACCAATATATTGCAAACAGCTGTGACCCAAATATGATATAAGCACAATCAGTGATGTGGTATTATTTCATGGATGTCATTGATGTATTTGTTATGGTATACTGGGGCACCAAATGGCTAAGTCGGAATGACACAGTGTACCCATTTTACTACAGAATGGCCTAGTCGGTATTACCGGCTGACTGCAATCCTATGCCGACCGTGGGGGTTGAGGTCCCGGGTTCGAAACCCGATCAGGCTACGGGCGTTATGATTGTGAATTATAATTGTGATTCGTTATAGTTGTAATTCTTCGGTGACTCTGCAGTGGTGCCCAACTGTGTAACAAAGCCTAGAGCTGTGTACTACTGTCTATGGTTGTATGCAGGATAAAGAACACTTAAAAAGCATAACCATATGGAAGTATCGATCTGGTATAATAAAGTATAATGAATTACATTAATTATTAAAATTTAATTGACAAATTAGCGAAATGTCTACCCATAAAGAGCAGCAAAACCTATACATAATACCATATGAGTTGAGCCTAAGTGTAGAAACATAGCAGATGAGAACAGAATACAATTGTATTTTGTTATAATTAAAGTTCTTCAGTGAATCTGCAGTGTAGCCACACTTATTATCAGTTATCACACTCATACTAGTACTCTATAACTAGTACCTATAAAAGAACCCTGGAAATATAATGATTGATAAGGGTAAAGGATAATCCACATCACAGGTTATGGTGTCCATATCACCAATATAGGTAGTGTGCAGCCGTAAACACAAACCACGACTGATGCCTCTTAAGCAAACTTACCCTCAGACGCAGCCAAAACGCTGCTTAAGTGACATTATTGCATGCACCTTGACATACAAGATGCATAAACCTGGAATTTATTATAGAGTTTCCTGGAAAATGCCCTGATACATGACACCATTTGATTATATTGTTGACACATGATGGCTCAAAGCTAAGCTGACTGAATATCGATTGCTTTGTTACAAATAAGACGTATTGTATTATCACCCAATATATTCATAGGACTAAAATTATAGGGACTAAAAACTGACTTTTCTAGCATTTACCAGATAATGTCATGGCTCATTGTCCTCCTGATACAATGCCTCAATGGTCTTCTGATGTCATGGCCCAGAGATGTCATGGCATAATGGTCTCCTGATGTCATGACTTTCGTTGATGTCATGGCTCTTTGGTCTGCAATACTCCACTCACCTCCAGTCGGCTTTGGAAAGCCAGAAACGCTCAAATATTTGCACAAATTAATAGTAAAATAATTTGCAAATTTGGCTCTGTTTTATTTCTTCTACATTTTCACTCACATTATAATGTGATAAACGTGTATTTTATCATTCGCGCAAAACTACATGAGTGTCTCAGGAAGGAAACAGGATATGACAATTTTTTTTTCACAGTCGGAATATTGATGTAGAGCCCGATGTCTCATCTTGTTAATATACAAGCCAATAACCATATCTATGGATATTAATGCAGGAAACAGTTAACCCAGAAAGGAGGCCCTTGATAACGAAGTTCGCTCGCTTTTTTGTGGACATATACTAACTACTCTCATCTGAGACCAATTCGGCGTCGTGCAATTAACCTTAATACCAACTACATTAGTTCCCAGTGCTTCATTGCAAATTGCCCTGTCGTTCACTCTGGTGAACAATGCACCATAAGAATGGCAATCAACAATTTGACCGCGTGAAACATCCAAATGCGGCCTGATGTAATTTATTAAAACGATTCAAGAAACTGTTTTCGGGTTGAAACAATGTGCTCCTCATTAACGCCGTCTTGTTAATGAGAACTGGAGGCTCTTCGTGAACCCCCCCCCCCCCCAAAAAAAAAAAGAAAAAAAAAATCTATGCGAGACGAGAGACAGAAATATCAGCAAATCTCCGATCGACTTTGCGCTGACACAATAATCTCCTTCCGACCATAACTGATTGATGCCCTGAGTTGAAGAAGGTTTTATTTTTGGGTAAAACATCTTCTTTTAGGGTTAAGACATCTGTTTGACGCGTAAGAGCTTTGTCACAATAGTCACTAACAAGAAACAAATACATCTCTCGGATTCCCCTACAATGCATGCGAAATAAAGCGGTATTTGGCGTAAAATGCAGTATAATAACGAAAGACAACATACTTATTATCATGACGTAGTAACACTCACTCAATAACTATGATTATTCATGACCTTTAGCGTTTAATAAGTCTCACCAGTCGATATATCTGCTTATCACACGAGGGTTGCCATGACGATGAACTTAAAATTGCTCTCAATCGCTGATCGGTGTTCGATCATCCCGGTGGCTAATACCATTTCATTGCATTATAATGAAACACGTGAGCTCTTACTGACCCATCCCTCTCTTGAATGTGGAATTCAAGGGATTTACAGGGGTGATGGATGAAGATGAGCGATGATTTTTTTTTTTTGTGGAAGATAGATTGCTTAGCAACGTGTAAGATTGGAAATATTGACTCCATAGTTTTTAATTTAATTTTAACATTTTGTTTTGCATTTGTATTATATTCTGTGCTAACTTTCGATTTGGTATTCCTTCTATGAATATTCTATCGGCGCCTCAATTGTATTAGAATTAATTAAACGTATACTCACATGTAATGCTGACGTTCATCAGAAATGATGTACAAAGTGAAATCACGGAAATTTCTATTTTGCAACTGAGCTAAATATAGCTAGCTACACGCATAGAAAATCATGCAAAAGAGCTTTGTGACGTGGGGCTTAGTTATCAAAGATGTCTGGCCTCAAAGCGCTGCTCAAATCCTATTTGAGCAACACGACCACATTAATTGCTAATGTGTCTGACTCATGCCTTCGTGTCATCCACTTGCTAATGTGTCTGACTCATGCCTTCGTGTCATCCACTTGCTAATGTGTCTGACTCATGCCTTCGTGTCATCCACTTGTCTGTCTGAACCTTGAAGGTTTCTCTGTCCTCAAATAACATTTTTCAGTAAGGGAAGTAAAGTAGCTATTTTACTCGCCTTGAACTGTTCAAAATAAAAAGAAGAATGACGTGCATATTATGTCACGACATCATAAGTTCCCTTTTTCTTGCCACTGTCTCCTTTGTGGACTAATGTGCATAATTCTCCTTTTAAATGCTCATAATTGAAAATCAATGTGCTGTGTTGTGCCGCGATCGATTGCTGTTTGCTTTACTCAACCCTTCACTTCACGCCCCTGTGTCCTGCGACGCGTAAGCCACTTGCCCCGTGTGGATTATGCAATCAATCCGTGGTCACTTCATCCTACAAGCTATCTGTCTCTTCAATGCATCGATATCAGAAGTGATTTCACCTTGGAATACACGTTCCATTTGACGTTGATTTCACTTTGTGGCATTGCAAGCACATTATAGATCACTGATTGAAAGACGGTTGTGATGCAAATGACTAACCATTGCCATGGCAACTGAGCCCTGTTAAGAATGACTGTCGGATGCAATTCACCAATGGATTCACCAATCCAGGTTATGTCAGATTCCGTAATTACCATTGCAGCCACACCGACTCACGTAGTTACCTGAATGTCATGTGAGTATCTGTCAATCAGCTAATTCAGTTTGTAATTCAATATATCCGATCATGGCATCTGCACGTATCGATATCATGTGCAGCAGGCAATGTTTCATGCCAAGTAAAGGTTAATTAATATGTGAATCAAGTGCACCATTGAGAGTTTAAGTGAGGCCATCAAAACGAGCTTTCTGTTCGGGTATTTGATTTATTCCTTGTTAAGGAAATAACCGAGCACAATTTCCCTACTTCCATAGTCCAATTCAGTTGCCACTTTTTGGATTGTATGTAATTGTTGATTTATTGCATGTTGTATTCCTTAGCCTCGGCGCTTATTTGCAAAAGTTCAAGAACGGTGGGTTTAATAAGGCGTAGGGAACAATGGTGCACGAAATGAAATATATCGATGAGGTCAGGTGAGCAGGTTCTTAGAGTCGTCGATGCTGCTCTTACTTTGTACGAAGGTGATGTTCTTAGAATTGTGGGCCTTTTGCGATGCGACACAATGCTGGTTCCGCATAAAGATTCCATCTTCTAAGAAATGTATTTCCACCATAATCATGTTTAGGTCACCATTGCTGCCGTCTTCAAAATAGAGCTCTGTATTCCGGATATCTTGAATTACGTCATAGTCACTGATAACAAAAACATTGGAAGAATGACATAACTTGATCAAGGCATTACTTGCATAGCATTTACACTCAAAACATTGCAATCCACTGAATGTGTAATTGACAGGCATACAATTAAGAACAAGGATCAAATCTTTATTTTCAATGAAACACATTAGTTATATTTAAAGATTAGTTTTATCCATTGTCCATTATAGATGCCCACGTACATGCCAATATGTGATGATGTTTCTGGTGATTGTAATTATACAGCACTCCGCATACACTTAATACACTTTAGTAATCACAACATTCAATAAAATCGTGTGCATTTATGCATAATTTGATTGGCATTATAATTATAGTCATTGAATTAAGAATGACCTACGGAAAGTTACTTACGAGAGCATTGCGTAGATCAGTAACCTGGTTATTCAGGTGATCTTCTTCTTCTTTTTTGTGTGCTGCATTATTTCCTTACGTGACATTCAGAATGCATCATTGATGAGTCTTCGAACTGGGACTGAATCGCCTCCAGCTACACGTGTACATTGTGTCGTTTATCATGAAAATCGGATTTAATGCGTTTACTAGTACATGCATGTTTTAACAGTATGTTACGAAATCTGAATTATGGAAGTAAAAACATCCAGAGTAAATTTGTGTTTGTGATTTGAAGCATTTGGGAATAATAGAGTGAAACATCACTAACACGTGCTAATGCTTGCAATGCCCATTAACTATGACTTTTAGGAGCAATTCCAAGAGCACGTATGCAGTGCAGTCGTTTTGTTATCGAACCTCAAATGCTGATATGAAACACTGTTATCAATATAACAAGCATAGTAGCTGTCTTCTGCAGTCCTCCAGGTTTGGTGAGAGAGGGATAAGGGATGATAGAGATATATTGTTGTGAGAAACTGTGGCACAGTGCATTATGCAACAGACATTCGACTTCTTAGCATGGAGATCGTCCGAATTTCCAAATGTTTTCATCCAATTATTCGCTGAACTTAGCAATTAATCCACATGGAAGACCACCCATCTTCCCATGAGGATAAAACATGGAAATCAACCTCTGATCGGATCTCAGTTTCTTTGTTCTTGGCCGTGGAACCTCTGTCGACGCATCCGCATGAGAAGATAAGCCCCTCGAAGCATCCCACGTCTCGCAGGCAATGCATCGTGAATACTTCACCGAATCACGCGTCAGCTTCATCTGAACCATCTGAGCAGAAGAACAGCAATTATGTGAGCGAGTGAATCGTGATTATAAGATCTCGTGTATATTACCATGCAAGGATACACACCACATGTGTGTAGTGTTATAGCTGAAACTGACAGTGAAATATTTGAACAAACTTAGTGAATTGACAGTTAAACATATACTACAGAGAATATATAACAAATAAACCAGGACTTCCAGGGTGAGAAACTTTTAATATATATTAGTAGCATTAATATATGTTTATTTATTGTTTTCTATCATGCTATGGCCATGGTTTTGCTGATATCACATCCCGCCAAAAACGAGATTCTCGTCTTTTGCAGTTAAAGCCAAAGGCACATACAATAACCACTTTAGCGCGAAATGTTTGTAGAGTTTGACTGAATGCAATGTACGATTTCAGAACATTTTCTCATCATATTCATCGAACTCACCTTCGATATATCAATTATAATAATCACAGAATTATACTTCTGGCGTTGACAGAGCAGTTACTAATTGATTATGTTATATTGCCTCGACAAACTCGAACGAAAGCGGCGAGGCGAAGAGAAGGAGTTTTCTATTATAAGGGTTACTTCAGAGCCAACTAATTAGGGAATGATGGTGGTTGGCGCTTCCGTCACTGCACGTGCTAATCTTTCTCGTAATTGCAATTGACAACACTAATTCTTACACTTATTTTATAATCTGTAAATGACACTACCAAATGATCTAAAATCTGCATGCTTGCAAGCCTGATATAAAACTGTATGATTTACAAACAATTCTTGATTACGAAAGACTCCTTCGGCGGCCGATTGAATCAAAGCAATCAGAGTATTTATTGGAGTTTTAATAATTTTAGATGATATAATGAGTGATTCGCTGAAATGAAATAGCACATGCATCGTTGAAGCGTGGCACGTATATGCGCATGACCCACATGCCACCTTCTTTCTGTGTTCATTATTCAACAATTTACATTTTTTATTCCTCTTTAGCGCAAAGCCTAAAACTTCAGTCAGTTTAATACGTGCACCAAATTCATAATTTATCGACGATGCCCCTCTTTTCGGCCATTTGTATGTTACAAAGAGATCGAAATAACGGAGTAGGCAGTGTTTCTCATCAGTGGTTGCTTCAAAGCCAGCTAATTTGTGAAGAAGGATGTTCGACCCCTATGTTTCTAATTCTCAATCGTTAACTCAATTGCAAACATACTTGGTTTTCCCGAATACTAGTATGTATTTCTTTGACGTTTCACAACCGCCTTTGCCTCAACCTCTGCATTATCTCTTCTGATGCATCAAAAGCGGTGGAATATCAACACTGCGGGTATGTGCACTCATAATTGTGTCTCAGTTTTAGGTTTAGGCACACTGATCAATCAAATTGATCAAGTTATTCCAACTGACTTTTCCTAATTCGGCATAACTTTATGCTACACATCAAAGCAGTGTTTCCAAAGGATCTCTCTACGAACAGTGCGGGTTTGTAATGCGAAGGGTTTTGAGAAAGCGAGCTAATTACTAATTAGTGACTGAAGTCGAGTTGGCACCTGCTCAAATACCCGATTTTATAACTGTTATTCTTATCCTTTGATTTGCAAATCAGTTATCGCGCGGTAATAGTTATGCCTACACACCGTAAACTCTGTAATCACAATGTGTGTTATGCCTGTCATACTGGTATCTGAGACAAAACTGCGAATTTCTCAGCTTTTTGCTTGCAAGGGCGTGATTTTCACCAAAGTATGTGTTGTTCAGAGCTGTATTTCAGTACATTTAATTGTATGTATAATGTTGAATTAATATCGTTAATATTGAATTATATCGTTGAATTCACAAGAAAACAACCTATCCTAATATGTAAAATATTTAGCTATGCGTGCGTTATTATAGAAATTACAGAGCGGTGAAGTCGAGGCTGTTTGGGCAAAACACGTTGCGGTGAGGGGTATCGGCCGTAAAAGGCTGTGGCGGTGAATGTGTTAACAATAATGCAAACTCTTTAGACTGAAAAGCGTATAAACTCTAAATGACATTTAGTTGCAGTTGTTTTAACCACATGTGTGCCTATGACAGAGCAATATAGGAATATGCCTGTACCCAGGCAATTTTAATGTATGCAATTTTAATGTATCCAGGCAATATGATTGTATGCATGCACCCAAGCAATATGAATGTATATGTGTATCTTGCAAGTATTTTAGCGTAGAGTAAGAACATCACAATTAAGTCCATTCCTAACTGTCATTTGCATTTGCTCTTACATCACATAATGCAGTGATATCCTCCGTTTTGCTTTTTACAATCGTAGTCTGCTTGTTTGGAAATTACGAGACTAGCAACGATCAATCAACGAAATTGACAACCAAACTGACTTTTCTGGGTCAGCTGCATGTACACTGGATCAAAAAGATGACACGTTCACTTTATCTCTTATCTTCTCTTATAATTCACTTTATCTCTTCGGTTATCTATGAATTATAATTCATAGATAACCGAAACAAAATGCACTTGTTTGCCACCAAAATAACTGATACTTGTTGTTAGTATTTGTTGTTTTATTTAATATTGTGGTGTTTGCTTGTATGCTAAATTGAAATATGACATAATTATCATATTAATTTTAATACATTCATACAATACACAACAGCATCCTTGGATTACATCAAATGAGTTTGGGAGTATCGCGAGGAACCATACAAATGAGAAATGCACAGCCCTCTTTAAAAACATGCAATTATATCCATATTGAAATTAATACTTCCATTACAATGGTCTCCACGATCTCCAATATGGTCAGTGCTGTCTCTCGACATAAGCCCTATCAGGATCACTTTGGGCATCATTATAAGTTAAACATATGAACGGATGTCTCACTCACCAAAGTGGACTATTTGCGATTGTGTCTAAGAACATCAAGGGCTGCTATTCCTCTTAATACTTAACGTCCCTGGTTGAAATTATCCCCTGAAGGATAGCCACTCTACGTGTAATTGAGGAAGGTTGTTCTGAGTATTAATGTAATGTAAATGAGTAATAATGCCTCCTAAAGACACGCATCCTGTTGTATTGATGCTCCTACTAATAGCAGTTTAATTGAAGACACTGATGCCAATTAAACAAAACGCCAGTAAATGACATAATAACACAATAAGTAAATAGTAAAGCTATCAACATCTATAAAACAACCGAAATGTGAGCTCATTCAACAGCTTATTAATAATTATAACTTCCTTGATTATAAGCCATACATCACAATATTCAATACCAAAGCTGGCATTGCATAAGGTAGTTTAAAATTTAATTAATGTGTTTATATCTGTTTTAGGGTCATTCTCACAGTATTATTTATGAGTAATATATCTCTTCGAAATGGAGTTCAAATATTGACTTTGAGATAATCGTGTTCACTTCTCTAAGGAGTAGATCTTTTAAGTTTAAGATGGAGTTTATCCCGGTATTTCATGGACTCAATGATGGCTGCAGAGATCCATTCTGAATTTTTGTTTTTGTGCTTCGAAACTTAACTGTTCTGGTAGAGGTCTTATTTGCAACTGCCACAGTGATAAACAATTCAGACAGTCAGGATTGATATCAATTTGATATTATAATTTCGTAATTCGTTTTTGATATTTTCATAATGTTTCGGACTTATTATGTTAAGTGTGATATACTTTGGGTTCGGAAGAAGTTTTTTTAAGGTAACCAAGAAAAACAAGTAGGGTTGATGATTTGTTCGTTAAGATTCCCGCAGAACTGGGAGAGTAGATCCTGGAAATTTTACAAAACTAATTGTCAATCAGTGGTGCTTCTATTGGACACACGTATGGGTAGTGTGATTGTTGAGATGAATCTTTCAGTGAGCACAGAGTGTATGAATTCGTTATGAATAAGTTTCACCTGCCTTCAGCAGATCGATGTTAAAATCACCAGCGATGATGCATTCGCCGTTTCGGTTGTTAAAATTTTGGAAATTTTCAGTAAATTTTTCAATAGTGTTAACAGGTGTCATGTATATATTTCCCACAATAAGGGGTTTCTTGAAGCTTTTCTTCTCCAAGATCCTGATATAAATAGCTAAACTCCCTGTTTTGAGGTTGTTCTGCCTTTTATATATAGCAATCGTAACCCTCAATTTGTACGGAAGAATCATCTTGATTTGCAGTCATCCACTTTTTCTCGAAAGTAGGGGATATCGATTTTATGTCCATTTTTAGAAATACTATATATAAATATTTTGATTTCCTCGATTTGGGCATGAATACTTTAAACGTTTAAGCTGATAAGAGAAATTGAGTTATTTGAGGCGGATGTAAACTAATAAATTGTCTCAAAATAGAATCACTAATTTTCAATGTTTTCGGTACTATGACTTTGTTGTGTATTGAGAAGAGAAACGGTTTCAATTCACGTGAAGGGGCTTGCATTTAAGAGAACAGGTGAATAAAAAAGATAAATAAAGAAAAACAATAACAGTAATAAAAAGAACAATAACAAGCAAATTAAAAAAGAGGGCGAAAAGGAAGCAATATATAATGTAAACAATAATACTTGTATCCAATAGAAATAATAATAATAACACTGAAGAGAATATAAAAAGTATAAGTTATTGATGAAAATGGCAGAGTTCAAACGGGAATGAGGTAAAATTCCAATATGTATATAATTATACAAAGTTTACAACAACAGCGAGTCACGAATGCCGAACTAATGGCCTCGGGTCTTACCCTTAAGCTTGGCAAATACTCTGCCATTCCAGGACCAGGCCGAGTCAACTTTACTACAGGCCTTCAGAGATTTTAGTAGTTTCACATTAGTGGATGTTGAGCCTTCCTGAAGGGAAAAGTTAGTGCCCTTAAGAGACCCGCTGAAAGCAATGCACGCGTCCCGAATTTCACGAAAACAGAACCTCACTATAATTTGAGGAGATACAAGGATTTCAGGGGAGGCAGTGTTTGATGTTGATCGAGGGTGGGCAGCATCATGGCCATTTACACTGGCTTTAATGCTGGTTCCATCCTTCCTCTTTAAGTTATGGCTAATAAGTTATGACATGGCTTCATTGCAATTCTGACCATGCTCGAGTTAGATAGCCACTATTCATAAAGTTTCGGGTATTCTTGTATCAACGCATATGTTGTGCAGGTTATGCAAACAATAACTCCGTCTCTGCCTTAAATTGATATTTAGAAAATACCAAGGTTCATGAACATCAAAGGAATCAATTCGTCAACAATCAAATGAAACACGCACAAGTACCCACGACTCATTGCATGCAGATGAACAGGGCCACAGTGGCACGATTCTGTGGATGACGGGAGCAGCATGATAAAATGACATCGACCTCTCTTTGTCGCGCTGTGTTAGCTTTGACATACGTGGAAAAGGCATTGTCCGATCATCTCTCTTCGGATATCCGGATATTATTAAGACAAACATGCAGTTTGTTCTGCTCTGTGCATCAAAGCATCGGTCGCAGAATTTATCGTATGTATTTCCTCACTGATTGCACATCTACTGCTGATTGTATTCCAGTTACATAGCCCCGGTCATTGGTTGCTCGAAACCAGCGGCAAATCTTGTGTCTTAGTTTTTTTTGTTTTTTTTTTCTTTTTTTTTCTCTTTTTTTTTTTTTTTAAGGTAGCTGACAATTCCTGTTTACCTCTTAAAGCTCATCATTGAAGACATATCAACTCACTTCTCTCGTGGATATTGAATGGCGTGAATAATAGTCAATGTGTATTCAGGTTCATGAAATAACTTAAACGTCTGATATACCTGTGAAACACCTCTCAGAAAAAAAGAAAGAAAATGCAACACCACGATTTTGTTGATGATTTCTGCGCGCACAACTGACATCAAAGGCTACGCTTAGAAATGCATATGTATAATAGAAACACCCACTATGCCCACTTCCCACCTTCGGAATGTATTCAACATCACTCATAACCTGCAATACATTAAACATGTATCACACAATGGTGAACTAAGTGAAGTTGTAAAGAACACACATTTAACACATACGTCACTGGAACATCTCTGCGGTGTAATGCCATTGGCTTTCGTTTCTTTAAAAAAAGGCCACGTGACTAATTTCGATTACAAAAGCCATTGTCCAAGTGAACAGTATATATTACCCTAATTTCCAATAAACCAAGACGTTCCGTTTAATAGTAACAGCAGCATCTGACTTCTAGAGCCTAAAACATTCTTTCAATTTTCACAAATGAAATTCATGTTTCCATTTGGGGTTCTTCATTGCATATTTCATGGCGCGAATCAACGAATCGCGGTTGCAGCATCGATTCATTCCACATGCCACTAAACATTGTGTCGAACAACGATCGGTGACAAATGGGGATTTCCCCGTCGCATTATCAGAATCAGCGCCGCAGAAAATGGAGCCATTCAATCTGACACGATGAGCGTGACCGCCTCGGATGTTTTCAGGTGGTCTTCCACGCACTGACGTTGGCAGCCGACTGTTTCTCTGTGACAGGTTTCCTGATGTCCGAATAGCGTGCGACTGCAGTGTGCTTGATCGAATCAGGTACTTATTATCTTTACAGTTATGCAATCAGTAGGTTATTATCAGTGGGTGAGTGCATGTGGACCCCAGGATAATCAAAGTTCAAAGTTCAATATCTCTCATGTAATGACAATAGCAGCATGATCCGAATGTCCTTATCATGCCTGTTGAGCATACTCTCTCTGTTAATGCACAAATTTATAATAACAAGGTGCGCATCTCATGATCTCTTTTTGTTAATCATTTCGGTGCAACAGAATCACACGCGCCATGGCAAGAATGAAGTAGTCAATCGGAATTACCTGCTGCATATAATGAAATCGAAAGATTGCACGAAATGCGCCGCTCTTAAGACTCATTCTGCATAACAGCGCAATTCATCTCATTCCTTGGTCGTTTGCGCAAGGAGAATCATGTCGTCCGCTGAGACATAATGGCTTGGAATTAGAACTGAGCTAGAGAACTGATCCAGTATAAGTATTTTCATCAAGGGCTGTGCAATAAATGGGTTACTTAAGGGGGAGAAGGCACGCGTTGCCCCAATGCTTCACTAGGTAACATGCAACGCATCGTAGCTCCACCACCGTCACTCACTTCCGGTGTTTCGGCGCCTGAGCAAAAATCGGACTACGACGCTTGCGTGATGTAAGAATCATTTTAAGGCAAATTTCTTTTCAGGATCATTCAAACTTTGAACTTAATGGACTATCTTTCAAGTCGAGATTTCCTTTGAGTTCGTGGGAATAGAGATTTGAGGGTTGTGTTGAATAACTGTGACTGGATTGAGTGCTTCACTTCAGCTCATTACACTTATAAGCCCCCTGGTTCCTGTTTTCATGACACTTAATAAACCAACATCAGTCGCTATATGCCAATCATTCATTATTTGACAGGCTGGAGACTGCTGTTTCTCACAAAGTCATCCCGAATTATATGAGGATCTGAACAAAATTCTGAATCCAATTAAAATCAGACTATTATTTTTATTTGTTTGTTCAGTTTGTTTGTTTTTGTTTTGTTCTTTTGAAAAAATGAGTCGTTGCAATTAAATACACAATACACTCACACTTTATTCCTCTGAGTAACTTTGTTTAGCTCCGAAACAGTTCAGGTGGTGAAACTAAATTAGAATCAGTTCACAGAGCGGTCAGAGGCTGCACGTACTTGCCATTATTACGAGGGATACTGTTGCACCTGGGTGCCTTGGACGCCTTGAAGGAGTCGTTGAGCTGAATATTGACAGTTTTGGTGCAGCTTCGGTTTCCATTCAGAGATCTGCTTTCGTTGGATGAGTTCTGCGAGTGGAGCAGCGACGAACTGACACATCTTCCACAGAATGTGTCCGCAATGGTGCGGCGAAAGTATGGATTCACGACGCAGTACAAGAAGAAGTTGAGCGCAAAGTTTGCTGCTTGAAGAGCGTTGACCACGTAGGCCACGGTGTAGCCAAGCGGACCCCACGCGCTGTACGGGTTGATGTACTTGATGACCTCCGACGGAACGCACAGTAGGAACAGCATGAGTACAATGGACACGAGGGTCAGCGTGACCTTGTGGCTGGTATCCTTGGCCTGCGATCGGCAACTGCTGCTGCGACGGTATTGTGCAGCGGTTTTGATTTCACGGATGAGGCAGAAATTGAAGATGGCGAGTAGCAGGACTGGGATGAAGACCCCAATGGCTGGCCACACCCATCGGTTGTACAGGGTCACGTGGCCGTCGATGGCAGGGTAGATGATGCGATGCTCCAATTCTTCGCGCCCCTGGGAATCGAGGCAGCGAGAAACCTTTGTGTGCAGAAAGTAGGTGAGCGTGACGACAACTGAGAAGATGGTCACCATGGCAATAGAAGCCAGCGTCTTTGTGCTTCCGAGGAAATGGCGAGCGTGAATTGGATACATGACGACGAGGAATCGATTGATGGCGATCACGACGGTCAGCCAGTTGCTCAACATGATGAACAGGTGGATGAAGGCGATGCCGTATACTCTGTAATACAGCGAGAACACACTCGTTGGGAACTCAAGCGTGTTTGGCAGGACGGTCAGGCAGAAGAGCATATCAGACAGAGCCAGCGCCGTGAGTCCGTACGTTGCACAACGTTCTAAGCGCTGCATGCTGGACAGGAGACGACGCCGGGTGAGGACAAACAGGTTGAGGAGGTTGCCCACGATTCCTACAATGCAGACGATTGGGATGACGATGCGGAACCAATACGGAGATCCCGACGGCGGGGCTTGAGTGGGCGGTGCTGACGTCATCAAGGTCCCCTCTAGGTCATAGGTCACTGAGCTGATGTTAGTGAGCATGACGTCACTAACGGTGTGATTTATAGTCTTGCTCCTGTGCCGTTTGCACAGCTCCAATGTTGTCTCCATTATTTTAGTCTTCAGGAAACATTTATGTCTGAAAAAGAATATAAGAATTCTCATTACTTGTCGTAAGTATCCATAAGATTAATATTTTATCGTTTTATGAGTGACATTTCCACGAAATCAGCAGAAATAATATTCCGCTGCGTTTTACCAAACGGACAATGCGTTCCATTCAGAACAGAAATATTCGCCTGCAACATAGCAACATTTGTTGTATGCGTACGTTATAACGCAAAATATTAGTCATGGTATTTCTCTTAAGAACTCCACGGGATGCATTGCTGTTTTGCCGGTTTCATAGATCACTCAGCTTGCTGTTGCGCCAAAATCTTAGCATGGTTTAAACGGGCGATGCAATCAGTTGCCTTGCAATGCTATTTTCGGGTGATCTGTCGGTGACAGAAGCTGTTGCCGACACACTTGGATAATGACTTCAGATTCCGTGACATAAATCCGATTGGGTTTAATTCCGAACGCGTGGCAAAAAGACTGAATTCAGCCGAAAATGTCAAACCGATCGGAAGTACACTCTGAGTCCAATGAGTTCGATATATGCACGTGAGGCATGGCTGGCATACATATTTGTTACGTGGAATGGGGATGATTGAAAATAAATTCGAATACCAATCATTGATCGGTGATTGAAAATATATCAATCACTCAAGTCACTATAACAAAAGGGTAAAGAAACTGCAAAACTGCCTCCACTTCTGATTCAATACACAATGGTGGAATGCAGTGAATACTGCCATCCATCAGAACAGGGGCTCAGTAGAAAGTGAAACAGACGACATCAGAACGAATGTCTTTGAATGATGAGTGGTAATAGCAGGTGAATAGAGATAGGCACGAGAAGAGGCTTGCGACAGAAGAGACAGATTAGCATTAGATGCTTCACAAGCCTTGATTTGTGACAGACAATTTATTTTACGTCCTCGGGCAGCGTGTCAGGAGGAAATGAGGATACAATAAGGCTGAAGGAGCAGATCTCAAGATTCCAACTCTCCTCCGATGTCAATTTCGAGATATACATCTTCCAGGAAAGTCGTGTTTATTCTGGTTTAATTTGCTGTTCTGTGAGTTCCAGGAGCGACTCATTCGTTATGTGCAATCTTGCTCTATTTCAGGCTGACTGCTGATAGAAATTGAGGCGGTGAATACGCTGGCAGAGCACAGAGGCATTTGTTACTGACCCTTGTGATCTTCTCATGTAAAGAGAGCTATTTCTGGGAGGAACATTGGCGGTGAGATGAGCTAATTATGGGTAGGAGTAATCGTCCTTTGACTTTCATGTGTGACATGGATACATATTTGTCCACTGCTTAAGCGGCACCCGAAGATACCACCTTTGTATATTATAGAACATGAGCCAGCATTGAAATGCATTGTGTTGAATGATAAATAAAATATGATCCAAATTGGCAGTTGATGTGTGTTTCCTTTCTCAGCTAATTTGGCTGAATATAAAACGCATATGAATGATCAATGCTCGAAATAAATGAACAAACAGCTGCCACCAAATCACTTCCTGGGAACCTGAAAACATGTTTGTTAATCCTTTGAAACCCCATTTGCATACAGCTAATACCACGTGGTCTATGTGCATTTCACGGTACGAGAGCATTGTATTTGATGCATGTCCCATCGGGTATATAAACATTTGTGTGATTAACAGGTTAGACAAGAGGAACTAGATCTCACTTGTAAATTGAAGTCAGATAAAAAAAAAATTCAATCACGAAGTGAAACATTAAATTTACTGACTATTGATCAACCACATTGAATGGATGCATTTCGATCTACCCCAATCAAAACATTACAATAGCATTTCATGGAATTGGGATAGTTGTACAATTGGCAATATACTGGCAGATATCTGATACGTTGAAATCCTCATTGCATCACATGTCAAATGAATATCGTGTGTGATGTATGTACAAAACATTTGGCCATTCACCCTGCCGCCATTTGTGAATTTTTAAGACAATGAATCGTATTCAAGGAATGTTGAATAATGTATAAAGAGGTTACGTGGAAGGCCGCGATAAAACTCACGGTCTCTTATTTCCTCACAAATCCCTGCAATATGGATGTTATGGCTGACTTCTTCATTGCCAATAAGCTCAATAACGACTCGTCTGCTGCTAAAGTTTAATGACGTGTTGTGTTGCCAGCACATCGTAACCAGTTTTTACTTCGAGTTCCCGGTATTAATTATCAGTCGTATGCTTAAGGTATGTTAGCGTTGATTGGTCGATGCCTGTTTACGGGGAGGGAGTGAAAACATATAAACCTATCAACGTGTAATTTTCATTTACCAGGCAACGTATACGTGAAGGTCATAAGGAAAGATGCGCACTTAACGACGATTACAATTTGTCCCCGAATAAGATATGGCAATCAGTCAACAATACCACTTGTGATCAGTCATAGTATGTCAGCAATTCATCATGGATATCGTCGTGTATAAGCTGTAAAACCAAACTCATCCGTTATATCGTTTTAAGTGATGCCGCCAATGTGACATTGAAGTGCGATTACGTCGCAATAAAAACTTTGGCATGAAGCTTGAACCAGCTGTTAACACTTGCTGCAAATGAAACATTTGTCATCCTTGGCTTACAAGCATTACGCAGCAATTTGATTTAATTCTGCAGAAATCAGCCGCTGGTACGTTTTCATATACGCGACACATTTAAATCTCAATCACCCGCAACAAGATAGTATGTCCGATGCTTTACGATGTAATACTCAAGGCTCACAGTTTATCTCTTCCGGGTCAAGGTTTGCCCTTCTGGAGCGGATGTTTAGTGAACACATCAGATCCGTTGGTGATGTATTCGTACAGAAATCTTGGAAATGCCGCACTTTCTTTGAAGGCGGAGATCTGGAGCAGGGAGCGAATGACGGATGGGGCTGATTCCCTCGTCTGGATCAGAACACATTCCCAGAGGGCGCAAAGGGAACGGTTATCATCTCTTTGAGATGATGGCTTATTGTACATTTCCTAGAACTAAATTAACTTCATTTCGAGTCACTGGTGTACTGATTGTAATTGCAATCTCCAACTAAGTGTGGATATGATGCACTGAGTTCATTCTTTTGTGCGATGAGAAACGTTTGATCATTGATAACCTAGATGACCATTGAGTGCGGAGTCTCTTGGCTGCAAATCAACCATCAAATTCAGACGAAATGTCGAAGGTCATTTAGGTGCACATTTGCAATAGTAGATGCTGATTTATTCCTGCTGTTCGTGGTGTAGACCTCGTGTAGATTAATTACTTTGCTTTTGCTCTGTTGTACGATTACTAAAATAATGAAAAATAACGATTCATGAGCAATAATTCACTGAACCCTAAGTAAGATAATCAATATGTCTAACACTGCCATAATATGCATTAATGCAACCAGCTGGCAAGTACTTCAAATAATAAAATCCGCGCCCTCTTGCTAATTTTCCTTTTTGCCCTTACCGAGTAATGTCCAGTCGAGGACAAACTATGTAACCAAGTCCAGCAATACATCCCACCTGCGTATTCCTAGCTTACCTTTGAAATATTGCAAAGTTAAAAATCCAAAGCGACGAGAGATCCTGCACAGGAGGCGTCTGGGTTCGGAGTTTGCGGCCAAGTGCCGAGCAGCGGGTTGTGCTCGCGATGCCTTTGCGAGATCTGCTTCCGTGTGCACCGCTGCTAATCAATGCACTGCAATCGCTACTCTGCTCTTTATTCGTGTTCTTATTACCTGAGTTACTCCTTGGTCCTTTGGGGCAACTCTCTCCTTCGTATTCCAATACCCGATTGAGGCAATTTTTTTGTCGCTGGTAGATGAATGGCAATGTTCCCATGGTGAGGCGTTTAATTGGAACCTGTATGCTAAACACCCAGCCATTGTTTATCGACTATATTTTTCATTGTGTATTTATGGTGAAAATGATGAATACCATCTTATTTGAGGGAAATAATATGGGTTATTCCATGGAATCTTGCAATTTAGTCTGATTTAATTAAAATGCGATTATTTTAGCCATATTATTTCCCAGGCTCCATTAACTTGGCAGGTATTGACTTTCATGACGTGCTAGCTATTTATTTGTGTCAGCTTTAAGACCCATTCGCCGTCAACCAAGCATCGACTAATCATCTGTCTCCTTTCAAACGTATCAAGCGAACCTTCTCTTGTGCATTCAAAGCCAAAATGGCCAAAATGGCCTTTATTCGCCTCAGTCCTCTGAATGTTCTCATTCAAATTGCAGTCGCTCGCTGGCAGAACCAGAACGCTCACCAGCAATGATGCACATAATGAGTGGATGTGAGAGATGGACACACCCAATATTGATCTTGTGAATTTCATTTTTGACCCTTTGTTCTTGAAGACAAATAATCATTCAAAATCCAGTTTCTTTTGCTGAAATTTGATGTACATAAAACGCCTTCAAAACCTAATAAAATTGAGTTTTGTACAACGCAAAATAAACTGTGTTGTTGGCGCCCATGTGTGCGTTTATTTTGCCTTTAAGTGTATTTGCATTTGGATGTGTAGTATATCACATTATCAAAGTGTATGCATGCACATGCAGAAAATGAACTTACTTGTGAGCGAAGAACGTTATGAGGCATAAAATACAAGTATTTACATAAACTTATATGTAAATTCAATGGCGGTGAATGTCAATCTCATGTTCATTGGATATTTTATTAACCAAACCTCACATAAATATATGGAAGGATGAGTCAACAGACTCATACAACCAAATCGTAAAACGCAAAATCCAGCAAAAATACTAACAAATCGATTACATACAATTTTAGATGGTGATTCCTTGAATGAAAAAAACCTAGAGCCGAAAACGAACACACATTTTTATCTTCCCAGAAACTGAGTCAAAGCATCAACATCGACATTGAAAAGGATACTGTGATGTTTTGCTCGATCGGCAAATTGCAAATGTCGATCAAATACTGAAAAAACAGATTAATAACCGAGTTTACAAATTTTCTTGTCTGATAAGTTTTTGTTACTCACTTCAAGATGAAGGCATCTGGGTTAGATTTCAGATGTGCGTAATAATTGGTTGTCAGTAGAATGTCTGCTGCTCCGTTGAAAAATGTCTGATATTTTTTTCATTGTTTTGCTATATCATGTGATGGCTTACGATACATTGACTGATGGCTTACGTCTCTTTCGGATAGTAATAATAAGCATGCATCTTGCCAAACCTATCATTTTTTCATGATCTGTCATGTCTAAAGGTGTGAGCCGACGAATTCCATCACTTCAGGATTTGACGAACATACGCGATGACATTTGCTTTGATCTTATGCAGACCTTAAAAGCTGACACATGTTCATCAGAGTCGTTCATTTTGTGACCCAAATTTGATGACGCTGCAAAAGGGGTCAACATGGAACACTTGACCTCGGCGGCTGTGGGATTTTATTCAACAATAAATCCTAGAGAACATGGCGGCTGATTCATGGAGAGAATTGCCAGAGAAGTGGCGGAGGAGGAGATGCATTCATCTCTGGAATGGACGACAGACGAAAGAGTTGAAGGCATAAAAGAAAGTGATTCATTCTGGACGCTACACGCTTGGATTTACATTATTTTGACTTACAATGTGGAAAATAGTGCTGTGTATATGTCGAGATGTATCAGTTATTCGATGATTTTAATCAAATTTCTTCAATCTGTTGTATACGATGAACATAAACATTACATGGGCGTCGTTAAGTTTCAGTAATGCAAACTAATCTCAAGCAAACCCCGATTCACTAGAATAAAAATCGTACTTTATGAACATCCAAGAATATACTTAACATAAATTGGCATGTCAATGTTTTCATGATTATATAAGCTCATATTTTGTTACGTGGCAACATGATTTCCAAGTATTCAATCGACATATTAAAGATATGCACGCTCATTTATGTAGCACAGTCACCTATTAAGGTTTAATACCATACAATGGGATGTACACATTTTATCAGGTATAAAAACACTAGTGCATTCAACCCTTTATCCAGGTACAACATTCACTAACGTGCGCAGCAGTTAACATGCATATTACGGATCTACGTGGACCACTCACTTATAATTAGTTGATTGAAACAAGGGATAACTGATCAAGGTGCAATAAGGTCAAGGGTCAGGTGATGTCATAACCATGCCGTCATTATAGTACTAATACGCGTTCCAATTAGAAGGTGTTGCTAGAGGGCGCTGCTCGCGTGCAGGTGAGTGCCACTGGTTGCTTCCTCATGTCTTCCTCAGGAATCTCTGCCGATCAGTCTCCAATGTCGCGTGGCGAAGTTTCATCTTAGCCTCCAGCGTCGTTTGTTCTTGGTGCAAATGCTCGCGGTTTTTTTTTTTTTTTTTTTTTTTTTTTGGTCCTCTCAAACCCCTGTGTATGCAAACGCGCAGAACGAAAGTAACTCGCAAGAGGGGATAACTATAACCTAATATTTATTGCTGATAATAACCTCAGCGATGTGTTGCATTTCTTTAGTTGCTATTTCACTTATTGTGTTTTTCTATAGTTGTGATATTCCTTCGTAACATTCCAACTCCAAATGGTAATAGAATAAATAAACTGTGATTTAAAAAATGTATCATGTAAATTAGTTTGATCAACACATTAATGATTATGAAATATTACCAAATGTTAAGGGACATGAGGAAGTGTATTCATTGTATGTACGACAGATGCCATATATTATGCAACAGCGTAATGTTATATCGATTAAGCAATTCTAATTATGATGTTTTCATTGCGACCCATAGTCACGGTGTGAATGTAAATATCCCCACTCTCAGAAGAAATTCGAAATTTCCAGATACAATGCAGTTTGATGAAATTCTCACCACAAAGCTCACTGAGCAGGTTTTCTGTATGTAATTAACGATACATTAATGCCATAATAGTAATATGTTTCAGTGACATATGAATGCCTTTTCTGTTACAATTGCACATGTCTCCTCCCTGCACGTCTCCTCTTCATGTTCTCAAAGATAACTTTCCTCTTGTCGCCACCCCTCTAATTATACTGCAGAGTTAAGTTAACTGAAGCCAAAATAAACAATCTTTGCTCCAACGCTGTTGCTATTGATCCACCCAAACAGACGCTCATTTTACTAGCATATATTCTGCCAATATTCATATTGATCTATTAAGAACACCATCGGATCAAACGTGGTTGAGTGAAAGGTCAGCTGGTGCAACAATCGAATGCCAGTAATCGCATCAAATGTTTCAATAGTGCATTGTTATCGTCGCGCAGAGCAAACCGCAAATATCAGGCATTGGGAATGCTTTACGACCCATGGGTATCAATGGAACTGACCCTCCACATACGGTGAACCAATAACAGTGTTCAGAAGCTGACAGTGTGTATTTCTTGCAGTTTTTATGAGTGCCGAAAAAACCTAATCAAAATTTAAATCACCAAATAATCACCACAAATTGTTCAACATTGCCCAGGAACGAAGGCCTCATTCCATCGCATTATTCGTGGTTGATTGTGGCTTTATGCTCAAATAAAAAGTGCGTAAATTATATGTGCACGTCAAATCGCATGTTATCAATGGGAATCACTGAATATCGTTATAAAGGGTTTCTTATATATCACAGGAGACCACTATGTGCGATCTTGGGTAAGGAGGAAGAGGAGGAGGAGGAGAAGGAGGAGGAAGAGGACAAGGATCTCTGATATTTGTTTATTTATACGCGTTCACTATGCACGGATAAATCACTCAAACACACCAGGCTGATCGGCTGGCAGACTCACCGAGTGGTATAATGTTTAATTCATTTCCTGTGTCAATAAGTAACAAGATGCAATCTAAGTATTTCTTCTAATGAGAGCAATAAGGATTTCCACTGAAATTCGCAAATCATTTATACGAATCATTATTTTGGCTTATTTGACGAGATTGATATCGATATAAAACGTACAACTCTTTAATCTACATCTGACGAATAATGTGCATGGTTATTGCATTAATGGTTATGATAACGGGGATTCCCACAAATACTGAAATGAATCCAGAAGGCTATTCTCATCATTATCATGGGAAGGAAAAGTGAAATAACAGACATAATTATTAATCTAGATAACGAGTTATGCAATAATATTGGGATAAATAGCACGAGAGTTAAATGAAACCTATAGTTTATGATGCACCGGATTCTAGATTGATTAATGGACTACTATAAATATAGACACGTTTTCTTAAATGGGTTTGTTAATTCACCATTTTACATTGTATGCAAATTATAGTAACTGAACTCAAACAGACCCACGGAAATCGGGTGGATCGAACATGAATCCAATTCTACAATCTCTTCACTGGCTAAGATGATGGACAAATGAACTTTATTATCATCTTGAGTGGCGAGTGCGTTGCGAGAATTGGAACCACCCGAAATATTGGATATGATTAAATATAATATATGTGGAATATAAATAAACACATTGGCTTCAGGCGAGAACAAAATATTGTTGCATTCCAACTTTGACAACTTGATATTTTATTGCTGTACGAAAGTTGCATTAACAGACACACAACTGTAACGGCATGTTGCTGGCAGAGGACAAACACCACATTATTACTTTGGCAAAGCACCCTTCCACTAATTTACAAATATTATGTATAACCACTTGACCACCACTGTTGGGCCTATGGTTTGATTGAAATCCACTAAAGAAGTCGTGTTCTTCCTCAGATAATAGAAATGGGCACCACTAATGCAACTGTTGTGACAACATCATAAACAACAAAAGCAAAGGTGACAGGTTTGTTGGGCCTGCAACTGCAAAAAGCACCCTCTCCCAAACAGGAAAATATATAAATCCCGTATTTGCAGTGCATATTATTGCACAATAAATTAACAGGTAAAAGCATCATTGTCCTAGATTTGGGAGACACATTTCTTGGGTTTTGCTTGAGTTATTTTATTTGTATTTCAGAGAGATGAATGCAGAACATTCGGTCCTCGTATGCGTTGTTTGAGGACAGTCTTCTTTACCGCACTTAGCTCCCTCTGTTTGCCATAAAACCTCATCGTGATGTGTGTTTATGCTGACACCAGGTCTTTTCACCAAAGGGCGAGCCAAGGAAGCACTCGTTAGGAAGATGTACTTATGCTCTCTCTATTGGACAGCAGTGTCATTATTATATGCTGAGAGGAGTCATGAAGGAACCATCAAAACTCCTTAATTCACTCGTAATTCATATCACTTATTAGCCACTTGATAGACACACATAGAATATCGGTAAGGTATGCAACTCACTTCTCATTCAGTTTGTCCTCCATCCATCCTGTGTTTTCATTAAATTTAACACCAAACTTTGAGTGTTCATGGCACTACCTTGCGTAACATAACATCAACGTTTTCAGATGACCCATCGTGCAATGGAGCTGCTTCATCCTAAGCACAAACTGCTGTAAGTAGCAATTCGTCACAATGACTCGGTGCAATTCAAGAT
>KB310768.1:3634-41134 GCA_000328365.1 Capitella teleta
ATTGAGACTTGTTACGCCGTTGATGGACCCTTGCCAACTACAAAGGACCCGTCAATTACAGGTGAGTCTCCAGTCTTTACACTTGAAATTTATGATCTTTCAAGGGGAAACATGATCTCGTCATACCTTTAATTTTTACGTATATGCAGATATGGAATCTCAGGTTTAACTCCCAGGAACAATTTTATACCATTATTAAATAATAATTAATAATCATAACAAGGGATCAATATATAAACGAACCACCCTCTCAGTCAATTCAATTTCGCATGACTTTTGGTAATAATATTTATAATAAGTCTTTCACCGGAATGTCACTTCCTAATACCCCACAAAAAGGTCCATAATTATATACATTGAAAAATATATATATATATAATATGCAGTTTATTTCAAGAATAGTACCAGTTACAATGCCAATCAGTCATCGAGACCCCCTGAAGTTTCGTAAACACCATTGTCAACCGCAGTGAAAAATCCTTCATTGTAACTTCCGTTGAGGTCATTCGCCGGAAGTGAACTCTGATTGGTTGGATTTGGGTCAAGCACGTAGGTATCGTTGTCCACAGTGACAATATCGCCGTCGTCTCTTCTCAGAACATCATTGAGACTGGGAAGTTGTGATCTCCTTCTGGGCAGGTCAGGGGTCAGCGGAATCTCATCGTATGTCTCGTTGTCTCGTTGGATATGGTAGAAGTTCATCTCAGTACGAGGTAACGTCACATCTCGTTGGGTCTTTGCGTCATCGTGTCCCAATTTCCTCCTATGGAGAGAATCGTAACGAAAATGACGAGAACGAGGTGAAAATGTGAAAATGTGAAAATGTGAAGAAAAAAAAATAAAACAACATGCAGAAGATGAGGACGATGAGTTTGGGAATGACAAATGAGAGTAGAAAGAATATGATGTAATTGTGAGAATGAAGGGAAGGGAAGAGGGGAATTGTGGAAGGGAAGAATGCCAAATGCCCCAGAACACTCACCGAGCAAGCACTATGGCAGTCACAAGCACAGCAAGAACGGTAATGGCTCCAAAGATTACAAGTGCAATCATAGTCCCTATACAATGAAATAAAATATAAGAACATGACAAGGATACAAATCTTTCCGTTTACCATTCGATGAGCTGGGCGGTTCTCGGGCCATTTTGCGAGTAGTCTTAGGGCCTTCCGTTGTTGGCGTGTTTTCCCATTCAAAATCTACATAGTGAGGTATTGTAGTGTTGTCACCAGTGGCATTGGCGGCTGCAATGGGAGATTATAACCGTGACCACACCAATTCAAAGTGATGCAATACCTGTTTGACACAGTGTGGGCATTTGCGCTGTGCAATTCTGCATTCGCCATTTTGTGTCATTTTGGAGAATAATGCAGTTTTTTGAAGGAGATAAATCGGGTTCGCCATCTGCCCAGTTGGTGTAGAAGTTACCTGTGATTCAATAATGAATAGGATAAGCAAAGGTGCGTGTTCAGACCCCTGTGGTACAAACACAATTCTAAGATCACGAAATTACTTGTATTTCGTTTTGTTCTTACTTTGTCGAAAAATAAAATTAAGTTTTAAAAATATAACACGAACCTGCACCGGGGACTCTCAAACCGGATATCGTAGTCCAATACTCTCTCGTTGAATTATCGGTCAGTTTATCTCTTGCATCAATCAGGAGTTCTTTGGTTGGTCGAAGCAGGCGCCCACCAGCAAGTCTTGAAACTTTCAAACACAATCGATTTGCCTCGAACCAGTTAACTTTTTCGTTAAAGACATATACGTGGTTGTTAATTCTTTTTTCTTTCGAGCAGTCGCGCCCTAAACACGTGACAGTAAACGCTGAAATATAAGAATAATTAATTAACCAGTATAGATACTTCGATCAATCGGCATTTTAAGATGAAAATGGGGCCTAAAAAACCTTATAAAATTATATAAAGAGACACACAATATAATTCCTCTCAAAATGGTTTAGTAATTATATTGCAGATGTACGATCCTATTGAGCATTGGTTCATTGCAGTGGCTTTTCTACGCCTTCTCCCCATTCAGCCTTCAATGAGTCACAATTAACTAATTGAGCAATAAACAAGTTACACAATTTAACCATTTTCTTGGTTCTGTGTAATGAGCATTAGAAGGCTGTTCATTGTTGTTCTCAGAAAGTCCAAAGTTCGTTTGTGTTTTCAGCGGCCAAGAAATAAAACTGACCTAAACACAGGGGATGTTTTTCTTCCATGCAATCAGCTTTAACGGTGACAGGTATGTCGTCTTTCTTGTTGTATGCCACGAAAGCACACGTAGCATTGGTTGCCATGTCGTTGTGTATCCATGTTAAACTAGATCTGCCTTCTGTGAAACGAAATTGTAATAAAAATTAGATTATAACGAGATGATTGTAGAATGAAAACAGTAAAGAAGTAAAATAGTTTAACATTTGCAAAAGGAGACCAGTGGTGACTATGTACCGTGAGTTATAACGATAATTAAAAGAGAAAGAAAACGCGTTACGATATGTTAACGCACCACGTGTTGAGAAAACTCTTTGACTCGTTCTTGAGCCACACAGGAAGTTGACTCGGCTCTTGACAGATTCAGATTTCTCAGATGAACAAGCTTCAGTGCAATAATTTTCAGGCACTGATTGAACAGGTAAATTACTGAGGCAGTTGCACACAAACTTGTGGCCAGAATGACTTCCTTCATAATTCTGAAGCAGAAAAAAAGCGCGAAATATCGAAAATTGAAAAAAATAAACAAAAAACAAATGAAAATAAGTTGTCCGTGTTATAACTTTTCCTATTAAGATATCATACTTTGTTGGGTACATAATAGTTAATAAATAACAACCTAGGATTAACTAAGTGTATAATTGTCATGGCTGATATCGTACCTGTATTCCAGCCCACGGAGCTCCTTGCCTTCTACAATCATCCAGGCACTGAACTGTGGTACGGACTGTGTTACCTACACTCGGGGATGACGTATTCGGTGAACCAGATAATGAATAGCACCCCTGGTCATAGAGTGGTTCTTCGATACCATCACTCGACGCTGTACAAAAAGACATAATAAGTACACGTCATCTATGAGTGTTTTCAATTGATGAAACAAGAAGATTAATCACCAATTCCCCAATTCCAGAATGTTGCATGCACTGTTCCGTTGATCCATGCATGTTCAACGCCCAATTTCCGCATTTCATTTGTTGTTTCCTCGTTCGAATCTTCGCTGAACGGTCGAGGAAGGATTCTCGAGTCTCCCCGACAGGTTGATAAAGCAGTTGCATGATCTGAGATGTTTGCGGTGTAGTAGAGGGAGAGAACTGAAAGAGAGAGATGGAGAGAGGTGAAGAGGTGGAGAGGTGGAGAGAGAGAGAGAGAGAGAGAGAGAGAGAGAGAGAGAGAGAGATCTTATTGGTGATTGGTGGAATTTACTATAGTAATGCCTACTTTATACTAGTAATATGGGCCTCGGCGTGGAAAGGGTGTTGAAAAGTATCAGCTCAAGTTCTGTCCCACTCACCAGTACTTTCTGCTTTTTGGGTGATTGCACGAACTACGGTCAAGGCTTGTAAATACGAGCCTTCGGGGACCATACAAACTCATTTGATTTCTCCATTTCAAAAAAAAAAGTTATGACTCACACGATTACGATAGGGTCGAAGATCGAAGATCATATGTTGTGTTAGGGTCCGTTAGGCAGACGACAGCATAACCACCCGTCCGTTGGGATAACACATTGGATAAACCCACGCTGTATAACTTAATAATAATATGTTAATATATAAGACAGAGATTTCATTAATACCTTATTCAATGTAGCCGGAAGTTCTTATGGAGTTCGACACACAGAGCTTAAGCCGAAGGCTTGTTTTATCTAGATGTATATCTCATGTATCTCAGTATCTGCCATTATAGAACTTAGCTATCTTTTTCGGATTGGCCTTCTTGGCTTATGGTACACCGACAACCACGTGCATGGATGGGACGTCAAAGAAAGATGCAATTCTAAAAATATTTCGCTATTCACACTGATCAAACATGACACTGCAATTACATTAACAGAGGCTTTGGTTGGTAACTTCGGTTTCAAACCCAAGGCAGTTTACTCAGGAACAAACATGATCTTTATTGCTATGCACACGTTACCAAGCGACGTCTGTATTAAAACACGTTCATTGGCAACCGTAATCTTCTATTAGATTGTATATGCCATGCACATTTTTTCACACCATAGTGACGTTGCCTAAAACCATATATTTAACCGTGGGCATCATTACATTCCATGCCCCATAATGTATTATAATTATCATACTTACTGACTTCTTAATACCCAGGGTCTACTATCATGGCAATGAGGTCATGCATCATTAACCTTTTCGACTTCAAGGATTTTTATTTTAAAAAGCAATCAAATCAAACACAGAAGTAAGCTAAGAAAATAACTTTATGACGTTATAATTATGTTTCCAACTTGAGGGCTTTCAATTATGAGAGAGAGAGATAATGATTTATTTTGGCACAATATTTAACTAGATATATGAATACAATTAAGACAAAAGTATAATGTCCGTGTACACGACATATTGAATACTTTAGAATTCTAAATATGTTGACTTTTATGGAAAACCTATTATGTAATTATCTCTTATAACGTACAATACATTGCTCTGAGATTAAATAGTACAGAATATATTGTTATTGTAATCGTGGCGTAGTAGGACAATTAGCACGGATTGGTGATTCCTGCACGTTTGACCGCTCACCCCTCTTTATAATTATGTCGCCGCTGTCCTCTCGAGTGACCATCAGTAAGCAAACATTTGTGATGCGGAGAGGGCAGCATTGGTAAGTGTACACTCATAACATGATTTCTGTAGCTTTATTTTTTTTCTTTGTCGGAGTAACGAGCACGGAGTAAATATGAATAAATAAAAATAATAAAACTTTATTTTATAAAGCGTAAAATCACACATAAAGAGTGCTCGAAACGCTGATTACTCAGCACCCTCAGCGTCTGTACAAATATAATCACGCTAGTATGCCCAAAAGATGAGTTATACCTCAGCTACCACATTTTTAGTTTCTATAGTAAATCAAAATGCGTATTCTTTAGTTCTACAAGTTTAATATAATTATGAAATACAATTACCTGAGTCCAGAACGATCAGCAAAATGGATAATCTCAAAGCCAGCGCCATAGAACACACCGACACACACTGCTTACAAGAATACAAATAAATAAATAAATAAACAGAAAATTTCCACTGAAGAAGAACACGGATGTTGAGTTGTCGAGAAACGGATTTTTTTCTTTTTTCTTTCTTCGTTGGCTTAACGCTTTTCAGTTGGTTCTGCAGCGGAGATACATGTCATGATGCACGCCCCTCCCTTCATGGAGGAATCGCAAGAAAAGAAAAAAAAAAAAAAAAAAAAAAAAAAAAAAAAATATATATATCCGATGCTGTATCATGTAATAGTAGATTTAACTGCAACTTCCTTGTTTAAGGAATTCTTTTTCAGTTCTGACGTCATGGGTCGTGAGTGCGTTATGATTGGGAAGAAAACTTCTTTGAAGAGAAATAAAATCGTTCAAATGTGCTATGATTTATTTGTCATTCCAGAGGTGCGCTATGATTAAATATTATTAATAGAGAATGTAGAAGGTATTTCTAGTTCGCTGCTGTTAAACTAATTTGCAATAATTCAAAGGTTAACTCTTTTTCTTTAGTCTTTTATTTTTATTTTTATTTTTTATTTTTTTATTTTATTCTTATATTTTTACAGTTGGCTCCTACAAAATTATTCTTTTAACAGTATAAAGGGGAACTTTAAAAGTTGCGTAAAGTGTTAAGCCGTTGTCCCAGCCGTATGTACCACAACTCATATTAAGCCCTTTCCCTATAGACCCCTATTGCAAATGGATGCTTATAGCCATTGATCTTAACTACTAGTGTTGTAGTAGTAGTTAAGATCAATGCTTATAGCAACCAAAGCTAATTAACACCGCTTTGGTGGAACGAAGTACACAAAGAGGCCTCGATGGCGCAGCGGTAACGCCCTCGCCGATCTTGAAGAAAGTCGTGGATTCAATTCCCGGCGGGCAGTTTACCAGGGTTGAATTTTGCGTTTGTTCTTGAGGTGTACTGGAGCTCAATGCTATTAAATTAGTTCAATGGTTTGTCTAGTATTGGATTGATCTTCCTATTATTCTTGCTCTTGCGCAGTTTATAGAATTTCGCAAATTTCAGTCACTCACAATCATAAGCATTCCAATTCCCAGCATAACATTCGCACACCGTTATGACCATTGTCAAGTTTCGCCTAAATTTCTGTGATGCTATTTATTCATCTCTGCTGAAACTTCCCAAGTCACAGAAGGTTGAATTGTGAATTTTATTTAAAGTAAAAAAACTCCTCGATGACGCTACCCTTAGACCAGGTTCCCAAGTGAAAAGTCAAATTAACATTCAAAACAATGGGTTTACTATCTGTGTTTCGCAGTTCAACGCGATTGGCGTGTAATCTCAAATCAAAGCGCCTCCAACCCCTTTTATCGCCCACCACTGCTGTACGTGTGGCACCCGTCACTCGATCATGTTCGTCGTATCTGAACAACTTGGAACCTGTTGACTTATTTGACAGTCCTACGGACTTTGTGCCCTTTTCACCGGTCGTATTTATCCGCAACATGATGTTCAATGTCTTAATCCGGGGCTATTTCGACCCGGACTACAGTCTCCCTGAATTCAAAGCGGGCGCTGTCCACTCAGTGTGCCACGTATCGCAATTGCTGGCCAACGGACAGTTCGATGACATGGAAGGCCTCGTGACGAATGAAGTCATCACGAAATTGCGTCATCGTCACATGGATTTGAACGAAAATCAGCTCAATTGGTTGTCGGTTCACCCGAGGGACTGCATCTCGAAACGATGTCAAATCGGTGTGATTTTAATTGGTGAGCAGCGGTTTGTTGAAATTACGGTTGCTGTGCATGGAATTCACGGATTTCGGATGTACGAGCAAGCGGCTTCGATGGGGAAGGTCGAAGGTCATCCTCCACTGAACTGGAAGAACCATTTCCAGTGCAACTATCGCTTCATAAGGGACTACACGAAAGGAGAACACGACTCATGGACTATCAACCGACTCAACCATTTTGTGCTCATTAAGCAGCGTGATGACTGACATCTTTTATGTTTAATCAATCGTATTTTTCTGTGCTTAATAAATCATTTAATTATTTTACATCAAATGATCATTCAAGTTTCATATGTCTCAGAAATAAAATTTTGAGAATTAAATTTTTTTTTAATTGATTGATGCACGATGGCATGATGGGGTTTTACGGCTTCACCCAAACCGATCGGATGATACGGGCGGCAGAACAGAAGGCCCGGGACCGGGGTTTCCCCTTACTCTTATTGATAAATTCCAAGGGTTCTTTATCGAGCTCCCGGTCGATAAACATATCAAATACAAGATTCTTGTGACAGTTTTTAAAGTTTTACATAATACTGCGCCTTCTTACCTCAATGACTTAATACATGTACATTATTCTGACCGTCTATCACGTGGCAGCAGAGTGCCTGTTTTTACTGTGCCTTTCACCACCTCTGTTTTAATGCATGAGCGTGTTCTTAGTGTAGCTGCACCACGCATGTGCAACGTTTTACCGGACTATTTGAGAAGTGCTGACTCTTTTTAACAATTTTAAAAGTCAATTGAAAACATTCTTATTCCAAGAACATTTTTATTCCATGTAACCTGTTAATCTTTTACCTTGTCTATGTTCTGTTTAGCGTTTAGAGCTCCTTGGATTTTACGCTATATAAACTAAATTTTATTATTATTATTATTGTTATTCTGCATACCACCATAGATGAATCAATCAAATACTGTATGAACCACTAATTTTACAGGTTTTAGTTTCAATAATATGATTAATATCTGACCCACAGATAATGCTTAAAGTTAAATATTTATGATTGAGGTAATCTTTGAAACCCTTTACGAATATATTATCAATACGTCATTCATGCAACAAAACCTGTCTTATGACCTGTCGCATATTTGTAATGCGAACAGTATAACAGTAAAACCTCGATGTGTCCGTCCCTTGAATGTCTCTCTGTGTCGAAGTGTTTTCGAAGTCCCGACGATTCTCCTATACTTTACTATTAGCATTAACATCTGTCCCTTGAACGTCTCTTTCTCAAATTTATCCTGGTGTCAAAGTGTTTTCTGTGTCCCTGAGACATATTTTTGATCTATAGCTCAAAGTCGGAAAATTCTATAAGCATATTTCTCAGTTTGGTTACTTCAAAGAGAGTTAGGCACAGTTGCTTACAAAGCATCAAAACATCCCCGCCCCACAAAACAGTCGGCAGCCTTTATCTCTCCTCTGTTTAAGCCTCGACCAAAGCGAGGCTGACTCCAAATATCAACGGACCGTGGATCTCAAATTGGGCAATGTTGTTGGTGTGTTGTGATGATCTTTAATGAATTGCTGACAAAAGACAGCTCGCATTCGAAGCTAGAGTTAATTAAAGAAATCCAGCCTTAAATCTATTATGACAGCTTTAATATCAAAGGACGCAACAATAATATCAAAGATATGTTTGTTTAGAGTGTTTATGCGAGAAACAGTATAAATCTAGTGACCAACAGTCTTCAGCATCATTAGTTGTTCATCAGCTTAATTTAGAGCTACAACAACCTTCCGTGAATTCCCCCCCTCCCCCAAGATTTCAAAGATATTACTTTCACCTTTTGACATTACTTTTTTTTATTAACATTTGTTAATTACTGTTTCAATCACAACATCATAGCCTCTCGCGGTTTATAAGTGCATAGCGCATATCGTCAATCAAAACGTCAGAACACGATTTGAAATCATAACGCTCATATCATAACGGCCTCGATCCGTCCGTCAAAGTATCCCTAAGTGAGGCTAAGTCGAAGTAATTGAGCTAACCCCACGAACTTCGACACATCGAGGTTTAACTGTACATAATGATGTGAACAGCACATCATTATTGGATAGCAACAAATTATCTCTTCCTGAACCATCATGGCCTTTGACCTTTGACTGACCAATGACTCAGGCGGGTAACTGACTTGTGCTTTCATAAATAAATGTTTTGAGTCAAAGGTTTTTGCATTTGTTGGTGAAATGCACTGAATTACGCAATTCGTGTTGTTCGTATTCTCCATATTAAACAATAACTATTAATATACAAGAATACGTGTGAGAGTAATGAACATTGAATTATATCTGAATATGCTACGACTATCAACTCCCTGTGTGTCAATATCTCCTCTTTCCAAAAAAGCGGATTATTGCAACCAGTTATAGGGGCAACACTGTCATGCTGATCAAACTCCAAAGTCTAAACTCTGAATATACCAATGATGACATAAATTATTACTTTTTATGATATAACAATGATAATGATAATTCCCACCATGATCATGAGTAGACGTCCTGAATATGCCGTGTGCAAGTTGCTCGATCTTTGCATCATTCAGCGATTGTTCTCCGTGCAACTGAATGTTTTTATGTTTTTGACAAAGCACCTGAGCATCCATCACTGCCTTCTAATATTCATGATCAAAACACATTGCCTCCTTAACATTCATTTTTGATATCTCCAAAGTTCTTTGAATCCTTTGCCAATTGCATCCATCACTGTTTCATTTTTATTCCTTATGGAGGTATGGAGAATTCAGATCATGGATTCCATGGCAACCAACTTCAGACATCTATGGCAAATAGTTTCAGCGTTTCTCATTGAGTCTCGCCATTGACACAGCTAAGATCATTAAAACTTAATTGTATTAATTAATTTAGTTTGTATTTTTTTTTTCCCACAGAAACTTTGGAGATTCTTATAGTATTATGATCTTGTGCATGTACAGTGTATTGTATACATTATAGGATCAGAATACGATTGAATATTAGATTGGAGAAGTTCAAAGTTCATGAGTACAGCCCTCTCTCAAATCTTAATTGTGCTGGCTTTGCTTCAGCACCCACGTCGCTCAGATTGTTCGAGAATCTCTCTCTCGAAGTACCATGTGCTTAACCCGGATGCGACCGACAGCAATGACCAGAGTCCGAGGCGGACGGAATCGTGAATTAGACTCAAACGGAGATTACCGCAAGCAGTGAGGCACCGAAGGAGAATTGTTATTCGCGCAGGATTGGGTTTAGAGAGTGAGGTGTTGTGTCGATCTGTGTAGCCATTTGATTTTAATATATTTAGAACCACAACTTTCGTGAGTACTTAGTGAGAACATTCCCAAATTAGAACTGAAATTAGAACTGGGGTTTATTGTTCACATTAGTTATCACGTGTGCGTCCATTCGGCTTTTGTAAATGCGAAATACGTATAAACTCTACAGATTCACTCCTCTCTCACGTTCCCCATGCTTACATAGTGCTGCTAATAGGGATGGGGAACTGAATTTTAAGTGATGTTCTATTGACTCATAGCACCAATTGATAGCATTCCGTGCCAAAAAGACCATGCCTGGATGCAAGCGTAAGGAAATAATGCATTCCGAATATCGGGGTTAGCATTGCGCCTATGGGAGAATGGCTTCCATTACGAAGTATAGGAGGCAAACGTCAGCTGATGGCTTGGTTTGGCTGATGGCTGATTGGTTCCGTTCCCCTCGTGAAGCTATCGATTTCAGCCAATCAGAGCAGATCATCTTCGCCATTAAAGGACATCTTTTTTGTTTACGAAACGAAAGCGCATGCGTGGTGCACTCTGGCTGACCTTTTTACTGTTTCAGGATGAGAAACCATTGTAGGTGTCCTAGAAAATCGCTTGTTAAAATAAGAAAAATAGCGAAAAAATATTTTTTTTTTTGCTCCTGACTGGTGGCAAAATGATTATTCTATCTATTTCCGAAAAGAAAATAAAAAAATATCCAGGGGTTTAGTCACAGGACACGCTGATATGACGAGGCCCATTGTAAAAGATGGACAACTCGGTGTTTCATCACAGCTCCTGACGTCACGCCTAATTAGCATTATATCTCCCGCGAAATCGTTAGGAATAATATTCCTTGTGTGGGCCAGGCATAGGAATCATTTTTGGTGCATCAAATAACGACTCAAAGTCCATTTTTAACCAGTTCTCCCTCCCTATAATTATTATTTACAACGAGCGAGCACTGGTGAAGGAACTCAGTCACTGAGTCTGCTCGTCACTGGCTGCATCACCGTAGTCCTACACGTACCTCACCCTGAGGCACAGAGGAACTCGGAGGATGCACATTTATGTACGCAATCATACAGTGATTACTATAATAAATAGCAGACGGAGACTTGACAATTTTTCGCTACGTGCATTTGCAGTTATTGAGTTGATAGTTGATTCGCAATAACAGTGTTCATTTAAGCTTTGATCGTGAATCAATGAATAATGCAACGTAATCTTGTATTTTCAAGATCATCAATTGGTAAACTCAGTGCGTTATGTTGACTTTGCACTTCGGCCACACGTCGGAGATTGTGTAAATACACTGAAGCTAGACAGTCGCTTTTTTGGGGCTTTGTCCTTTCTGCTTTATAATAAGAAGCACCGTATCTATGTGGGAAGTCACACTCAGTGACATTCATCAATGGCTGACTCCATTCATGGACATTTTAAAAAATGCGCTTTCGTAGATTGATTCGCGATTGATGCTATTGCCACGGACTCCTGCTCGGAAGCCGATGACAGCAATTGAAGCAGTAATTGACGAGCGCCATTAAGTAATCCTTAACATGTCACCCGTTTCTAAACTTTTTGTTTTTCCTAAATGTTCTTCCAGCATCAATCACTTGATGTGAAACATTCATGACCAAACAATGGCTCATTTGTCTTCAACATTTTGAATGGTTATTCAAAATGTACAATTCAAACATCATTTTATGGTACTTCTTCTTGCCTGACCACAGAAGACTTTGGCAACCCATGCTGGAGCTGTGAGAACTTAGGTAAAGGGTTGTGCAGTGTTTCCTAGCAACCCCAAAACAAACCGATTCATGGGAAACTTGTCACTTGGCAACCAGCGATGACCTTAAAACAGACAGTTGCAGCGTTGCTCTTTCAGTCGCCATCATGGAGATTCGTCGTCTGCTTTGGCTGCTCGTCTGCTTGGCGAACTTCGAGGAAAGGCTTTGTGCGAAGTTTGTGGATCTTTCAAACAGAGGGCTGACATCCGTTCCTGAAGATATCGCATCGAATGTCACTCATCTATATCTCAACGTTAACGATATCACAAGAATTCGGCAATCCGACTTCAACGATAAGTACCCCGATCTTGCTCAACTTCATATAAAATGGAACTACATCACATCCATTGAGAGTGGCTGCTTCAAAGGACCAAGTCTAAAATGGCTTTTTCTAGATTCGAATAAACTGACGTCCATTCCCGATTTACACGAAGTGAGCATCTCTCTGATCGGACTTTACCTGGACTCAAACGAAATTACAACGATAACATTTGATGAACTAAGTTATTTGACCAAACTAACTGGCTTATGTCTATCCGGCAACCGCCTCACAACATTGCCGGACATCGCCCAGTTCATGCCATCATTGAATATCTTATGGTTAAACAAGAATCCATTGGACTGTTGCTGCAGCAACGTCTGGCTGAAGCAAAGACGCACAGGTTTGGGTCTTGGATTGAGTGATTTCCCCTGCAAACATCCATCTGGATGGAAATCCACGACATGGGATGACATCACCGAGGACATGATCCTGAGACAACCCTGCCAGGCATCCTTTCCGACCCCACGCCTCTGTGGTGAGTATTCTACTATCGATGAAATAATGTTGAAACTATCACCTTACAGTGAGTATCGTCATTGAATGTCTATAAATGTTAACAGTCATTGTTTATTATTAAACAATAAATAAAACAATCACAGATGATTGGCTGGCAATGCTATTTTAATACTCATGGGTTGTTTTCTGAATGGAAAAGTTCCAATGGTTTAATCAAAGGTTCATGTATGCTGAAATATTGACTACTGTGGTGAGTATTCTGGAGGAGAGGGCATGCTTTTGAGACAACCCTGCTAGACATCCTCTTTGCCTCCACGTCTCTGTGGTGAGTATACTACTCAGTACTTGTATGTTCATCAAAATATCACCGAAACGTGAAACTCCACCCATTCATTCATTAGTATCGTAATTGAATGCTTATAAATTCTTTATAGTACATGTATTCATTGGTTTTTTTTTTTTTTGTTTTTTTTTTTTTTAATTAGTGAAGAACACAGGTGGTTAGTGCCATAGACATGGAAGTTAACTTGCACCAACAAATTGGGACATCGCTCGTGAAAAGCGGCCCTTGTGTGCCGCCGGTTGCCACGGCAACCCTGTCATCCGCTCACGAGATTTTTGCAGAATCCGGTTTCGGCGAACCAAAAACGCTCAAATTTTGCACACATTAGTATAATAATTTGTTTGCAAATCTCGGCTTGGTTTTATCAGTTCTTTGTAATTTTACTCGCATTATGGTATAAACTTTATGTCGGGTTGAGCATTATTTATAGTTCGTGCGAAACTACAAGCAAGTCACTCACTTTGGTGATTCGTTATGACTTTATTTCACATTATAATTATTATTTATTTAATATTTATTATATTATTGTATAATTATTATATTATTACTTCCTTCTTTCTATGTAATATTGCATGTATATGTGAAATAAATATTAGTATTATTTATTAATCATGTCTTTACTTCCTGATATGTTTTTATATATGAATAAATTATTATTATTATTATTATTATTATTATTATTATTATTATTATTATTATTATTATTATTATTATTATTATTATGTACAATTGTACATACATATATATACCGTGACCTAAAACGCCTCCCCCATCTCTCTCGTGTCACTGTTTATCATAGTTAAGCCACCCCAATGCGTTCGCCTGACTGGCACTATCGTTCACGTCTCACAAGTTTCATGTATTTTTATAAACATGTATTTTTTTCTTCTCGTGTATCAATTGTTACGTAACCTGCAGAACTCCGAGGTCACTGAGAAGGTAAGCGCATCGGGTCCGATATTCATGACGCACCGATTTTCAGCGGACTTCTATGCCCCCTGACCCCTGACCCCTCTGCGCTCGCCGTTCACGGTCGACTTAACCCTGAATAGTTCTCATAATCTGCTTGTGGTCATTTGAGCGCTTCGAGAGGGGCGAGAGTTCAGAATTATTACTCAGCAGGAAATTGCTCAGAACTATGGATTAGTAGGAGGCATCGGTTCTATTTTGCGTTACTTTTGATCTCCTGAAGTGCGCTCAGCGGTAAGTTCCGTGAGCCATCTCTGGCTATATATATTTATTAGTTGTGTACCTGTGTTAGGTACCTGTATTTAGTTATTAGTGAGACAAGCAATCTTACAATCTTACCTTAGCAGGTGTTCAGTTTGGATCTCTTTCTTGTTTACCGGCCTTATCTCCTCTTTCACTCCATTTGGATATGCTGGTTGCATAGTTTTTGACTGGTTTAAAATTAAAATCTCGATTAACTTGCATAATTAAGTGCCTGCAGTTTGAAGTAGAGTTACTCAACTTATGTGTACACTTTGAATTGTTCGGTCTAAAATTTCAGTTTCGAATGTTTAGCATATACACATCCATTGTTTTCCTGTTCTATTTCATGAATCTCAAATTGAAATATGTATTTCCAATAAAAAGAAATATAGTTCATACACTTTAGTGGATAAAACGTTAAAATACATGAAGCTTGTTACCAATACGTATAGAAAAGGCGAAGAAAATTTTTTTCTTCGTAGCTGCTGACCCTTCATACAGAGTTACTTGACCTACACAGGGTGTCATGCTTTAGCAATCTCATGACCAAACACAACTGGAAAGTTTACTTAACATTACTTCCGCTACTTCGGCCTGTGCTACTTCTATCAGCCAGGTAAGGCTTTACTGCTGTGCATGGAGTTCTGCGGTACTTACAATGTACCCAGTATTGATTAAGGTTTTGTGCAATACAAACTACAATGTACGTTGTTTATAATTTATATTCGTATAGGCCTAATAGTTCACGACCAAGAATAGCGAGAAATCAATTAACTTAGTTGCATGTCAGTTCATGAATGCCTTTCACTTCTAACCGTTATGTAATTTTATTTTATTGTTGCATGGTATTTCTATCTTAACTCTATAGCTTTGGACTCACATAACAGAAATATTGTAGTCTTCATCTTAGCACCACAATACTTGTTATTTGCACAAACGAACTATGGTATTTCTATCTTAACTCTATAGCTTTGGACTCACATAACATAATTATTGTCGTCTTCATCTTAGCATCACAATAATTGTTATTTGCACAAACGAACTATCTGCGATTTCACTTCCATAATTATGATTCCATATTATTATTGTTATATTATATTATTATATTTATTATTATTATATATATTATTATTATTCCATATTAATTATGATGCTCCTAAACCTCTGCGTGACTTACACTCGTGTACGGATCTTTTCGCCAATGTTGTGGTTTCACTTTCGTTTTCTTTTGTTTCGCAGACGATGACGTGCAGTCGACCCGGTTACGTAACAGTGGTTGGCATCACTATGTTTATTCTGTTGGCGGCTGGCACTCTGCATATCCTCAATTGGTGGGACTACCTTGTGAAAGCAGGCAAGGCCTTTGAGAACTAATTTATTTATTTATGAAAGTCTGAAAATTGCCAATTCGTTCCGTTTACGACTTTTCACGCCTCGTTATTCACACAGATGTCTACGAGCGAACTGCAGCGACGATGTGGGAGACCTACTCCAACAGACTGGCCTTCAGCCAGTGGCAGCTCTTCACCTGGGTGGCTGTGTACGGTCTGCAAGTATTCTGGATCCTGTACGGCTTGGAACTATGTTGTCGGAAAAGCAGATCCGGAACTCTCTACTCTGATGTCCCGATCCTTCCGCCGTCAGTCTACGTATTTTTCTCGTTAGCAGTTGCAGCTACGTTTGCTTGCCATGTCATGTGGACATCTTACACCTTGCATGACTACGCCCCTCTGCTCATGTTGCTCAGCTGCGTGTGTTCCTACGTCAGCGTATTCATTGCTGGCAGTTCTCTGAATCGTCACAAAATAGCTTTGTACGCTGACGTCAAATATGTATGGGAGAGCCAATGGTTGGTGCATAACGCCCTTGGAGCGTTTGCAACCATGGCAACGATTGTTCTTCTGCATCAGGTTATTTCGCAGGTGGATGCCCTGTATAAGTTGGGCGACGCCGGTCCCTTGTATCTCTTCATGGGGTTGCTGCTGCTTCACCTCATCGTCTGGCTGCTCATCGATGTGTTGGCTTCGAAGCAGATCTTTCCTTTCATGTTTACACCGTTTTTGCTCTGCATAGCATCGTTTGTCCAAGTTGTACTCATACACATGAGCCAAGTCAATGACGTATTTCTTATGTCCGCTGTTTTCTTGGGATTTTCTTGTTTCCTAACTGTGGTCAAAATGTGGAATGCTTGTGGTGTTGGCTGTCACAAAAGTCACGCGTAATCCTTTTTTTTTTTTCCTCATGAGATTACCGCATATTTTTCTTTATTAATCTTGTTTTTGCTTATCAAATGTTTTATTATTTTCTTTGGGCTAACAATGTCAAATAAATTTGTTCGTATCTTTTCTAATATTGAGTTCTTGTTTCTTTGCACGGGTACCGTATGGACGAGTTGTTGCTGGTTGTAGAAAATAAATATGCGATAATACACACAATTATACACAACGGATATCCGTTATATCAACATAATTTTATACCATTCAATCACTTAATTTTATATAAATTCAAATGTTTCAATTTTAAAGAAAATAGTATACATTCACCCACTATAACGCAACTCCTACCAATTATTAGAAATGTTCCTCTGCATCAATGAATTATATGCTTATTAATATCGTTCAGCATTGTATAGCAGGTTTTATTTCACAGAAAAACAACTACTTGCCATCACATTCATGCAGTGCATGCATCTGCATGTATCAACGTAACAATTGCCTCGTTAATCACAACGACGTCAGTGATAATCATTGAGTTGATCAGTATTGGAGCTCAATTTGTGTTGGGACATCATATTATAGGAAGAAAACCAATATATTATATAATTTCAAGCATTTGTGATCAAGATTGTCCAGTGATGCATGTTATTATACATGATTATATTTATCAATATATTTCTTGTTCGTGGTTTGAGCGACCGCGTTCAGCAGATGTGCTGAACGAAGCAGATAATTTGTTGGACCATCTCGTGCTGACCAAAGCAGTCAGCGTTGCATCTCAGTTGTGCTGATCTCCTGGATAGCGTACCCTCCTGCATGACGACATGACAAGGCGCCTGCCTAGTTTAAGACGTTTAAAGCGTATGCTAGCGGTAGGCCTATGTACTAAATTCGCTGATGACTATGATGTTAAATTCAATCCCTCTAAATTAAAGCAAGCGATTGGTTTATTTTGATTTTTTTGGTGGTTTTGATTTTGTTCCAGTTGTTAATTTCATGGGTGGCACTATTGATGTCGTAAAGGAAGCACTGCATCTGGGGAATTATATCTGGAATGACAGGCATTGCGAATTAGTGAAGCGCATATCCAATGATTTTATGACAAAAGTGAACATGGTTAAAGCTAATTTTGGGATTACTCATGTTGATATTGTTTATAAGTTGTTCAAAACGTTTTGCATGCCATTATATTGAGCACAGCAGCTTGACTTGAGTCACCCATCAACGGAATTGTTAAATATATCCTAGCGCAAACCCTAGCGATCCTTATATTGAACCTCCCATATAGAACACATTATGGCAATCTTCTTCCTATAATATGTGATGCCATCCCCTTTAAACAGCAGCTTTGCAATAGAAATCTTCGTTTCATTCAATCCCTACACATGTCATCTAATCCTATCATTAACATGCCAACAATCTTGTACATGCAGGCAGCTGCTCATCAATATCCAATTCATTCTCACATTTTTCTCAAATTTACCATCATAATAGAAACCAAATCATGTCCATGAAACCTTCCAATTTATAGAATACTATTGTTTAGGATACAACAAACGGAAATTTAACAAAGGACTTACTGTATACAAGAAATATATGTGTAAATACGAAATAACGTTTTTAAGTCAAATTGAAATTAGTTTGAACTCTATTTGTGTATATAATATGTGGATTTGTATGCTTTTCATTTTTGTTTCTGTTCTATTTTATTTTTCCCCCTTTGTGTATGCATGTGTGTGTCTATGTGTATTATTATTATAATTATTATAATTATTATTATTATTATTATTATTATTATTATTATTATTATTATTATAATTATTATTATTATTATAATTATTATAATTATTATAATTATTATTATTATTATTATTATTATTATTATTATTATTATTATTCATTTTACTCATTACACATCCTGTTCATCATGTTCATTAGGGTAACCCAAGCAAAATATTCAACACAAGGTTACATAATTTTCACTTGTAACCCCAAGAAAACTCCTTGAATGCAGCCATGCATGACATAACAAGAAAGGGACCCTTCACCCGATGGTCACGGAGTACAGTCAATCTTTGCTCTCAGCAAATACAGCCTAGGATCGATTGCTCAAATACTACACACTCTAGATTTTTTTTCTTACAAAAATCCCCTTCGACAGAGCTTAACATATTCGACAACCAAACCATAATCCGACCATGTGACATATATCATATTAGTCATATTAGTCATAAGGAGTTGTTGTAAAGTTTCTTCAAAAGCCTTTGAGTGAAAACTGAAAATTTTGGTGATGTCACTTTGAAGTTTGGACTGACAGTGCCGTGATGTCGGCGCCGTTCGTGTCGGCCGTAAATGCTTCCAAACCTGCGAATCGCAAGGTGAGTCAGGTAATAACGTGTGTTAATAGTATAATTAGTATAATTAACGTGTATTAATAGTATAATCATACGGGTGTGTGTGGTTATATTACTAAGAGTATTATTCCTGTAAATGTGAGTTCATTGCTGTTGATTTTTGGGCTGAAAATCAACGCCAATGATACTCAAAGTGATGTTGTTTCGTCTCCATGTATACATAATCATTGAACAATAATAATTATATGCAAAGCAGGTGTTCAGTTACACTAATAAAATATATCAGCCCACCTACGACCATTGTGCAATTTACGAGCCTCTTAATCTATTGACTTTTGTATTTCGAATTCTACTGCATGTAGCAGATCTCAGATCAGTTAATTGGTGCTGGGAAATTTGGAATAATTATAATAAAAGCTACACTTATTACGAATGAGCATACAACGTCCATACAAGTTGGCAATTGTATTATGTTACATAATGTGAATACCGTGACAGGAACACGAGGCATGTTACAGGGCAGTAGGTCAACTTCATTGTATACATTGATCAAACAGTGCGTGACCCCAGATCGAGAGTCAACTGAGCAGAGATAAAAAAAGTTACTGCTTTCGATATGAGAGGAGACTGTGAGGTGCGTGTTCGTGCGTGTTGCATTTGGAATCGTATGACAACGATTCAATTCAACACGGAAGTCTCAATAATTACACCTGTTGTTTGCATGGATAGTATATTAACCACGACTAATATTGCATTATTATCAGTATTGACACTCCTTAATAATGTCTAGATATCCAGTGAATGTTCAATTACTGCTATGACATATCATGTTGTGGAAATCCAGAAGCATCAGATTAGTAAGCATTAATTCCGGGTTTTCTTACAACGCATTCAACAGACCACACACCTGCATGCACTCAATCAGTCACACGTACATCATTAAATTCTCATTGATCCCGCATTTAACGGACCCCACGGCCAAAGGTCACCTGACAAGTTTAATCAGGAATATTATGTTACACCAGACACGGTCACAAGAAGTTCAACATCCACGGAATATAGCACCGGACAGGGAAGCAATTAGGGTAGTCTGGGAAAAAGTGTAAGAAGCGAAGGACCTCCACCGTTCTCTCGGTAGCGCAAGTGACTTGATGTACTCAGAATAAATCATTGTTAGTGGACAGGTGCCTCCCTCATCCTTTCGACAGGGCACTGGTTCGTATACCCGTGATTAGGCAAGAGCTCCTAACGCATTAGAAGACAGCCAGGGGCTGAGATCTTACAGTGGCGACCACGACGGGACAGAGTACAGCAACACAAAAGTACAATGGCTGAGCATCAAGAAGCCCTTTTGTACCTACAGAGAGAATTGGAAGAGGTCCAGAGACGACTGGCCGAAATGAACCAGCAGCAGCAGGAGCAGCATCCGGCAGCTGTCGTGTTCCAGAACCACCTGCTGAGAGACAGAGAGGAAAGGGCAGTGAGTCGTGAGGCCCAGAGGATTTCGCCGTGCGACGGTGAGGATGCTTCCCAGCTCCGGCGGTACTTCAAGGACCTATCTCTCGTCGGCGTGGAACAGAGGATAGATGTTTTTCGGCAGACAGCATCAGGACCGCTGAGGTGGGAGTGCGAGCGACACCTCACGGATCATCCCCTGCTTGGATGGGACGAGATTGAAGATCACCTTCTCAAGGCCTTCATCTCAACAGACCACCAGGACAGGTTAAAAGAGGACCTCCGGCGAGTACGTCAGAAGACCCACGAGACACTGTTGTCTTACAACCGGCGCTTCAGGGAGATGGCCAGAGATGCTTTCCCCTTTCCCCGAAACCAGGAGCAAGAACGGGAGCTAATCACACTCTATGGAAAGGGATTGGCCTGGAACGAGGTGGCAAAGAAACTGGCATCGAGAGGTTGGCCGCAAGACCTCGAAGCAGCTCTAAGAGCGACGGAAACGATGGAAGCCAGTAAGACTGTTTACGACCGCTTCGATCGGCACGAGGCCATGGAGATCGGCGAGATGACCCGCCAACCACAGCCACAACAGCCATCACAGCCGTCTCTCGACATCCAGCGACTTCACAGCCACGTCGCCAAACTCGAGGCGAAACTAGACCGAATGCAGCGCCCTCCACCCTCATCCCGGAAATGCTTCAACTGTGGCCGGGAAGGTCACCTGGCAAGGAACTGCAGGGAACTCGATCGAAGGCAAGTGCACGCGCCCCGCGCCGGCTCCGTCAATCAAGTGCATAATTCAAAAAACTAAGTGATCGGCGTGCCAGAATTAAATTGTCATTGTCAGGAGTAATGGTAACATTTTTAATTGATACTGGCGCGTCGAGAAGTCTCATTAACCGAGAAACTTATTTGAAACTGAATAGATTAGGAGTTAGAAATCCTACGAATGTAAAGTTAATGACCTTAACTGGCGAAGATATTCGCACCGATGGGGAAATAAAATTGCCCATTGACAAGATAGGCGCGCATAATTTCATTATTATGCCAGAGATGGATAACGCTGGTCTGTTAGGTCACGATTTTCTTGAAAAATTTAACGTCCATCTGAATTTCCAATCCAAGGTTGTTTCAATTCTTTCCGAATCTTTCCCCATGACATTACATAACTTTGTTCCCATTCCTCGTTTCTCGGTCTCAGAGGTTCAAATTGTTGATTGTCCACCGTACCTGAATGGCGTAGAGCGGCATAGAGTATTTCGACCTGAGCTCGGTCACTGCATAACCACGGCGCCGCTTGTAATAACCACAGAAGGCCCACCCATCCATCAAAAGCCGTATAGGCAGGCGCTAACGAAGCGAAAAATCGTCGAAGAGGAAATAAGTAAACGATTCTGTATTGACTATCGCAAAGTAAATGCCGTCACAGTTAGAGACTCTCATCCTATTCCAAACATTCAGCAGCTCTTTGATAGTTTAGCGGGTGCCAGAATATTCTCAACTCTCGATCTCAGAAGTGCTTATTGGCAAGTTGATATGGCCCCCGAGGCGATTCCCAAAACCGCATTTTGCACCAGTTATGGCCTTTATGAATTCCTGCGCTTACCTTACGGACTGAAGAATGCTCCAAGTCAATTCCAACGCATTATGAATCAATTACTTTCCAAACACTTATCAAAAATTTGCCTTGTGTATTTAGATGATGTAGTGATATTCTCAAAGACAGAAGCAGGACACAAACAGCATCTAACAACCATCCTTGATACCATCAATCAGGCTAATCTCACACTCAAGTTAAAGAAGTGTCATTTCGGTAAACCTCAAGTGGAGTTGCTAGGTTATGTAATCTCAGAGAAAGGAATTTCCCCTCAGGCAGGCAAAGTTGAAGCCATTAGGAACGTACCGTATCCAGCTGACCTAAAAGAGGTCAGATCCTTCCTCGGAATGGCGGGATATTACCGCCAATGCATAGAAAATTTCGCAGTTGTCGCCTCACCTTTGGTCAACCTGACTAAGAAGGGTGAATTATTCCGCATCGGCGAGGAAGAGAAAGCCGCGTGGGATGCGCTGAAAGCCGCGCTATGCTCGAGCCAAGTTATGCGTTACCCAGACCCCGCGAAACCCTACCTATTGTATACCGACGCTTCGCAGTACGCGACCGGCGCGATCCTTGTACAGGTAGACGAAGAAGGTGTTGAGCGACCAATCCAGTACACCTCAAAGCAACTCACTCGAGGGCAGCAGAAGTGGAGCACTATTGAGCGTGAAGCTTTCAGTATAATCGCAGCGCTCAAAAAGCTACGGCCTTATCTGCAAGGTGCCGATTTCACTATACTCACTGACCACAAGCCGTTAAGAAGTCTCTTTAAGTGTGAATTAAAGAACAGTCGCTGTCAACGCTGGGCCATGCAAATTTCAGAGTTCAATTGCACGATTCAGTACCGAAGAGGAAAACACAACGTACGCGCCGACATGTTGTCCCGCATAAGAGTTCCTATGGATAGCGTACAAGAAACCTTGACCGCGCATAACTTCAGTGAAGAACAACGCTCTGTCTTTGCACCGGAATGGGAAGAAGCGGAGACTGGTGAGAGTGAAGATTATGTTGTTGAAGCAGGAGAGTTGTATTCCATTCGTTTACCATATCCTGGAGCTGTTGGCTATCCTCGCATTGTACTTCCCCCTTCCCACCGCGTTTCCGTTATTCGGGATGCTCATGTTGAAGTAGGTCATCGTTCCTTGTTACCTACCTTGAGGAGAGTTCAATCGTTTGCCGTGTGGCCAAAGATGAGAAATGACATCATAGCTGTCTTGGACCAGTGTTCTCATTGTCAAGGAAACCGTCCTAATCCCCCCAAAGCACCCCTTGTAATCACGGAAACCCCTAACCAGCCATTTCAAAAATTTGGTATTGACCTCGTAGGTCCTTTCCATCCATCGCCCTACAATAACAAATACTTGCTAACCGTCATAGACCACCTCACCGGTTGGGCTGAGGCCATTCCCATCGCTAACAAAACTTCAAATTGTGTTTGGCAGGCATTGTACAAAGAGATTTTCCCCAGGTATGGTTTCCCCATTGAATTGGTAACAGACCAAGGTCTTGAATTTAACAGCCGAGAGATTAGAGAATGTTTCGCTCAATTAGGGATTAAGCATCGTCGGACTAGTCCCGGACACCCACAAACGAATGGCATGGTTGAGCGATTTAACCAAACGCTGAAACACACACTTAGGAAGTTAGTAAACAACGACACTTCCGCATGGGAAGATCGCCTTGCCGAAGCCATGATGGCTTATCGAATATCAGAGCACAGAGGTCGAGGAATGTCACCATTTTATTGTACCTTCGGATTCCAACCGAATGTCCCCGAAGTGAGTTTCGAGGATTCGCGTTTTGAGACCCTGGCAGAAGCACAGAAATTAGCCTATGAGACTCAGAACGCTCAGAAGCAGTCCTAACGCACTTGAGAGATGGGGCATGGCGTGTGGTTAGCGTGCGCGGAAAAGTGATTGGTTGCCAAAAGATTACGTCTAATGCTCTTACTCCCCCTGGCCCGGTCAGGCATATCAATATCGATAGGATACGTTTGGTACCACCAGAACTGGACTGGACCCCAGTGCAGCCAAGACCCCGCCGCTACAGAGGACCATCGGACGCCCGGACCTTGACATTCGCCAATCGCACACAGGACCAATATTCCGCCGTTCCAACCGACTCGCCGACCGTTGTGAAATTGGTCAGAAAGCGGAAACACCACCCCGACCCCGAAAGTCTGGACCGAGAGAGGAAACAGGCCCGAATAGCTGTATTGAAAGAAGTGCGGGACTACTTCTCGTAGCAGTAATCGCCCTCTGCTACGCCTCTCTAATCACCGACGCCCCGCTGGCCCGCATCGTGCTCGTCAAGAAACGGCCGGCATTACGAAGAACTTTACATAACCAAATTGCTATATTTTACCATTAATAGGGCATCTTACGGAGAGCTTGTTGCCTCCGGAGAATTTAATCATTTTGAGAATTCATGTTCCATGCATCAAACTATCTTATGAGTACCTCTACAGACATGTGTATATCACTAGGTTAGATAGGGATAGTCTGGGATTCAAGATATCGATTCTTATTTTGGCTGGGTAAAATATGCGCTATTGAATGTGTTCTCCGTACCATTACCTGGACTGATCACCTAGATACGAGCGGAGGCATCCGAAGTAGGCGTACGACTAAAATTGTAATTGTAATTGAAACGGAAACGTATATCTTTGATCATCCCGAATTATGTCTGTCACCTATCCGTCATAAACCCTTAACCTGCTTTGCAGTATCTATCCCCCGTAAACAAGTAAACGTTACGTTGAAGTATAGCCGCGTCCGTTATCCCGAATAACTTGAAGAGAGTACTGTCAGATACAGTACTGATTAGTTCCGCCTGAGATAATTTTGAAGAGAGATGTCCTGAATAATGGACAATCACGAAGCGCATGCAGGGCATGAAACGAAGAGAACGATAGAATGCATAGTATAGCATTAGAACTTACCAGGGAAAGAGTAAGTTGAAGTAAGGGTACTCTCATGACATGTATAACCCCATTAACCATTTTATTTCAGGTCATTTATATTGAATGGGTCGTCCTAATGTTGTATCACATATTAGGGAACTTGGCACTGAATGCCAAGGCCGGGGCTACGTTCTTGATCCTCTTCCCCGAGGAAGTGTATTTTCACATAACGAGTTTTAGCTGTTGTTTAGCCAGGGCGACCCTCTGTACCATTCGTTGTTTAACCATGTAACTAACACCATGCATGCGAATCCTTTTGAGTGAAAAATATTACTTTTTCACTAAAGGGGGGGAGAACTGTGGAAATCCAGAAGCATCAGATTAGTAAGCATTAATTCCGGGTTTTCTTACAACGCATTCAACAGACCACACACCTGCATGCACTCAATCAGTCACACGTACATCATTAAATTCTCATTGATCCCGCATTTAACGGACCCCACGGCCAAAGGTCACCTGACAAGTTTAATCAGGAATATTATGTTACACCAGACACGGTCACAAGAAGTTCAACATCCACGGAATATAGCACCGGACAGGGAAGCAATTAGGGTAGTCTGGGAAAAAGTGTAAGAAGCGAAGGACCTCCACCGTTCTCTCGGTAGCGCAAGTGACTTGATGTACTCAGAATAAATCATTGTTAGTGGACAGGTGCCTCCCTCATCCTTTCGACAGGGCACTGGTTCGTATACCCGTGATTAGGCAAGAGCTCCTAACGCATTAGAAGACAGCCAGGGGCTGAGATCTTACAATGTGTTAAGAGCTTTAGATAAATAGGGATGTTGCGTAATTAAGCCATGAATGCTCGAGAACATTAAGTATCAGAATTTCCGAAAGGATAAACTTACAAACCACCCAATGCATAAAAAAATCACTGATCAAATCACTCCGCAAAGTACCGAGTTAATAGTTCTCATCATTATGTTTTTATGTCAATGGAAAGGACCGTAGAAAAAGTGACAGCCGGATGATGTGGAACTATTCTGTTCTGTGCTACAGTACCACCCCGTCAGCATCAAAAGCTCAGAAACAAACAAATGTCTGATAAGCATGCATATGTCATGTAGCTCCGTAAACCACTGTAATCATCATTATTATTATACGAATTTCCCTGTTTCCATATGAATATATTATATTATATCCATATCACGATTGATTTCTACGTAGAAGAGTTCTACTATGAGGAAATGTGCTTCCTCTCATTCACATAGACTATCCATTCTTTTGCTTATCATAGCAATATTCCCATGTAGAAGGAATACAGACTGTTCTGATCACACACCGTGGATTATCTATGCTCTACATGAGAGATTATAGCTGAGCAGCTCAAGGGCGATCACAGCATGGAGCCGGACAACTCTCAAGTCCCAGCTCCACTCTGCGATTTCTCGGAATTCAATGACAACGCAACAACACCGAGTGACTCCGGAGTCGCTTCACAGTTCTACAACGATGTGTCAGACAATGATTTGGAAGAACTGCGCTTGGAACGTGACACCTTGAAGAGGAAACGTGAAGATTTACTACGCGGCCGAGAACATGCTAAGTTAGCCTTGGATATTCTACATCTACGACAAGAGATTGATCAGCTGGCGATTGGCGAGATCACTCTGCATAAGAAGCCATTGAACTCTGGTTACGCCACCCCATACGCCACCTATCGACCAGCGACTGAACCAAGATGTGCTGCCGTGTTACCCTCAGAAAACACATACGCTTCAGCCGAGGATATCGAAGTCGCCACTGAATCGGCTGACACGGTGTCTGGGTTTAACGTCGAGGTACCATTGCATATCTCAATCAAATGAGTGGAATTATAATAGTATTTGCTCTCTTGAGTTTTGTGTACAGATTTGAAGATGGCTTTGGTATACCTCATAATATAGATCCACACTGCATGTATACACGTGAAATAGATCAACTGTTTTGTGTTCTCTTCCAGCAAAGTGTGAATCAACCAAAGACTTCGACATGCTGTGCCAGTCCAGGGGCGTTCACCGTCGGCCACTTTGTGGTGTTTATAATTTTCTGTGCTACTGTTGTCCTCCACGTCCTGGCTTGGTATCGACCTGCATCCCTGGATGATGGTGAGTACATAAAGGTCAAATAACAGTATATGCGTTGCTTCATATATGCACGACCCAATATGTTATTGCGTTTCCAGTTGTATACAAGACCAACCGCGAAGACGTCTGGGACAATGACGTCGCCCTGGACTACCTGCCATCGCAGTGGATCTTCCTCATGACGGTCGCCATCTACAGCCTTCAGCTCGTATGGTTCATTTACGGCTTCACCATCATCTGCAGAAATAAGATATCTGCAGGCTTTCTTAGCTCGTCCCTCACCGGAGCTGGCTACTTTTTCCTAGTGCTGAGTTACTGCAGCACCATCGGCTGGCTCTTCATCTGGGATCGTTTAGACGAGGATAGGTACTCAGCGATTTGTATTGCTGGGGCTTGTGTGTTTGGTTTGCTAGCGCTTGGATTCTTTGCCAGGCAGGTTGAGTTCTACGATTCGGAGCTGACTCTGCATGCTCCTCATGATAAAGCATTGATTCGAATTTGGTTGTTGAATGGCATTGGTGCTCAGTCGTTCTGGAGTCTGATGTTGCTACGGTATCAAGTGGCCATCATGGTACAAAAGTACACATCGGTTGATGAAGAATATCACTTTTACGTGTACATTGCAATCAAGCTCTTGCTTCTCCTTGTCTGGTTTCCGGTTGATATTTTCGGGGCGAAGAGAAAGTTCAGTTACGTTTTCTTACCGTATTTAGTCGCCATGGCAACATCGGTACCTTTGTTGATTCAAGAGGAACCCCTGGATGATTTGGCGTTTCTTCTAACCGTACTGCTGCTCTCGTTCTACGGCTTGTTGTTTATTATCAAGATTGGCGTCTCAATAGGTCGCGAAAGGTCATCTTTCGACACCAGTGACGTCATTGAGGAACCGGAAGAGAAAGATTTGGATACTTTCCATTACGGGACACAACCAGACAACCTTGATAGCTATTAGAATTACATAATAATAATAATAAATGATCAGCACCAAACAGTCGCTCATATGTGAATGCAATCAACATGATATCTACTCTATAGATATATTTACTGCAAGGTGAATTATTTTGACTCTGAAGAAATGAACTATTTTGTTTTACTATTTTGATTAAAACGTGGCACAATGATAATGATCTAATCTAATCTTGAAATTTACTCAGCGTTTTAAGATACTTTAACATACGTTAAGATAAATTTAAGATACGTTAGCAAGGAAATTGTTTCAGACTGAAAATATTTTCATAATTCTATATTACTCTGAAGAAACAAAATCTATGCATCAGTGGGAGTGTTACTTTATTATTTTGTTACTGTCAACATTTAATGTAAATACTGAAACACAAATATTTTTTTGTTACTTGTTATGAAGCTCGGAACATTTGATCTTCATATTGAAATTGCGAATAAAATTATTACATAAAATGCGTTTCTTTCTATAATACTGTATTACCAAAGTGTGTGACTGGAAGAGAAGTTTCTACTTGTAGGTTATTTTAAGCAGCTCAAGCCATATATATGGAGATGAGCGTCTTCGTGTACAAGATGTGACATCGGCCTCCCTGTTGTGAAATAATGGTCAGTGTCCCCTAACTGAACCACTCGCAGTTTCAATTGCATATTTAACTGCATACATTTACTACTAAATCAAAGAAAAAAGATAATGTGTTTATGTTGCATTCGTATTGAATCCCAACATCCGTATGTATGGGGTAAGAAATGCAGTATTTCTGGTTCGGAAAATCCGGCAATCCATATATCCTTGCTCAGACAATTATCAAGAAATCTGTGCATGAGGGATGTTTTGCCGAATCCCACAAATATAAACACACCGACTCCGAGGAGGAGACTTCGCCGACCATATCCTGGTTTTTCTCAGTTTTCAGTTCTTGATCTGAAACGCCAGGCTTCAACTAATAATTATTCTTTCATAGATTTCTGCCTCTCATACTTGAGCGCCCCATCTCGCATAATCCAGGAACATGTATTTTCTCAGTTAATCATAACGCACTTCAATGCGATCATAAAGCATTGAATCCGATCCGCTAATTACTCTCGGATCCTGGTTTTATTGGCTAACTACGTCACATCCTGTTTACCGTTGATCAGCTGTTGTCTGCTTCAATAAGTCGAGTTTGAAACGCAGAAAAAGTCTCAAATTCTCTCCTTAATGGGTATCACTTCTTCGTTTAACTTTGCATACATAATCTTTGGTTCATTTTCATATCACACAGTGCATCATCAATGGGTGACAACATGTATGAAGAGATATTGAAGGCCAGCACTCGAATCGCCGGTCGGATTCACACGACCCCCGTGCAGACAAGCGCTGCGGCAGACGCCTGGGCTGGCAAACAGCTCTTCTTCAAATGCGAGAATTTCCAGAAGACAGGATCTTTCAAGGCACGGGGAGCTCTGAATGCGGTGAGATCTGCTTCCGTTTGTGGGTGATTATTACGCATCATGCCTCAGTCATCAGCACCATCACTAAGATATTGAAGAATTAAATAATTAAATAATTCTGTAGTCATTAGCTGACATACTACACTGCTACAGCGAGACCGAGAGGTACGGAGACCTCGCCCGATTTATCTATGCTATCAGCTATGTAGTAATATATTTTATAATATATTAACTCTAGTCTGTAGCCATGATCTGTGTGGAATATAATAGAATTATCGATATAGAGGCTTGGAATGAGACTATAAATATTTAGCCTATTTAGGCTCATAAATTTATTATAAATATACTGAGTAAATTATGTGTTCATAATTATTAGCTCACAATAAGCTTCTGCCCAGTGTTCATGCAGAGAGGCATCTGGGTGACTGGTCCCTGTGAAATGCATGTCCTCAGGGTGAGTTGGCTGAACTAATAATAGCACACAGGAGTTCCAATGAGGATTGCACCGCAACAAACACGATGAACAGAATTCAGAGATGGTAGGAGTAGGAGGGTTTGGTAAATCCAGTGAGTAAGAGTTGAGAGTCCGGGGGAGGTGTAAAGAGATGTTAGTTCGACATGATCGAGGGCTTGGTGGGTTTGGTTACTATTATCGTGGTGTACAGAATCATAACGTTCAATGTAACGGACGAAGGTAGCGCTCGATGGAGAGGAATGGAAATGAATGATCTACTATGACATAATCTTTCAGGCATGCAAGGGTACTCACAACAGCCTTGCTGCATTAATTATGTGCATAATTGCGATGTCGGCTATCACAAATAAATTGGGCTACATGCCTCTCATTGCATCCCACTCTAGTATGTTAGCTAGATATATATCAGCTTTCACATTCACAATATTTTCTCATTGCTCATGAATTAAACTTCTTTCAGGTTCTGAAGGCTAAAGATGAAAATCCGAAGCTGAAAGGCGTCGTAAGTGATTTCCCCTCAGTTTGTATAAAAGCTTGCACATCTATAATCATTAATTAGATTTGAATAGTAATTATCTTATTTTGTGGATTAATCGTCAACAGGTGACGCACAGCAGTGGAAACCATGGCCAGGCGTTGGCGTGGGCTGCCAGGCAGGCCCAATTGCAATGTACTGTGGTCGTGCCAGAAGGCAGTCCTCTTGTCAAATGCAATGCTATTCAGAGTTATGGAGCAGAGCTCATCTACTGCGCTCCCAACCCACAGGCAAGGTATTTCATCCGCTCTTTTTGTATCTTGCTCTGCATGACGTTCCTTGCTCTTCAAGAGCTGCTGCAGCGGAGAAAATAGTTTCTGAGTCCGCGTTCCTCTTTGTTCCTCCTTATGATCATCATGATGTCATTGCTGGACAGGTCAGTTAGTTACATTTACCTTTCAACCTATAATTATTATGAATTAAGGATGGGAATTTCTGGAAATGATTCCCTCATAAGTTTTTATTTATATATTTTTTATCACTTTGTTTAATTACCCTGAAAAGTAAAACAGGCTTTTAATTAACATAATTATCAGGTCAAGCTTAATTTTAACTCGTGGTTATTCACCAGGGAACCATTGCCACAGAATTCCTCTCGCAAGTCCCTGATTTAGATGCAATTTTGGTTCCCATCAGTGGCGGAGGAATGACGTCTGGTATCGCAGTTGCCGCCAAAAACATCCGTCCCGAAACAAAAGGTGACGCAATCCTCAATTTCTCAAATTCTATTAAATATCGTTTTCCTCTATATCAAAAGCAATATCATGATATAAATTAAAATTCCATCATTTATTTATATTCAGTGTTTGCTGTCGAACCCGAAGGAAAAGATTTACAAGCATCGCTAATGGCTGGTCAGTTATCAACGTGATCAGTGTTCAACTAGCAGAGTCGACTTATCTGAAATTATAGCAGTACTGATAATTATTGAAGATATTTTATGAACCTCAAAAGCCAGCCACTAAGCTACATCCTGTAATTACATCGGTGAGCATGCAATTGAACTATGAAAATAATTTTTATATCCATTCGTATACCATTTCTGGGAGCATTCTTGTGGAGCCTGAAATTCTGAATGGATTGCATTCTAGTATTCAATATTTGTTGTGTCACGCTTCCTGGACCACACAGGCATTCAACTGTGTCAAAATAGAAATTCAAGTCCAATTTCTTCTCAAAATGACTGTTTTTTCATCTCTTCAGAGCAGCGCTTGTGGAAAGGAGAACCCAAATTTCTCGACACTATCGCTGACGGTATTCGTCTGCAACAAGTCGGCCATTTGACCTTTCCCCTCCTGTGCAAATATGCGGAGTCTACAGTCTTCTCCGTGGTAAGGAAGCAATTCCCTGTTGAGCCTCAATACTTGATATGTCCATTTCAGTCAGATGAGGAGATGGTTTCAGCCATGAAGTTCATCTGGCAACGAATGAAGGTATTTTTAAATATCTGTATTGTTGTCAATAATAAGATTATTTATTCATCACCATAATTATTACTTTATCATAATCAAAATTTAATCAATTCTTGTTGTTGTTTTAAGGTTGTTGTGGAAGTAAGCAGCTCGGCTGGATTAGCTGCGGCTGTGTCACCCAGAATGAAGGAAGTGATGCCAGAACTGAAGAAGATAGGAGTCATTCTGTGTGGAGGAAATGTTGATATTGACAAATTACCATGGTGATGATCATCATGTTCTCTCGCTTCGTGGAAAATAAGTTTCATAATGAATCGCTTCAAGCTCATTAATTAATTAAGTTAGCGTCCTGCAACATGAAGTATTCAATGTCTTGATATGTACAACAATGAATGGCTCTATTACTGCTCCCAGATGCACCGTTCTTGCGTAATCTTGAATATTATTAATTTCCACTTTTTGAAACGATGATATCTCAATAGTCTTCTTCCACAAAGAGGACAATTTCCTTTGATCACATTCTGTCAAAACTAAAATCAAAATCAAAGTAGAGCAATAATCATTTACACATTTCCATTCCAACGTTTTGCAGTAAATCCTATAACAATGTCAAATCTTTCAAATCTTGAAACGGTATTTTTTTTCCGGTGCTTTTCTAAATGCCAGATTTTAATGTCTTACAAATATATATAACACTATACATGTAAATTATAACTGAAACCATAGTTATCGATAAATTTATCCCTATCACCACATGTACATGCATTAAAAAGTGACCAATGAACTTGTCACGGCACGATCACGTAATCCAGCATGCGTTGGTTACACAACGCCGTGTGAGCCTCTATATAAAGGAGGGCAGCAGAGAATTCTCCTCTCTCCGCTTTTCACTCTTACGCTGGTCAATCGGAGACTAAATTACCACCATGAACTTTGAGTTGGTTGGTTAGTTGCGCCATTAATTAGTTATACGCCATAATTCTTCTGACAGGCGACTCTGCATGCTTCCTACTTTTCAGTTTTCACTCAAGCGAGGAATTATATTATTGACGAATAAAATAACTCTGAATCAATGAATATTGAAACATTTTATTTGCAATGCGCGAAGAGGCCTATACCGTGCCGACTACACCACATTGTATTACAATATCAAATACAATTGTTACCATAATACTAGGCTAATATTGCAAGTGAAGAACATCAATCTCGAATTTTGGTCATTGAAAGAGACAGAAATACGAGGGCGTTCATGAAGTCATGCAATTGTGGCACCACCCGCTGTCATAACACGAAATTTGGACTGCATGTTTAATAATCATTATTATTTATTTGTTATTAATCTTACTCATATTCATGAGATCAGTACTTTATTGATAATGTTTTCATAAATTAAGCGGGACACGTTGATTGAACGAAATTTATGGACACCCCTCGTACAGTCATAGCATTTCGTAGTCATCATCATCATTTATTACGAGTTATCTTCCCTTCACAAGAATATTACGGAAAACCTCTGTCATGAATGACCCTCATAAGTATAATAATAATATAATAAGTATAATAATAAGATAATAAGTATAATAATAATATAATAAGTATAATAATAATATAATAAGTATAATAATATAAGTATAATATACATAAGTATAATAAAGTATTATGCCTATTTAATTGTAATATTGGATTGTGATTATTTATCGACCCGACAACATTAACAACTACCCCCCCCCCCCCACCCATTAAAAGGAAAACAAAGGGAAAACAATACATTTATAAAAACGAAATATTCAATCAGTCGATCCTGAACTACTGGTTTCGATCGACATGAATATTTATCAGATGAAGCATTGAAAATCGCAGTTCATCTCGCCACCACGAATTTTTAATATTCAAAAGTCTGTAGGTATATACAATTAGAATTATAGTTCGTCGATGACTCTGCAGTGCATATAACAAGGCCGGGTGCTGTGTAGCATTGTCTATGGTGTACGTATGCAGGGTAAAAAAGCCTCGGGGATTTTTCGATAAGAATCGGGGGAAACCCCGGTCCCGGGCTTCTGTTCTGGATGCCTAACCTATTAGCTCACGGGAAAGAGATTGATAAGTGTCCATTTAGACAAAGAGAGCCAGCTCACGTTAATTGAGATTCACTAATGGTTTTGGTTGGCGATTTGATGTGGCCATTCCAGTCGCCTAATGTTTACGAAATAATCCAGATTCAAGGGACCGAATTACTCACTTAAAGCGAACAAAGAGTCATCCACCTTTGTAAATGGGTCGCCTGATCAATTAAGGAATGCAAAATATCATTAACTGAGTAATTTTCTTGCATTAGGTTGCCGGGTCTAATCTCTTCTATTCTTACTCCTCATAATGTTATGTCACTTTATTCACACTTGTTGGCTCTCTGCAATTGGGTCGTTGCTCACCACGGAGGCTGATGTTGAAGGCTGGGTGGACACGCCACCACCAGCACTGCACCAGACTCCATAGCACATCATACAGATGACCTTTCGGATGGTCTGCCTAAACTCTGATGACACTGTGACGTAGAGCCAGAAGTTAAGGGCGTGGTTCAGGACCAATAAAGTGAATGACAAGGTGTTTATTAGCTTATCCAGTCGGGGGTCACCAAAAATTTGATTGTTGATCTGATCGCGGTAGAAGAGGAAACAGACAGAGGGTAAGATGAGCAACATGTAGGACATTGCTACGATGACCACCATCCAAGTTATGCGTCGTATGTCGTCGGTCTTTGATTGGCTGGCTGACTGGTCAACGGAAGTGGCTCCGCAGTTGAGTTTAAAGATGATGGCGGCATTGAATAGGATGATCAAGATAAGTGGAGAACTGGAGTACAAAGCAAGAACCTCGCGTTTGTGGATTTTGGCATACCTCTCGTTCATTGAGCAGTTATCTGTGTTTGCGTACACAGTACGTGGGGCGTACACTGCGAGGCAACCAACAGCCATAAGCGCAATTCCGATCAGCGATCGCTTTCTGGTCAGCCAGGAACTTGCTTTGAGAGGCAGCCAGACAGCGATGACCCGCTCAAAACTAACCGCGACGATGAGCAGGCCGGAGTAGGTTATGGCTGCACTGCGCAGATAGCTGTTGACGTGGCAATAGGGTGTGTAGTTGTACCAAATACGGAGCGTGAAGAAGACGAGACACACGATGTCAGACAGCGACAATGCGGCCAAGTAAGCCGACGTTGTTTTGTGCCGAATTTCAGGCTGCAGCATCGCGATGAAGGATAATATATTCGTGAAGACGCCAAGAACCGCTAAGCTTCCAGTGACGTAGTAGGAGATGACTTCGTTTATTGCATCGTATATGTGGATCTCAGGATCTTCCAGAGCGATGGTGGTCGGTTCAGTCATGATGCACGAGGGTAAACTGTGCGAATCACTGCTCAACGTCCTTTTGGTCTTCACAACGGGTTAACATGCGTTCAGATGTGTTGATGTGCCTTCATCGACCCTCCTTATGACTGACTGGAAATTTAATCTTCTGGACCCTTGGGTGATATTTATGATCATAATCTGTAAACCCAGCTTGGAAACCTCTTTCATCTGCAAATCCCTCAAACCAACCCTTTCTGCAAACTGGATGAAAAGGCTATGCCTGCTAGCAATTAGGCCTGAAGTAGGTCTTAGTTGCCCTCGCGTTGATTCCGGATCTGCTTACAGGTATCTTCCTCAAACTCTTTCATCTGGAAGGTAGTTTAGCGAAAGAACCCCGGAGCACAGCTTTTTGTTTATGGTAATGTTACAAAAGTTCACGGGAACACAACGGAGCATGCAGGTGAGCATTAGCATCGATTAACACCGCACTCCATTCGTTCTGGGGTAACGAACAAGGATGCGGTTCACGGGAAGATCGGCAACGGAGCGTTCTCCGCTTGCGGATATGCCGGCAATCCCTCCAACTCCTCTCCAGGGTAGCCGGCAATCGGAATATGAGAGAGGAAACAAGGAGGAGTTGGAGGGGGGGGGGGGTGGTCTGTCTATGTATGGATGACCAGCAGTGTCAATGGTATAACGCATTTTACATTAGACCTACACTTTCCAGCCCTCATTTGATGAAACCTCTACCAGTACTAGTATTTAAATTATGATAATTTCTGTTATAAAATGCCCAATCTAGGTATGAGATCTAAGAAAGGAGCGTTTAGGGAAGGGGATGGTAACTGTTTCACCCTAATTAAAAAAAAGTTTCATATTTATAGTAATAGTATGATAATTATAATAACAAATAATTATTTTTCTGGAGTGCTGAAATATGCTTGTTGTGCCTCGTGAGCATATTCATTTTAATAAGCAGTCTCCGACTTTCAATTCCCCTCGCTTCACCACTCGATTCCATGATCTCCACTCACAACTCCCGTCGTTCGTTCTGCTCCTGAACATCGCCTAACTGAGCGACCAATTAAATTAAAAGTCATATGCATGCCATGCATGCAGACACAAAAGTATCGATACGGCTACGATACCCGCATTTGATTCCTTTGTTTAATTAACTTATCAAATGTCGAATAATTAAGCGGAAGTGCGCCATTTGTTGTATAATTGATTTGACTTGAAAAATCGTTTTTAAGCCGTTCTTCGTGCGTCTCACTACACAACCTCCTTTGTCGATCCCACGAAGCCGCCAAAAAACTTTATATTCGGAAGAAATATTCTTGAATGGAAACTCAACACATTAAATCATATATTAAAACGATGGTACATTTTGTTTACACTTCTCTTCGGGCGTTGGAAACGTGAATCGTTTCGCTTGTTCTTGTCCTGGTATGGGAATAACAATTCGTTATGATTTCAGAGATGGCAAATATACAATGTTCCTTGGAGATGGAAAACTGTTACATCGCATGTTGCCAGTTTCTTTAAAAATAAAAAAAATAACTGATAAATACATTGTAAAAATTTATGGATTTAATAACCAGTTTTTAACAGTTACAGTTATACCCATACCAAAATATCGAAAAAAATATCTTAATTAAAAGCTCTGCTAATTATCGAACTATCGCGCTTCGAAGCATTTTTGCCGAGCTATTTGATGTGATCGTAAACAGTAATTGAAAGGTGTTGAACTGCTCGGACTATCAGTATGGATTCTGAAAAGAGCATTCAACAATGTGGTATGCTGATGATGTAGCCTTATTGGCACCGTCGCCACATGCACTGAAAGTTATGTTGAATATTCGCACAGTTTATGCCGAGGAATTTAGTATGCTATTCAATCCAGATAAGAGTAAATACGTTGTTTTTTTTTTTGTTTGTTTTTTTTTTTTTTTTTAGTATAACTCCCTTGCCTGATGCATTCAACTGGAATGATAGAGTTAATAAGCGATGTGAGTCAGATGTTCATTTGGGCAATATAATAGGAGGCCGAGCGAGTGAGCATATAGTAAAAGAGACCATGTCTGATTTCTATCGCCGTTTTAATCATATGCTATGTAATTTTCAATATGTACAAGCTGATGTAAAATATCACCTATTTAAATCAAATGTCATTCTGTGTGTAAAAAAGACGAAGACTGTGAGATAATGTTTCCTCACCTCCAAATTAAGCTGCCACCAGAAAGATAGCACATGGTTGATGCAAGTAGTTCTGTTCAATAATTATGTCGGTGTATTTTTAAAGGGATAAAGTGTAATGTATCACTCATTGCATAATTGTGAAAAAATCGCG
>KB310768.1:46134-137727 GCA_000328365.1 Capitella teleta
TCTTACGTATTCTTTCTTTATTTATTTTTTATTTTTTTCTTTATTTATTTTTTCTTACGGGTACAAATTTTGGTCAACCGTTTCTCCATAACTAACAATGTTTCATCTTTCATTTTTCTTACGTATTCTTTCTTTATTTATTTTTTATTTCTTTCTTTATTTATTTTTTCTTACAGGTAAAAATTTTGGTCAACCGTTTCTCCATAACTAACAATGTTTCATCTTTCATTTTTCTTACGTATTCTTTCTTTATTTATTTTTTATTTCTTTCTTTATTTATTTTTTTTTCGGGTACAAATTTTGGTCAACCGTTTCTCCATAACTAACAATGTTTCATCTTTCATTTTTCTTATGTATTCTTTACTTATTTATTCATTTTTTATTTCTTTATTTATTTATTTTTTCCTACGGGTACAAATTTTGGTCAACTGTTTCTCCATAACTAACAATGTTTCATCCTTCATTTTTCTTATGTATTCTTTTTTTTTATTTATTCATTTTTTATTTCTTTATTTATTTATTTTTTCTTACGGGTACAAATTTTGGTCAACCGTTTCTCCATAACTAACAATGTTTCATCCTTCATTTTTCTGACGTATTCTTTCTTTATTTATTTTTATTTCTTTCTTTATTTATTTTTCTTACGGGTACAAATTTTGGTCAACCGTTTCTCCATAACTAACAATGTTTCATCCTTCATTTTTCTTATGTATTCTTTCTTTATTTATTTTTTTTTTCTTTATTTATTTTTCTTACGGGTACAAATTTTGTTCAACCGTTTCTCCATAACTAACAATGTTTCATCTTTCATTTTTCTGACGTATTCTTTCTTTATTTATTTTTTCTTACGGGTACAAATTTTGTTCAACCGTTTCTCCATAACTAACAATCTTTCATCTTTCATTTTTCTGACGTATTCTTTCTTTATTTATTTTTTCTTACGGGTACAAATTTTGGTCAACCGTTTCTCCATAACTAACAATGTTTCATCCTTCATTTTTCTGACGTATTCTTTATTTATTTTTTATTTCTTTCTTTATTTATTTTTCTTACGGGTACAAATTTTGGTCAACCGTTTCTCTATAACTAACAATGTTTCATCCTTCATTTTTCTTATGTATTCTTTCTTTATTTATTTTTTATTTCTTTCTTTATTTATATTTTCTTTCGGGTACAAATTTTGGTCAACCGTTTCTCCATAACTAACAATGTTTCATCTTTCCTTTTCCTTACGTATTCTTTCTTTCTTTATTTTTTCTTTCTTTCTTTATTTATTTTTTCTTACGGGTACAAATTTTGGTCAACCCTTTCTCCATAACTAACAATGTTTCATCTTTTATTTTTCTTATGTATTCTTTCTTTATTTATTCATTTTTTATTTCTTTCTTTATTTCTTTCTTTTTTTTATGGGTACAAATTTTGGTCAACCGTTTCTCCATAACTAACAATGTTTCATCTTTCATTTTTCTTACGTCTATCAAGTATGACAATATATTCGTGTCTGAAAGAACTTTGTAAGATATAAAGGTCAAAAGGTAAGGTCACAACCATAAATAGGTGTCAAGTTTTCTCATCTCAATCTCATTCAATACTGGTCATATCGTTCTGATTTTTTCATTAAATTGTTCAATGCGCCATTTCCAACGAAAGTGAGCTTCCTACTTTGTAGGTTCAGCTGCATCATTATTGCGTAATAGTCGAAATTGTAAAAATGTGATTTTTCAAACTAATATGACTTCTTCGACAAGCACGATATCACGCTGTAATTTTAGTGATAGTTAACAATATTATTGTTGTATTTAATTATAATTTCCAGTCATGTCATGACCGGGTAAAGGTCGTCATGACGTTTTTTCGCCTTTTTTTTTTTTTTTTTTTTTTTTACTGATAAGGCATGATTTCCATACATTGCGGTTAATTTTACACAAACTATTGCCCTTAGTGTCTGGTCGATCTATAACAATAATTCATTACACACTTTTTTGTGGGACAATATGTAAATGTCCAAATATGGTCAACACCGAATCTTGCTTCATAGTGGTTAGTTTTGAAATCAAAATACATCAATGTGCAGATAGAAAATAGGCCAGTATTTTTATAATTGTCATATTTGGTGCCAGATTAATATTTTACATCCTATATGACATTAAAGATTGCCAATGCTTACTTATGTAAAACGTTATGATTTTCGTTATGAGTGCATTATTGGCCTAATCTCAAATCAATTTCTCATTTTGTTTGCTTCCCTCTAATTACTCCCCAAAAAATTCCTGTCCACGTCTCTGGCTGATTTTATTTATTTGTTTATTTATTTGTTTTTTTTGTTTTTTTTTTTTTTTTTTTTTTCACCTAGCGTCAATCTGATTATCCACTCTGCCATGTGACTTAAAGTTCACATACTGGCAGATGAAACTCGATCACGTGTTTCCTGGCAAACCCTGTTATTCCATTAGGTTCTGATCGGACAACTAGTGAAGTGTTTTCACCAAAGGCGGCTGCCGTCGTACTTATAAGCCCGATATTATCGTGGAAAAGTTGACTTTGTAGTCCCCTTCTCATCTGAATTCTTTGTCATGATGTCATCGGGGTCTCATCCAAGTTCGTGTTATTTCATCATCACCAGAGTAAAGGTAACCCCTTGTCTGAGCGTTCCGTGTTCTAGGGCCAGCATCCCTTTGCACCGGAATGGGTTGCACCGGAATGGGTTGCACTGGAATGGGTTGCACCGGAATGGGTTGCACTGGAATGGGTTGCACCGGAATGGGTTGCACTGGAATGGGTTGCACCGGAATGGGTTGCACTGGAATGGGTTGCACCGGAATGGGTTGCACCGGAATGGGTTGCACTGGAATGGGTTGCACCGGATTGGGTTGCACTGGAATGGGTTGCACCGGAATGGGTTGCACTGGAATGGGTTGCACCGGAATGGGTTGCACTGGAATGGGTTGCACCGGAATGGGTTGCACCGGAATGGGTTGGATGGAGGAGCCATAAAACCCAATCATACGGTCATACTTCATGCCTTATCATCAACTGCATTTTCACTGTGATAAAATCATTCTTTGTGATCAAGTTAATTTGTATAATAGAAAAAGAGAATGGCCAAAGATATTACAATTATATTTATATGCATGTATTGAACGAAAAATGAATATATGAGAGACATAATGCATGCAACGAAATATACTGCCATACCTTCGATCTACCAGATAACATGATAACTGGGATGTATGCATTATTATTCCGAAATAAAAACAAAACGATCTGCTTGGAAAGTTCATGCTTTAAGAAGAAAATTAATATCAAGAATATCAAGAATTGGCATTAGATTCAACATGCCGAATTTCACGATAAAAGAGAATAAAGTATATTCCTGGGGCCGCAAGTGCAGGTTATAAGAGAATAATGTACTGTCTGGAACACTATAATTATATCAAAAAAAGTATTATTGAATCAATATAACGGAGCTTTTGTGATAATCATTTCTACGCTAATATGTTCCACCAGCAAGAGTTGCTACACCGAGTGCCATCATGAAATAACGCACAACTCACGTACTAGAATAATGCATATATACAAGTGGATTGCACGTAACCGAAAGCCAAATCTCATCACGCTATAAACATCAACCACATACCTGGCTTTCGACTATATCGAGTAAATAAGTTTACAATTACATTAGGAATCACCAATTAAGCGCAATGACCCAACAATGCCTAGTCTTAACCTCTAGTGGGTTGGTTTCAAATACATTCCTTCATAGGCATCTGGGATTTCCTCGTATATTTCGCCTAATCCTTGGTACTCGTTCGATGACCCTGTGTTTGCGTGTACATCGACTATAACTTTGTCGTCTTTCTTTGATTGCTTCCCTTCTTTCGGCTTCGCTTCTTTTCGTTGCCGTTTTTCCTTTTTTGGTTCCCTCTTTGGATCTTTTGCTTCCGGCTTTTCCTTTGAGGGTTCTCGTCTTGTGATTCTGAAAGTTTGACAGACGTTGAATGAAATACTTTCCTTTTTATATCGTTGGCTTTTATAATAATTAAAAAAAAAAAAAATAACGGGTCAACGGGGTGATGAGGGGTGATGAGTAGTTTTAATCAATTCACTAATTTTTTTTTTTTTTTTTTTTTTTTTTTTTTGGGGGGGGGGGCTTATTTAACCTCGGAATCCTGAAGCAACTAAGACTTATGTAGTCCGAGGAGGTAAGCAGGAGTTGGGTGCCTTACCCAAGGACACAAGGTTGGTGGCTGTCTTTGAACCTCCAGTGGTCAGCGCCAGGCCATTTTGAGGCAAGCACGCTAACCACTCTGCCACCACCTCTCCTCGTGCATCAGCCATAGTCCAAGTGGACGGTTGGCGCCCTCCCACTTTCTCTTGCTGCAGATGCTGCTGAAGCCTTTCCTTCTTCTGGCCAGTCCCGGATGTTGTCAGGACATTCAAAGCAGCATCGTCCTCTCTCCTTCTTACCTGGTGACTCTCCCTCTGGCCGCCAGCACCTCCTTCCTCTTCTCATCCAATGGTGGTTTCAGTGCTGCGTCCAGATCGAAATCTCGAACGTAGAAGAGACGAGGGTGGTTTGGCAGATCCAGGACCCGCGAGCTAAACTTTCTCAGTGTTCTCTCTTTGTGAATGCAAATGTCGAAATTAACGATCCATTTGCTTTCAGTACGAGCAAAATCCAAGACCAATTATAATATTTAAATACGAATTCCTGGTTCAGGCAAATATAGGTTGAAATGGGAAGAGGGTGGGTTTCCTCAACCTGCTATTGCATGTACTCACCGCATGTCTTTAATTGTCGTATCAAGTTATTAGCTTGTTTATTAGGGAAATTTCGATATCGGAGAATGACTCGGGTCATGATTTTTTCAAACAGAGGTCAGCAAAATAGCTCATGACTCACAGGAAGCGGAGACTGCAACAGCAAGCGGTGACGATCACGAGACTCAAGACGACGAACAGAGCTCCGATTATGATTCCTGTGAATTAAAGGGGTAATTGTGTGCATGTCACGTGGTTCATGTCAGACCGGATCGGAGAACGTCGTTTTCATCATTGGCGTAAGTGGTTTCTGTAAATACACGCAACGACATTGATGAAATAGGGCAAACATGATTTCATACCCACAATTATAATGTAATTAATACTGAATAGTAATGATATATAGCCGTTAAACCTAAGCTTGACTTCATTTCTTAAAACACTAATAACAAAATTATATGTAAAACTATAAAACGTGACCTGACTTCTTTTAGAAAGTATCGGTTGATTGAGTTTTATGCACATGTCTTGCATGAGAGTCACATTTTGACTCAATCGTACAGTTGTCTCATACCACAAAAGCACAGAACACATAATATATGCCTGAAATATTTCAAATGGAGAACTAATTATTATTTCTCTGAAGGACACAGCGTGTGTCCTATATAGGTCTTGTCTTTGAGATCTGAGTTAGAGAGCAAACCTTTGGCGACATGATGTTCTGGAACACACCTTGACAAATATTTGTTTGACAAATATAAATATAATGATACGAATCTGCAGGATTTATTTTTCTCACCAAGTTTCAACCAACACAGTACTCAGTGCTCCAGATAATTATAATTATGGTTATAAATCAGGCTAATCATATTACAGGTACGTAATACGAATGCATAATTACAGGTGAACCCTGGTTTAGACAGACACCAACCGACTTACCGTTGGACGGCGTCGTTGCCATATTGCTTAAATAAAATCCACCCTACACTTGAAATAGTTATAGCCAGGAGGGTTGCGCAGGCAGCAAAGCCCTCTTTATGCTCAAAGTTCTCTGCAGAGTAAACGCAACACCACGAGACAACACACAAGTTTATGATTCTTCTTCCATTAAAACGAGGTTGAATTTTTTTTTTCAACTTTTTCTTTGTTGGCGTCTGCCAACCGAACTTTAAATGGGGTGTTTATACAGTTTCACTTCCTTGATTATATTTATGTGCAACCTTTACCCGTAAAACTTGATACATTTTGGTTTCTCAAGGTTTAAAATGAAGTTTTTCTTCTTCTTCTTTTAATATATGCCTGTTCACTCAAGGATAACACTGATTCATGCCTCGATTGAGCCTCCTCGAGGAAGTTCACCGCTTAAATATTATTGATGCCTAATTATTACATAATTATATGTTTTTGCTTTAAGCGTGACCATGGCGAAACAACAGTGCGGTTTTGGCTTTTGAGAGAACAATTTAATTATCTATTAAAAGAAGCTGCATACTAGTAAGTTCTATGTTTGCGCGTTAGAAGAACCGGAGTCCACCCGAATAGGCCCAGTTCTCTGCAGTTCTCACATCGGTCGAATTTTTAATATAAAGGCCTATGATCTGTCACCGACGCGTCGAAGCAACCTGACCGTCAATGCATCGAGTTTAGTTAACGGGGCTAAATATAGCATAATTATACAAACAGCAGACTCGTGACAGTTGGGGTTTTACGGCTCCACCCAACCCTTTCGGGTGATACGGGCGCCAGAACAGAAGGCCCAGGACCGGGGTTTCCCCCTACTCTAATCGATAAATCCCAAGGGTTCTTTATCCTGCATACCACCATAGACAGTAGTACACAGCGCCCGGCCTTGTTACGCAGTTGGGCAGCACTGCAGAGTCACCGAAGAATTACAATTGTAATTCACAATCATAACGCCCGTGGCCTGATCGAACCCGGGACCTCGACCCCCACGGTCGGCATAGGATTGTAGTCAGCGGTTTAACCCACTGCGCTATCCGGTGCCCCCAGCAGACTCGTGACTTCGGTTCAGAGAGGTGAGCTGCACAGCTAAAGGGTTGGTTATACCGGGTTCGACCCGCGAGGCGCGTGTTTCCATTAGTTCACGAACACTGCTGGGAGGCCCGTTGCCATGGCAACACTGCCATCCGCTCATTCGATTATTACAGATTCCGTTTTTGGCGAACCAATTAATCATCTTTCAGCCAATTTGGACTCAGTCAACCCCACTCGAACCCGTCGTTCCTTGTCTATGTACAACTAGCGCTCCTTTTCCTGTTATCCGTTTGAATTGGTTCAATATGAATAAAAGCTTTTGAAATACAGAATTTGAAATTGAAATACATGTCAATCTCGTGTCCGATTTCATGCGGCTGTGATGTCATACCAATACGAGACCGGCGAGTGAGCAGGTCACACAGCGACAGAGCTCAGATATAAAAGAAACCTCGCGCTGCCCTCATATCAAGCTATTCTGCGCGAGTAGGCAAGTTTTATTTAAATTGGTCTACAATCGTTCTACTATATATTAATTCCTACCTTTCAACGTGCTCTTGAGTCTAGGTGTATCCCAATACTAACTCTCTTTGTTTGTTTTAATTTTAGGAGATTAAGCATTAGTGCTGCCGTCACAACAATAGCACTCTCAAACATAACCATAGTTCAGGGTTCCACATTCTCTCTATCATCTGAATTAATCAGATTTTCCTGATGCATTTTAAAGGGCTCTTCACGTGAGCAATGTTTTGAAAACATGTTAAAATGGTTTTTTTTTTTTTTTCATTTCTTCTCTCTTTCACTGTTCATGAATTTCATATTCATAGCAAATTCTAGGAAAAACAGTTTTAAAAGTTTATTCTATCATATGTTATGTTGTTTGCCTATATCTCCGAATCAAAAGATACAATATTATCCCATTAACCATTTTGTAATTGAAGATATTCTTACCAATAAAATTCTTTCCTTTCTAGACATAATCACATAAGCGTGTTGTATAAGCCTACATGTAGAGCCAAGAAGATGGATATACAAACATGCATGCAGGCAATCATTCCTTTTAGATTCATGGTCATTGATGGATTATTTTTTATCAGATTTTTAATCAGGCTTTCAATTCCTGAATTGTTTTTATATATTTGTCGAAATTGTTTTTTACTTTTAACGCCTCTAAAAAATATTATCTTGTAAGGAGTGTTTTATAAATATGAATTAATTATTATTATTATATTCAGTCTTTAATTGACCTTTGCTCCGTAATTAAAGTCTTCACTCTTGTCATGATTGTTGATGAATTATTCTTGCAGTGTTGTGCCGGCGATGGAAGGAAGCAAGCCGATTTCTGGACGTCGTTGTGTTGCTGCGAATTGCGGACATACTGCTGGTGGAAGTGTTACGGTCCACAACTTTCCCACAGATGAGAAAATTCGCCAGCAGTGGATTCAGTTTGTGAGGGTAAGTCCAAGTAAGTTATAATCATTAATGAAACGAAAAGCACGAAGAGGTTGAGCAGCTAAGCAATATCTCATTCAAATGGTCACTGCCATGATCATAGTTGATTGTCATCATAATTATTGAGTCCTAATAATAAGAATCTTCTATTATCATAATTACAAAACCTTTGTGCTTGCATGATCTTGCAAAAGTGGTCGTTTATAGACCCCCTGGTGTGTTATACAGGCGGTTGTTAACTCAATCTAAAGTGAACTTTATTATTGCAGGTCAAGAGAAAGGAGTGGAACCCATCGAAGTTCTCCGTTCTGTGTAGCGTGCACTTCAAAGATGCCGACTTTCCTTTGAGGTATCGGCTGCAGTGCTATACGGATGTCGCTGGGGTCAAGCGGAGACGACCTCTCCCGGAAGCCGTGCCTTCGATCCACGCTCAGAAACCCAGACAACCTGAATCGTCTGGTCAAATTGCACATAAGGAGAAAAAAATGGCTGTTCACAAGAGGGAACTTGCTCAGGTAGAACTCGGTTTTATTAAAGTTTTTTCAACAATTTCCATTGATGCATTGTGAATTACAGATCATGAAACAGTATGAACGAACTGCTAATCAGGAAAAGGTAATCACACTCGCTGTTGAGCCGTGATTGGGCAGACGCGTTTACAATTACAAGCTCATTCATTTCAGTGTTGCATGGCTTCACACAATCTCCCTTCTGGCAAGAGAATAGACGAAAATTGGTGAGTTCCGATCTTTACCCGCTTGTTAGTACGTCATATCGAGAGGAAAATGTTGTGTAAATTCTAAAGACGCATGAAGATAATGTGATTTCTGCGGCTGATGCAAGGTGTAAACATTAGACACGTGTCGTCAGGTCAATAATATTTCAATTGCTCCGTGGTATCATGGGTTTCAATTGGCCTTTGCCGAGCAAGTGACATGACATGAAGGGGTTTTATGGCTCCACCCAAACCAATCGGATGATACGGGCGCCAGAACAGAAGACCCGGGACCGGGGGTTCCCCCTACTCTTATCGATAAATCCCAAGAGTTCTTTATCCTGCATACCATCATAGACAGTAGTACACAGCGCCCGGCCTTGTTACGCAGTTTTTCCAAGCAAGGGATGCAGCTTCGTATGTTAATTTGATTCCACTCTGATTAAATTGATAAATTTTGAATCTTACACTCGCATTATCATTGCTCTCTTTGATGTGATTTCATTGATGCACATTTCTCATTGCTGGCGTTGTTAACCATTGTTGATGAATTATTTTTGCAGTGTTGTGCCGGCGATGGAAGGGAGCAAACCGATTTCTGGACGTCGTTGTGTTGCTGCGAATTGCGGACATACTGCTGGTGGAAGTGTTACGGTCCACAACTTTCCCACAGATGAGAAAATTCGCCAGCAGTGGATTCAGTTTGTGAGGGTAAGTCCAAGTAAGTTATAATCATTAATGAAACGAAAAGCACGAAGAAGTTGATCAGCTAAGCAATATCTCATTCAAATGGTCACTGCCATGATCATAGTTGATTGTCATCATAATTATTGAGTCCTAATAATAAGAATCTTCTATTATCATAATTACATAACCTTTGTGCTTGCATGATCTTGCAAAAGTGGTCGTTTATAGACCCCCTGGTGTGTTATACAGGCGGTTGTTAACTCAATCTAAAGTGAACTTTATTATTGCAGGTCAAGAGAAAGGAGTGGAACCCATCGAAGTTCTCCGTTCTGTGTAGCGTGCACTTCAAAGATGCCGACTTTCCTTTGAGGTATCGGCTGCAGTGCTATACGGATGTCGCTGGGGTCAAGCGGAGACGACCTCTCCCGGAAGCCGTGCCTTCGATCCACGCTCAGAAACCCGGACAAACTGAATCATCTGGTCAAATTGCACCTAAGGAGAAAAGAATGGCTGTTCACAAGAGGGAACTTGCTCAGGTAGAACTCGGTTTTATTGTAGTTGTTCAATTCAGACATTGTGAATTTCAGCCTTGCAAAGTGGCATCTAATCTCCCTCATGGAGATGAAAACGGAGCAGAGGAAGAGAACAGAAAAACTCAAAATGGTATCAGATATTTTAACCTCTCTGTGTAGCATAGAGTGAACTGTAGAAAAGACATTAGTGCAAAGTAAGTTGCAATTTTCCCGTCTAATAGTACGTAAACATGTATCTAGATTTTCATCCTTGTCAAAATATTGAGGTCCATTCAAATAACCCTTGCGTTGAACCACTAAATCCAAATAAAATGAAAGCCTCTCTAACCAAAATTAATCAGCAAATTATGGAGCCATCTTCCCATTCACTCCCGTAAATATTAAAATTAATCGTATTAAATTGTCTTTAAGCATATCATAAGTTTATTATTATCCGAATCTCATGCAAACGAGAGTCGCCCATGCAATCATTGGTTTCTCCTTTCCGAAATCCATTTTCCAAGCACGCTGCAAATAAATTTCGCTCTATACGGATAAAAAATAGACTTTTTTTGTGTAAATATAAGGCAAAGACAAAACTTTTATTGACAATTATTAAGCAGCTGAAGCTACTTTTAGTTCCATATTAAGTTCATGTATTATTAATATGGATATGTATATATATTCATATATTAAGTTCATGTCATCCTGAATATACAATACATATTATGGAACCTTTTTTTTTTGCCCAAAAACTTAACTGTTTAAACTTAACAGCGCATCATCGTCGTGTTTATACTATTTTGCCGTTTTTAGCGATTCAGTTTATTTTTCCCTTCCTGAAGTTATTATTATTATTATATACCTGGACAGTTTGTTGTAAGCTGTTTCATGTCTGTTTCCCATTTTTCAGAGAACGGCAACAGCACAGGCCTTGTGCAATGTCTTTACTGCTTGGAAGTATTTGCATCAATGACCTTTTTGAATCAACACAAACGGGATATGCATGAAGATGCTTGGAGGAGAGAAGAGGATGCGTTTATGGACATCAAGTCTGAAATGAACAACGGGAAACCCTCAAATGAATATTGCGTCATGTGGAAAGGTTTCGATCGCGATGAAACTATGAATAAGGAGATTGGACGACTGTTTATCAAACCTGAGATCAAAGAAGAAATTGAATGATGATGGAATTTGTGCTCAACTTAAAACAGACCAGCGTGGTTCCTTGTAATAAATAATTAGCATAATTACTGTATTTCTTTAACTGATAAATCACATGTAATAATGTTTCAGATACCTACACATGGAAAAAGAAAATATATCATTGAAAAAATATTCACATTGTGAATGGAACACTGAGCAATCATCGGTACAAGTGCGTGTGTAGCAATTATGAACAGTTTGTTGTAGCAATAATGAGCAGTTTATTGCATTAATTCAATATTAGAAGTATTAAATATCCATGTAATGCAAAGGAAACAATATTTGGTGATATCAAATAAACCGTTGTGTATCATTTTATAAGGAATTGTTCAATGAATTTTTGTATGAATTGATGCTTCTTATTGTATAGATAAATAAGCGTGATTTTTAAAGTATGTTTATTCTATAATTTTATTGAAACATGCGTAAGTTCGTTTCACAGCACTCATTTGGTTGAGCTCAACTACTATGGAACTACATCAATTGTTCTCAAGAATCAAACAATCAAAACGTACGGATACAAAATATGTCTGAACCGCTGTGTCGTACTTAACGCCACCATACAATATTTTCAGGTAACCCACATATAATCCACGCCTACCTTTCTCAAACGAGATGAGATGGTTGATGAGATGACTTCACAATCTAATGAAATCGAACATGATATGGAAACGAGATTTTAAACCTCTCGAATTCGATTTTTACCCTGGAATTAATTAGCTCGCATCATGTGTAGCTTTGCCCCAGTTCTCTCATACAACGTAAGTGAGAGCAATGCCCTATTCATACCAGTTCATCTCCAAATGGAACCGAGGATCATTTTGAATTCTTGAAGTATACAATTACCGCTGGATGAATCTGAATTATGTTGCATTGTGGGAAGCATCAGCAGTTAAACATAAGCATAAATCATTTGCCTCGATGTGGTGCGAATGGGATACGACACAGAATAAATGCGTTTGGTTGCTGTGCATTAAATACTTAATGCATCAACATTAAAAGAATGTAATGAAATAACAAGTATTGCATCAGCATCCATAACAATCAATGACGTCATAATTTAACTTAGGACTGATAACCATATCCATATCCATAACCATAACCATAACCATCCATAACCATATCCATGGGGATACGAATTGTTCTGCAGTATATTATGAAATGTCTGTTCGAGTAGCCTTCATGAGCACTGTGCTACCAAAATAAAATATCACTGCATTATTGTTATACCAAGTGGCAAATATAGTTGGTGTGGTCCTCGAAAGTAACCATGGATAAAGTTCCTTGCTCACGGACACGGGGTCGGTGGCTGGTTTTGAACAAGAAGTCCACAAAGTTACCACAAAACATTAAGTAAGCTAACCACTCGAATACAACCGTCACCTCCCCATTATGAAAGCCTGCGTACCACGTCCCCACTATGTGCGGTGTCGTCATCAATCCTTGTGCACAGATTTTGGTGACTTTATAGAAGTGAGGGATGAGCACAGTCTTTGCATTGTACTACTTCCCCGTGAGTTCCCTGGGGTGCTAGTTAGCCCCAGCAGGACAGCCGCCATCTGAATTTCGTCTTCCAAGTTGGCCATAATTTTTGGACCAATGGGGTTCTTCTCATTCTGTTCTCGTGTCATGGCAATGCCTCGTCCGGCCAAATTCTTCTTCACTATCTGCTCTCGTTCCTTTTTCACTGCCAGCTTCTTGTCCATTTCAGCCCTGGATTGCGATCTTTTCAGCTCACTCGATTTGGCAATTGCGGCTACCAGCTCCAACCTCCGCTCTTCTCTTTCTCGGTTGAATGTTTTTACCTCCAAAGGCGTTTTGGGCGTTTTCCGATCGTTAATCTCGCAAACAATTGACATGTTGTCTGTAATGGACACGCTGTCTCCAATGGAAACACTGTCCCTCGCGCTACCCATGCTGCTGCACATAGAGTCTTCCATTGACATAATCATGAATGTCACCGCTCGACCCGAATGATCTTGGTGATCTGGAATATAAAATGGGACGACGATTAACCAATTTAAAGAGGACATCTGTTCATTTCACAACCACTTTCGCTCGTATACTTTATTGAAGGCGGAGAGATGGATGTTTAAGCGACCTGTCAGCTAGACACCTTCATTCTATAGCACTGTCATCAATAAGTGGGAGGTATGTATTAATAATATTCGCACTAAAATGTTCCGAACCCAGACCTAATGGCCCATGGTTTTGTGATAAACATAAGCTACGCATGCAATATATGTCACATAACACTGAGTTATGCCCAAGCACCTACCTCTGGCGTTCCCTGAGTACAAACTGAACATTTCCGCCTTACACTGTCATATTCACAACGTGGCGTCTAGTCTAAACTATGCATGAGTGCTTTTCAAACACTGTTGCCTGGCAACAATATGCTTTGTTCGCTGTATCAATTATTCAATCCTTTTGTTTTGGTCGATTGTTGAACAAAATGTGACCCAGTGGAAAGTGCGCAGGTACAAGTATAATTAGAAATGCATTTGAAACGAAGACGGCTTATGACTGCATATATATTTATACACATGTATATGCATATATATGTATATAAAATGTAATAAATATTTACTTTTGCTTAGCTTACAATCACAAACGCAAATAATTGTTAATGCAATAATGACCAATGGTGCATTCTTAAGAAAATAAAAACACGAGTTAACTTGTTGTTGTTTCATCTGGTTTTCTGGTGACCTCTTCATTGGTGCAAGGTCTTTGTGAGAAAGATCATAATTAAGTAAAAGGACAGAGTTCTCTTTCATTCCCTCGTTGAGTTACACCGGCGATCGCGGTCGATTCGGCCTCAAACAAAAGAACTCAAAAGAACTTCACCCGTGCACACTCATAACAATAATCCACTTTACCCAAAGATCATTGCTTTGCCTTCTAATAACGAGCATCCGATGCTCTCTGGAACACCCAAGGAAAGAGAAATTGCAATGACCAAAACCAGGAGATAAATTATAGTGAACCACATAATATAGAAACGCCCATAGACAATCGCAAATCCGATGCGCATGCGCGTATTAAGGGGAGCTTTGGGATTTTTTGGTGAGGGCATATGCGACGTCGCGCGATGCAGTCTGGGTAATTCTGGAAATAATCAGGATCGTCTATTTCGTACCCAAGTACCAAGGTGTCGACTGCACTCGCTATTATATATTATAATGGTTGCTGAATAATCTCACGATTACAGACATTAATGCCCCAACGATGGAAACAGACCCACATGTTTGAGTTGACGAGGCATATTGCGCGACAGAAGCATTAATGAACCATGAGAATCATGAATATCCATTATAATTATGACCTAATAATTAATTGCTGATTAAACTAGCATGCATAGCTACATATGCGAAGAGCTCTTTGTAGCCTCTATGTTTCATTCATTTAGGTAAATGATTTGCTTATCACTCTGCGTGATGTATTCTGGCCCGAGTCACTAATCAGAGCATTAATCGATATTCGCCCCAGTTATGCCGTGATCAAATGATAGCAGAGAGGTGTGATTTATTATCTATTTAGATCTCGGCGATCTCAGCCATTCCTAGTTAGTATAGTGGTGAGTATCCCCGCCTGTCACGCGGGAGACCGGGGTTCAATTCCCCGACTGGGAGGCAAATGTTTTCGTTTTTTGTTTGTTTGTTTGTTTGTTTTTTTTTCAATGTATTACTTTTTTTTTCATGGGTTAACTTGTATATAACATCAAAATTTGCTTCAAATGACAAAATCTAAAAATTTCCTGATATTTTCAAATAGCAATGTTTCGCTATGAATAACAATGTAGTAATCATAACGTTCCCGACAGCCGTTCCGAACGTTATGATTACTACATGTACGAACATTGCTTTCTCAAATCGGCTGTCCATTCCTATACTCGCGTTTGCACTTGAGAATTATTATTCGTTGTCTGTGTTGTATGGTAAATCCTCAGACCTAGGCATGAAAGATAGGATTCACCATGCTACTGAATGCTACTCCGGTGCTACTGAAAAGAAGCACCGGCACACACCGATGAAAACTCACCCCTATTTTAGTACATTCATTTCACTCGATTTCACATGACGTCACTCGGAATTCCCAAGATGGGTCACAAGGTGAGGCGATTGAAAATGAATTCACAGTGTGTGCTAAATATGACCAGTTGACTAAATGTTACTATAAATAGCAGGCAATGAGATACCACCTGTCATCGGTGTGTGCCTGCAGCATTATATATGGCCAGGGAACCAGTGAAGCCAGATGTATGGGCTCCTTTGTGACAGAACATTCTAATTTCTTAGCGAGATTGAGACGCCCTGAGAAACTTTTCTACGTCAGCCAGATCACCAAAGGCAAAATAAATCAGCGTAACATGTATGAAATTATGATGTACCTACTATTTTGATTATGTTTGACTTAGTCATTCCTAGATAGAATATTTTATGTTTGTAGATATATAATTTCTTGACCTCAATCCACGCAGCCATTCCTAGTTAGTATAGTGGTGAGTATCCCCGCCTGTCACGCGGGAGACAGGGGTTCAATTCCCCGACTGGGAGGCTAAAATTTTTTTAGGACTTTTTATATCGCGTTCAATTGTTATTCAAAATTTGTTTTCGAAAAATTGAAAATGAAAAATTGAATTTAATAATAATTAAAATTTCAAGTAATATAATTTCTGATATAGTTACCACTAGATTAATGAATTCATAACGGCTACAATGCATGTTAATTAACAATTACTTAATTAATTAAATTAATTAATAAATTATAATATCATGAACACTACATCACTGGAATGGTATATAGACCCCTGAGTGTTTTAGTGTAACTGCAGTGTTACACATAATTGCATAACATCGACCGGTCACCCCGCTAGGGTGCGCTATGATGTAGGCATGAGACCTCGTAATTGATTCACTCACAGCTCTGCTCAACGCGCCCGTTGCCCCAGCCTCGAATTACAGGCAGGTACCTCTTTAAGGTAAATGAATTAGGTCTACTTCTTCTATGCGTCTAAATTTCACGCTACAACAAACTGGTAGTAATTGCATGTGTACGAATCAGAATTGAATAGGTCTTTAAATCAATTTTATAATTAATAGAAAGCTTTCATTTTGAATTTAAATATAAAGCTAGATGATAGGCAATCGAAAAGTATGATAATTATCATTAGATATCAAGTTGTAGAGCAATAGAGAACGTATGTTTATGGGGTATTATTATAATAATTATGGAATTGTATCAATATATTGAACAGCTCACCTGCGCCTCAAGTTCATGGAGTATACTCCTAAATTTTTCAGTCGTTTTTCCGGTGCTGATTGCTGCAACATTCGCATAAAAACGATTAATTATTAGCTACAGGGTGATCCGAAAGTTTATTTGCAGGTAATGGGCATTTCTCAATGTGGTGTAATTCTAGTTCCCAAAAACAATCAACAATAAATATACAATTAAAAATGTCCTGTGCACCCTTTAATATTTTTTTTTTTTTTTTTTTTTTTCCTCGGCACAGTTATATTTTATGTATGCATGAGGGAGGGCCCAGAAGTACTGAGCCTCGGCATTTTGCGTTGTAATTTAAGCTTGATTTTTATTTTCTATTTAACATTGTCATCTTCAAGTAGAATACATTCTTACCATTGATTTTCAACGCTTCAATGCCTTGCCAGAAGAACTCTTCGCTTTGACTCTGACAACACGACGCATCAGCTCATATCAGTTCATTGGTGCTTGCAAAATGACGTCCCCTGATAGCACTTTTTAGATTTCCAGATAGTTGGCAGTCGCTTGGGGTCAGGTCTGGAGAGTAAAAGGGGTGAGAAAGAATTTCGAATCCGCACTTCCCGCCACTGGCCACCGCAATGTGATTGTCGTGTGAAGGAGAATTGTCCTGCTGAAGGCGCTGACCCCTGGCAAGCAAGCCGCGGCGTTTCTTCCTGATCGCTGTACGAAATTTTTCTAGTAGCTTGGCATAGTATGCGCCGAGATAACTGGCATCATGGCATCATGTTCGTTCTTGATCCCTTATCGTTTTGAGCGGGATCCATAATTCTGCCACTCCAAGGACTCTCGCTTGCTTTCAGAGTCCTAGTGGAAATTCGATGTTTCGTTGCATTCAGTCTTTCATAAAAGCCGCGATGTCTCAGTCTGCCGAGGGTCAGAAGCTGGTAGGACGCGATGAATCCGGCAACCTTTTGCGATTCTGTCAACATGTTCAGAAACAAGCGAGCAGATAACTTTTGCATTTTCAGATCATCACGGATGTTTTGCTGCACAGTGCTTGGTGATAGCCAAGTCAGATCATACAGTTCAATTAGCGAGATCTGTCTGTTTACTAAGATCAATCACTCGAGTTTCGCTGCTTGGGTAATATAATCTTGACTGTCACAGACCGTCCGACATGGTGGCCACGGTTCTCTCTTCCTGGTTAAATGGCCACCACCCATCATTTGGTCATTGCATCAGATGGGGCTTGTCTTCCATAAACTTTGGTCATATCTTGGATGATTTCTTTGCAGTTTTTACCACTCCGCACAAATAAACATATGACGGAACTATACTGGATCGTCTTCATTTTACTCAAAGAAACTGAAAATGATGTGGATAGGTCTATACGAGACAAACTGACAAAAAGTGCTGAATCATTATGATAATTTTACAGGAAACTTGTATTGGTTGCTATAGGCAACATGTGCGAAAGCACGTGAGAATCGGACAACTGTTTCTCCTCGGGGCTCATTATTTCTGGGCCCTCCCTCGTATGTATTGTCGAATTATCTTTGAAATGAGTGTGGATATTTTGTAACTAACTTTAATTTATGTTGTTATGATGAATGAAAAATTTATACTTTTGACGACAGAATAAAACATAACCTCACGTGATCTTATTCAAAATGTGATTATCTGTACATGAATATGCATCGATTAAAATAAATTGCTAATCATATATTATTCCCTTTATGAGCCACTTTTGAAATATAGTTTTTATCAAGAACGTCTGTGACAAACCATTGTATGGTATCTCATTATCGTCGCTATTTGGAGTGCGACGTGCCAATATATTACTATATTATGAACTTTGTATAATTTGGAAAACACTTGGCTAAACGTTCTGAGGGTATAAAAATTTAAATTGATGGGTGTCGTAGTACAAAACGCAAAACCACACTTTAGATGGAATGATTATTTTATTGAAAATAATGCTTAAAGATTGTCGACAATATGGAGTATTTTGGTCTTCCATTGCCTCAATACAAGCCATGCACCTTCGGTGCATGCTGCGGATGAGAATTCGGATCCTCTCCTGGGCCAGTGCAGCCCATTCTTCCAAAGGTCCACCGCAAGTGCTGCAGCGCCCTACAGAGGCGGTTACACGACGCTTCAATGGGGACCTCTAAAAATGTGGACCTCCTAAATGGCGTCGGGTGGAGTCGCATGTTTCGAAGTCATCGTCGAACTGTTTGCTCGCTAATTTGGGGTCCGTGGGATCCGACGATATCGTCTGCGGTCCGGTAGATGGACGGAAACGGTCTCGGAGGTGACTCAACAGGATTGCAGGATCCTGCCTCCGGGTCGCAACCCGAGGTCTCCCAGACTTGGGTCGATCAAGGACCTGGTGAAGCGTAGACGGAGGGCGAGCAGTGTAGCCCTAGGCATTGAAGAACGAAAAGTGTCAAACAACTCGTGAACCATCGAAGAAAGAATGGCTAATGTTTGATTAATTTCCATGCATGAATTTTGGAGATGAACATATTTCTTTGTTCATCTCTGTTGTTGTTCAACCAAGCACAATGTTTCTCTTTTCTCTTCATGAATTTATCGAGTGACCGCTTGGGACACATGTCACTGATCAGGAAAAGTGTCAAATACTTTTGAGCCCATAATAAAATAAATATAAAAGTGTATAGTTTCTTTTGTTGCTCAGTATATAAGGCGATAACCAGGGAATTGTGTCAAGCGCACAATGAAAAATAGCTAAATTTACCCAAAATTATCACCCATGACGAAAATAAATTAAATTATCTTCTTTCGTTATTCGCCGAATACTTATTGTCACCGAATTGAAAGTATAACTGCATGTATTACCCAAACAGTTCAAGATTCACAAACAACATATCTTTGTGTTCACTGGATACCTATAGCAAATCGTTTTTCTGGCTTTTAAAAGAAACACATTATCGTAGTATTTGATTACTTACAGCACAAACGAGAGACGATTGAATTAAGAAATGGATAAGATGGTCAATTTTATTACCATGAACAATACCAGTATGTCAATAACGAAAAATGAAATATACTTTAACAGGATACAATCGAGTGAACATTACTAGAAAATGGTTGCACTTGGAATCAAGAATGAGAAATATCCTATTCAGAGCCCTTAGGCTAAACTGCCTTCTTACTAATTCCATTGGTAACCGCTGTGTTGGTTTTCTTTGGTCTGGGTTTGAGATAAGACTGATAGAAGAAATTAGCGAACAGGATAAAGTAAGTGGCATACATGAACACAGTCCAGAAAAGAATGGTGTAGTTGGTGGAGCAGGGGCGTCCTTGCCCGAGGTACTCGTAGCTCTTGAAGGCGACGAAGAGTCCGATGGCCATTTGGGTGAGCTGCATGAAGGTGATCAGCATGCTAACATTCTTCGGGATCCACACATTGAACGATTTCAATGCATAGTAGGAATACATCACAGCGTGCACGCAGAAGTTGAGAGTTAAGAAGTAGCGTCCCGACGCAGCGATGTTTCCGTAGGCGTAGACACTGAAGATCAAGACGGTGAAATGATGGTACCAGTGCAGAAAGATCACCGGCCTCTTCTTCAGCACAAGAAACGCCGTATCCAGCAGTTCTGGAACCTTCGATAGGGTAAACAGTAAACCCCAGAAGGCTGTCGGTGCTTCCAGCATGAAACTGGGCTCACAGATCGACTCTTCCAGCGACCGCATCGCAGTGGTGTACAGGTTTGGGACGGTTCGGGCAGCCCCCGCAATGCTGAACACGGCCAAGAGAGCGCTCCATACTCCGAGGCTTGTTTTGAGCTGGTACGCCGGTCGGTTTTCCATGATGCGTTTGCCGCCAAAGACCATTAGAATGTAGACCGCTGAGATCCACAGGGTCAGAGTCCAGTTCTCCCGCACTAGGGTGGTGGTGTATCGGGCGTCCATGTTCGACTCATAGTCAAGGAGTCTGTTCAAGAAGTTGCCTGTATTAGTTGCCATGGTCACGGAATCTGTCAGAGCGAGAAACGGAGCAATGAGTGTTACGATCGCCAGTGCATGCTTTTAAGAGCTGACACGCCTATCTTGAATTTCGTGACGACTGCAAGTGATAAGAAATGATAAGGATTTAAGGTTTTTGGCATGTACCAGACAAAGCCAGAGATCGGGGTGAGGAGAATATAATTCTATCATATCTTTACCTTGAACTAGATATTAATTGTAGCCGTGAGCCACTTAAGACTAGGGTGATAAAAATACTGCATTGTATCAATTGAACCACGCATGCGCATGCGTGACACCGATTCCTGACTGAATTAGGACCTACATAATCTGTAGGTCCTAATTCAGTCAGACAAACATATCTCTCATTATCAATGCTGGACATCTTAAGTCACTTAATATTTCACGAATAAAATTGTATTACATAATAAGTTATCATTGTAATTCTTCTACCAGCTAATTATCTCTCTGCTATAGCTCTTACCTCGAATGCTTCGCTTCAGCGTTGTACGGATACAGACATTCACTTAACCACGTGAAAAGGGCTTATGAGTAGGAAGTGACACCAAAGAGAACGAATACGAACTTCAACTGAACACACACAAGGCAATAACGACAGCAAACAGAGCAGAAAGTGATTATATTACCGATGTGAGCTGCTCAAGTGGCTGAAAGAAGTCAACGAACGATTATACCAAAGCAAATAAAATTCACCCAAGCAATCAAGGTCATTCTCCGTTTCAGTTGATTTAATAGCACAATTCTAGAGCTCTCTAATGCGCTGATTTCGAAGGCCACGGTTGGGTTGGTGACTCTTTAATCTCTTTAGAAGTTCTCGTGCACCGTCGCACAGGGAGTGTTAAACGATCATGGTGTCCATCCAAACGCGGACTTGCTATGGGCCATGGTCTACTTGTATAGCTATGGGCCACCATGGTCTACTAGTACCATGGAGAGATGCAGAAACTTAAAGTATTAAGAGTTCCACCTCTACGCTTGTTCCGCGTTTTAAGATATAACAAGTGTTTATATATTTAATCATTTCGCACAACAAATACATTTGGGCTGAAGAGAAACAGATAAAACAGGAAATAACCAAGACATACATTGCTTGCTGATTTTTTGATTCTAGAAAGATGGCGAGGATAAGATAACATTACAAATCATTAAAGCGACCAGTTTTGTGTTAATTAATTTAGTTTTAATACAATGAAGGTATGCCACCGCCTTATCAAGGAGATAAGACGGTGGATAATTAGATTCAATTATTCTCTGAACGTCTAATCAGTCTGTGGATTATAATGCCGTATTTGATCTGAATTATGTTGTTGACATATAATTGTTACATAATATTTGGAATTCCGCGAAGCATTGTGCATTACAGAACAATATTTCGCCTTTTAGGACAACCATTTTTTATCTTCTCTCTTATCTTATAACAATCACCTGTATCGACATACACTTATCTTCGTCATGATATGAATGAAAATCGTGAGAAATATCGAAAAGATGAAAAGAATGTCTAGTTATGTTTATTCTTCTGCTTAAAATGGATCGAAACTACTTTTTATTGCGGATTAATTAACAAGGACATTTCACTCCTGATACTAAAGAAGTAAACATACTCAATTTGACCAGTTGACATGGAGGTTCATGTCTGCTTCGCGTGCGTTGTACTGTTGTATTATTCGTGTATCCATGGTAACTATATATGAATGTCTCGTCATTGCAGATTTTCGGATTCAAGGTTGAATGAAGCAGCCGCCAAACAGTTTCCGGTGCTCATAATATAACCACATAATATAACCATATCATAATATAACCACAGCATTATGACTCCACGAAGAATCCACTAGAATACAACGTTCTCAACTTAACTCTCATAACGTTGTCAGTACGTTCAATGTGCACACCCGTGAGGGCCAACATAGTCCATGGTTAATATCTGATATTTTGCATAAGATTTGCATTTCAGGCTTCAAATCATTATGTGTTTGTTGTTCACGTGCTAGTTGATGCTATTTCAATGCATACACACTGACATTACTGTGTCATAAACGCCCTTGGCCAGACCAGGAGCAGTCCGTGACGAACTTCCATCGATCATAACGCTCACTGAACGTTATGATAATAACAATATCTAGGGGCTGATTTCATAAACGTTTACGTAGATACTAGATAAGCTTGCTTTACAAGTAGTAAGTGAGACGAGGATTAGTTTATGCATTAATATCACGAGCAACAACAACAAATAAACTGGTTTGAAACTGGTTTGAAACTGGTTTCAAATTTTTGTTTCAAACTGGTTTCAAACCAGTTTGAAACTGGTTTCAATTGGTTGAACTGATTCAGGATGCGGAAGCAAGCCAGTTCAACATAATTCCACATGACGTCACCTAAGGGCATGCAGAAAAACCTTCACATTAAATTACTTTGTTTGTGAAATAACATTCGCCATTTTTTAGCCAAAGTTGTATTGACTAACAGCCTCAGTGCAATAATTGATCCTTATCTAATGTATATCTTCACCAAATCAGCGAATTTGCCTTAATGCTCACAAAGCAAGAGATGATCTGTAATCTGTATCACAAAGCTACGCTTGTCGCTTCACGTGAGGCGTCAGGTAATGAATATTCAACAGCCACTCCCAACCACATTGGGTAAAACAGGCGCCAGGCAGATCAGAATTCTCGGAAAAGGGTGTCACCCTACACTTCTCAATACATTCCGATAGTTACCCTTCCAAACTACCTTTGACAGTAGCACACAACTTTTTTTTTTAGGAGAGGTGAAGGCCGAGTGGGCAGCGGACTCACCTCGAAAGGTTTTGGCCGCTGCAGGTTCGAAGCCATCAGGAGATTGGTGATCCACAAATGCACTCATTGATCATTACGCGACACAGAGAGCCAATGTGATGCTGCCTGGTGTGCTCTTGTGACATTATACATTGCAGAACTTCACCACAGCTGCTATATCACACTTATAGGCCGCGACGGTACCCTCGAAAATGGTCCCCATGTTGGAATTTTTTTTTCGAATATTGATCAGGAGGAATTGTTGGTTAATTTGCAGACTTTCTTTCACTGCTGGGTGTTAATAAAAGCAGCCAACAAACACAACGCCGTATCTCACAGCGACCAAAAAGTCTTCCACAACAAACCAACAATTAACGTTCCATTAATACGCATTACCTATCCCTCCCAGAAGGGGTACCTGGAAACACCAAACATCTTTCCCAGAAATTACATTATTTACTGTGTTCTAGAATTGTCCCAATTTGCAGTGAATACCAAGTGAACCCCTACAGCAGCAGCAGCTGAGATTTTCTGCCATATTTCTGGGTAAACCTAACCCCCTTTAGAGCACTCTATTATATGATGTATTAATAATTTATTAAACATAAATTTTATGTTCAATGTTCTCAGTTTCAGTGGAACTATTCATCACCCTTAAGACTGCTTTTATCTAAGATGTCCATCAATCACTGGGATTACGACGCTTGCACAAAGAATTAATTTCAATTAATTTCTGGTACAAAAGGACTACATATTCACTGCTCTATGTTGACGGTAGTCATGGGTTCTAGTTGTGCGGTGTAAAAGTCTTGAATTCTATGAATACGGAATTCATTTTTAGTACATTTTTAGTACATTTACATCGTTAAATTTGAGGCCAGTGCTAATTAGTGAGGAGAAATTGCATGAGTGTTGTGGAACTGAGAAAACAAACCGTGCTGATATCAGTGTGTATCAACATGGGGTACCAACTACTGTGGGATATCATACTCCATATTGACCACTTTAATGATAACACATAACAGGCAGTAGCATTAAAGTATAGAGGTTTATTTGGTTATGAGAGAATGCTTGGCTTAAACCAGTTTTGATGCGATTCTGGTATGAACTATGTTGTCCAGTATGCAACATTGACGGTTGCTTGATAAGTTCTAAGTCTAACATAGAACGCCTTCTTTAAAATACTAACTCAGTGTTTAGGGCGTTCACAATCAAATGAAAAAGAACCTCTTTTGGGGACTTTCAAATCCTTATTCAGAGACGTGTGCAAATTGAATGCCGACACAGTTTGTCTAAGCGTAGGGCTTCGGTCTGCAGTTTTGTATTTAAACTTACACATAATAAATATGTCTGTTGCATTTGGACAATGAAGCGGAGGAGGAGGAGAAGGAGGAGGAGGAGGGAGTCGTGGCAGATGAGTGGGTTCAGTTAGGGCGTGGCGGCATTGTGTTGACCACTTGGCGAGGATCTTACACGTGTGATTAACGGCCGAATGATCACTTCCGGGTCAGCTAGGGTTCAAACATGCAGGATTCCGGTGACATAATTAGCAAATCTCATAACTCATGCATATTCGCAACAATGCAACAATGTCGACGCCACGCAGTTCTCTGGCGATGAGGTACGCATCGATCCGAATAATAATCGATTAAACGCAGCAGGACACACGTGAAGTTCCAACCAGGATACGTCTGCCTGAAACAATGTTCTGCTCGATAAATTGCTAAATACTGATAGTTCATTAATATCCAAACTTTACCATTATATTGAACCTACATCGATTTTGCTGTGTCTTGGGAATGAATGATATATCGGTGCTACACGTAAATAGCGTATAACATTATACTGTGAGATTCAAATGCTAGTTGCATGATGGTGAAGCGTCACTGCAATTGTATTGCGAGCAGATCATTGCATCCTTCGTGCGCTCTTTGATCCTTCGCACACAAAATCCCTCATGTCCTCTTTCGCAGTGAGGTTTATGATTATCAGCTGATCACATTTTTATCTCAGTAGATTTGCAAATGAATTTCCGATCTCGTGTTTCGTATGCATTGTGGACGCCTTCTTCTTCCTTTCACTTTGCTCCATGATGAAATATGCGCGCAACGAGGGACCCTTGCTGATCGGGTAGAGGGGGCAATCGAGATATTCCCCACCCCCCGCCGAGGAACTTCCGCCGGTGGAAGGGGCATATGGCAGCTGCAGTGCCCTAGGTGGATGCTGCGCCATGCAATCATCCCATTGCTCCTTGCTCCTTCTTGGCTTGGCTTTATTTTCACGGCTTCAACGTGGTGGACATATTTGGGGAATCATCCTGGATGGCACTGGGTTTGCATCCTGAAGATGACCAACCCAAGAGAGGCTACACCAGACAGCAAACCTTGACCCCTCTTCCATGTTTGTCCATTTGCTTGCATGGCATATATATTTCCTGTGCGTTTTGTCGTGACTGTTTAAGACAGTGACTTGCGATTGTTTTATCTCATCCTACAGTTAGTATCGGAATTGTGTGTGTATGTCAAGGCATGTAATACGACAAAACAATTAAGATCGAATTTTATTCATTCACTGAAAAGCGTTAACATGATAAACTGCCCATAGATAACGATGAATGACCAAAGGTTGAATGCTTGCCCAAAATCAACAATATACATCTATTAACTAAATCAGGGTATCAAAATAATGTTAATTGACAGAGTTATCATCAGCAAAAAAATCCCCGATCTCAAGGACAGAGGTCATATGCCTCGCTAATCAACCACCGATATCAATTTTCAAAGCCATATTGGGATAAAAAGATAGATCCGAGATGAGAATAAAAAAATGAAAAAAAAAACATTGCCTGCTTCATAAAACCCGGCTTTGGCATTCGTCTTGCTTCCCTGAGATGCGTTTTGCATAATTCTGTGATATTCACACATCTATTGTTGTCAATGATCTTCTTCAGTCTCGATTCTTCCGACAAAAACAATCGCGAGAATTTCGCAGAAAGAAGAGACATTAGCCAAATGGACAAAAAGCTAGATAGGACACTTCAGATTTGTTGGATCTGAGATATCTGAGAACGAGGCTGCGCATATAAGTATCATCAGAATCAGCTGTGGTTCTTCTTATAATTAATTATTCACGCGCTCACTAACCAATCAGCACAAAGTACGGCAGTTGCAACATTATGCAACCTTGCAATAATGGAAGTGTTTATTGGTGAGCAGAGTAAATGTATTCATGAATCCGTGTAAGTATCTCAGCACGATGATTCCGTTGCCTCTTATTGACTTCTCGCAATCATAGCTCACAATTATATCTCAGCGTTTAGTTTTCAATTTTCATGTCTCCTCTATAAAAGGTGCAAAACTGAACATTCAAGATTACTCAAGATTAATTATGCAATCTCCCTCTTACAATATATTCATGTTCCAGGCACCCCACCCAGCAGAAGATACAACGTTGACTGCGAAATCATTTCTTTGTCAGATTGAGTCAGTTTGCTGACATGACCCGAGTCTCAAAACTGTCGGCACAACTCAAACAATTTGAAAAAGAGAAGATGCCATGTGAATGGATTTGGCAAAGCTGTGTTCGTGATAATTAGCATGGATTGGTATTCTGTGGATCTGGACTTGAAAAGTTATTCAGTATGGCCACTTAAGTCACAATGGTGGTTCTGTTATAGGTCATCGATGATGTAATATTTCAACAGCATCCTGGTTTGAAAATCCTCCAACATGTTTCTTGCTTATGAACTAAAAAAATAATGGGATTTGTTTGGCAAAATTATAATCCCTATTTTACCTGCGATGATCATAAAAATCCAACTGAAAGGCAAATGTCAATAACTTAATATATTCAATTGTTCAACCCACGGAGTAAGATCTCAGCCCAACATTGTTCCCTCATCATGGAACCCCACGCCTGTGCGAAATCTATTTAAAAGCGACTTTTGTCTGAACAGCATAATGCATTGCTCAGAATTCACACCGACAGGTGAAGGTGCGAGTCACCTGAATGGTGTCCTGGAAGCGCGCTGAAATAGGTGAGGCACCATGCATGAGAATTCCCCGGAATGCTTCATTGACGTTTCGATTCGCTGAATGGTGTGGCTCGAAGAAGAATTCCGCATCTGGTCGATAACGGACGAGAACCCATAACAAACATAATAATTCAAGACGGTTGGAATAATATGGCGAATGTTAACTAATGTTTAAATACTGGATTCTTATTAGCATACTGGAGACTTTAACGTTTGATTCACCATTGCATGTTTGAATACTGAAAAAAATGAACTGTTGAATTAAGAAATACCTCAGCTCAGCTCAGAAGCATTTCTTGGTCCCTGGTTGACAATTACCTTTGCGCGAAATAGATCGAAGATGGATTTTTCAAATAGAGACTGCAAGTTAAACCTTCTCAAAATAAGTCAATTACCTCCATTGAGACTTCACGCTGGGATATTTTTGATTTCATTCACATCATTGATCTTCCCTTCAGATCCCAGATTTGGGAATATCAAACCCATGCATGATCGAACTCTACACATCCAGGGGACGACGTTCTTTGCAACTATTTCAGGAATCAGTGGACATTTATTCAAATTGGGTGAAGCAATCCGCGGATTGAATCTCCTCTGCTTCAGCGTAAAGCAAATAGTAAAGCATAAATTGGTTGAACATATACCTCGTCACACGGACATTGGTCATGTAGTTGAACAAAAGGAGGAAAAACACTCTGAGACATTATTTATAAGAATTCCAAAATGCACTGTGCACGGCGCTACCCGGATTTCAAAAAGTTCCTTGATTAATCCGTGATTTTTTTTATGTATGACCTAATTTTTTTGACAGTTTTGAGTTATGACAGGGTTCCAGGATTTGGCTGCAAAGAGGCTCAAGGAGTCAAGGGGTAATGCCCCCCTCACCATTTAGAGGCGCCACCAAGCGGGTGTTGATGCACAACTATTCTTGTGCCATTATTCGACTAAAACATTGCGTCGTTTTCCTGGAGGGCGTTTGATGTTGCCTTTCCCAGGTACATAACAATCCTGTTGTGCACATGGTACCAACTCATCTGAATTCCTACTTTATGCTCGTTGCCATGTACTGTGGTAGCATCGGGGGATTCCGCAATAGAGGGATATTTTTCTGATGGTGCGCTGTCAGCGACCTGAAAGGCTTTCTTAAGAAGGAAAACCATCAATGATTGATGACGGGTTTGGTAAAATTTGTGTACCAAGTATCATCAATTATTTATCAATAGACGCTGTGCTTGGTTCGTTTTACTGTTTAGTGATAGATTAAATAAAATAACAGCCAGATTATGAGGAGGAATGCTGTTTTATCGCTACACGTGCCAGAAGGACGTTTTGTCTTGCAAGGGGATTTATTTCTGCCGGGTTAAATCAGTCAGCCATTATGGAGCTTCGGCCCTGGGGTTTGTTTGTGCGGGTGGCTGTATTGTACTTAACAAAAAAATTGGTGTAACATAAAACACCAATGCCCTCATGCGACTCGTTGTGGGTAAAATTTGAAGACGTTCATATTTCGATTGTGCTCGCGATGACGAACTTCCTCGGTTGGACTTTGCACTGAAAGCACCAACAAAAGTAATGTAACAAAATTCCATTGCACTCGTTCGATCTTAACTAAGAAGTTAAGTCCCATGAAGAGGATTCACTTTGGTCTTAGCCGGCATCATCTCCCATTCTCTTCTATTTTTTTTTTTTTTTTTCTATCTCTGAGTCGCACGTGGACCACACACGACGTTCTCTCTATACGTCATATCGTATTAGAAATTGATTAGCTTTCGATTGTCTATGTAATTCATTTCTCAGTCGAGCAAGTGAATTTCAGCACAAACGGAAAAAATAACCATGACGTCACAATGTGATCCATTTCGAAGATGGCTCTGAACTTCTCCGGTTGATACTCTTAACAGTGCAACCAAATTGCCATTGTTACTGAGATATCGATCCGCTTGAACACCTGTATTCACTTTGTATGTAGGGTTAAGGTGACAAAATGCCTTCATGGATTCATCTCGTTAATTTCAAGAAAAGTGAAGCGACGCTATGAAAGGTGTGAAGGACACGCATTGGCAATGGTGTACAGTGAATCGCAGGTAGCACGCTTTAATATGCAATTGTAAGCCACCTGTAGTCATGATACGATGAGCTCAGTAGACCACAGAGTACTGCTTTGATATCTGAGCACCGAGGGATTTATCTGAGTACGTATTAGTATATGCTGCTAAGTACCGCGGATGAAGTATTTGCCCTTAGCAACTAACTCTATTTCATAATGCCACTCGTTTGGGCCAGAAGGCGTACAATTTTTCAGCTCGTACAATTAAACTCCTGGTTTAATTTGGCGGGAAAGTGTGACGTCACGGGATTCTCTTTTTCCCTTATCGTGCGTGTGGACGTAAACAAGTTAACGAAGGACGCCATTTTCTATTGAGTGATTGATGTCCGGATGTGGAGATAAATAAACTGAAGAATAGACTCGCGGGGGTGGAATGCGTCATCACTTTTTTTCACCTTATCAAATGTGAATACTAGAGGGCACATTGATATAAATAACGGGGTGAGCGAACCCCTTTAAACGATGATCATGTTGTTTTGTCACCATTCCAAGACAGACATTATGAATTATTCCGCATCAATTCAGGGAAATGCAATCGCATAATAAAAACAAGTTTTATGGACAATCTGATTGCTTTAGAATACACATTTTTAAGGAAGAATATTGATCTCGTGTAAACCAGATATAAAATGCAATCGTATAAACGCCAGATCTCATCTCAAAGACGATTAACAAGAGTCATCATCTCTTTGGGCACATTCAGTGCACTTTTGATTGTATCGTATTCGAAATGACTCCTTTTCATGTTTTATACTCAGGGTGTAATTGCTCGGGTATCCAGTTTGAGCCGGAATTGTTCCAAAAGTAATCGCATTATTTAGCATGATAACCTGTGGGTTTTTTGTAGGCATAATAGTGGGTGTTCTTACACCCCCCGCCTCCCACCCCCTCGCTCTTCCTGCCGACTGGATCTCGGTTTTTTTATATCGATATATTCCCCGTTTATAATTCATCAAAAGTTGTTTTTGTAGAATTATAAACGAACATCACGTGGAATATTACAATGCAGATATATCTTGCACTTTTTTCAAAAAGCTCTCACCAAAAAAATCATTCTGGAGATTCGCATTCTGATGTCCGATGCTGGATCGATATACTTATTATGATTACATTCTTTATCAGTGCACTCATTAAGCCAGCACAGAGCCAGCAAACCAATGCCTCTAACAGCATCCGTGATGATGTCATTTTTGCGAAATTGCAATTTTTATTAACTCTACTTGGAAGCACTGTGAAGCAAGAGTCTCTCAGTTGAACTCGTGTGTGATTGCTTTGTCGTGTTCTTAAAGGCTCTGCATTGTCTCACAAGGACAATGCATGTTTAATTTATGGACAAGATTTACATCTGGTTAGCATAAAGCACAATGAAAATAATTATCCTCGCTCAAAGGACTCTCTGTTATCCAGGGGTTGTTTAGAATGTTTGATTTGGATGCATATATGTAGGACAAATAAATTAGACGAGTTAAATTAATTGAACTTCTCATAATACTACACACACTCAATTAATTACGCATGGAATCCATGACGTTATTATGTTAGGCACTGATATAATATGTAGCGCCGGTGTAGGTTTGATTGCGTGAAACAAAAAATGCAAATTTATAAAATCATGTATGAGTGATATAGTAATACACTCACAGGCGCTCTTTGAGTGTACGACGGTGTTTGTCCCACCATCTGAAGGGAAATAATTTCAAGAATAAACTGCTAGAAAATGTCGATAATGCCCTTATTGAATATTACGTGAGGTAAGAATCAACCAATGTTATCAGTTCTTCTGTGCCTCTGCAGTGCTGTCCAACTGCTTAACAGGACCGGGTGCTGTGTACAACTGTCTATGCAGGGTAAAGAGCTCTTTGGATTTATCGATAAGCGTTGGGTGGAGCCGTAAAAGCCCATCATGCCTGTATGTCCAATGTTCCATGACGCTACGAACGACTTAGCCTCGGTCTGCCGCCGCAAGGCCTTCGATCTTTTGATTTTCACTATAGCCTCAACCCATTTTTTTCCCGTTTTAATGTTACACAATTTGGTCGAGTTTGCATTATTGTAGGGAAGAAGGTTACGTGCTTTTTATCTTTCACCTCAGCCAGTAAATGCCATTTTATCTGTGTAGAATGGAGTTCACCATTGCGGAGGCGAAGGATAAAATAATACAACAATCATTCCAGTACGGTGATCACGTGATCACATGCACTGAGTCGGTATCCATTGTCACCGCGAATCTAAACTAGTTTCGCGTGTTGGAATCAGCTGGAAGGAAAATGCCTGAATAAAAGTTTCTCGTGTATACAGGAACGCATCTTTGTTAACCACTGCAGCGGGTGCTACTGTCTTTTGTATGAATAGTCTATTGTCTTTTTCGATGCTGAATCATAGATTTGACAAGAGGCCTTGCTACGTTTCCGCAGACTGGACTCACGCGACATTTTTAGCATGAAAATAAGCTTGTATCTGTCGCTTACAACAAGTCTCAGCTGAATTAAACAATATTTATGCTTTAAATTAGACGCATAACGGCGACATCTGCAGTCGTTCGTATGGAAAGCGGTGTCACTTGGTGTTTACGATCCGTGCGGCAGGTGTCTCTCTCTCTCTCTCTCTCTGACAGCCTACGGACGTCAGCGATCTTTGCGTATTATGTCTTTCATTTCGACTGGAGCTTCGGGGCAGTCATTAATTTACAGAATTGTGCAATAATTTAGTTATAGCATTACGGTGCTGTAAAGTTGGATCGATGTCAATACCAAAGGGCGCATAATTTGGAGATCTTTCGAGTATTTCGTCTTAGATGCGTAGGGCAATATTCTGTATATGTTTGTTTATGCATTAATTATAATTAATTATATTTGGTTCTCGTCTTATTATAATTTTTTTTTCTTAAGCAATGGCCACCATAGGTCTCAGTCCCCCTCTCGTCCGCCCTCTCAATAACCCGAGGGGGTGGCGGAGGGGTGTCAGAAGGTTGAATGTTGAATCAGCGTTCCGTTAGCGACAGATGACCGGTTGGTTTGTCGCATTTTGCACATTCAGCTGTCCTTGTACCGATGTTCTCACATACAATGACCAGCCGCTACAAGCAACTGTTTTTATTTTGCCGTTTGTTGCTCTTAATTGTTGTTTTTTTTTTTTGTTTTTTTTTTTTTTCAAACTGCTCATTTGAATTTCAAACTTTATCAATCTGCTTCGTTCTGGTGAGCACGGTGTGTGACCGATGAAAGATTCATGGAATTACGGACCAAAGTGAACACGAATCAGCGATGACTGTTCAGAATCGACAGATGCGAGCCATTAGTGTTTAGTACATTGCTTTGTTTTACTTCCACCCGGAAGTGTTATAACTTACACAGAATTCTATTTTTATTCATTTCATCATTCACAGTAGTTTTGTCGTTTAGCAATATCGTTTATCAAACTAATTTCAACACATACCATTCATTAGTCGTCGATTGATGCCATGTTCTTTTATGCACAGTGTTGTATTATCATAAACATCAATGGTTAAGCTCATGTGACTGATAGGTGTAGTTTTTGTGTGTGATTTTTCACCTTCTTATATTTGCAGCTGCTTTACAGGATACCCCTAATGAGTAAGCGACAGACGTTCTTCTCTGGTTTAAAGGTAAGCTAAAAAGTTGCTCTGCCAATCCGGACTGTGCACATATTGAAATCAGACACAGCTTCAAGCGACTGCCATTAACGATTAACTGTACAATCTGTCAATTTTTAGCATTCGTCATTTATCGATAGAGTTACGTTGTTTTCCATTGCCACGAGTCATTCTTATGACATAATTTGATGGTCGTTGAAAGGGAAAGAATCAAATACCTGCCTATTTCTTATATGGGAAGGAACGGCAGTGTTGACCAATCAATATTAGATCACATAGTAATACTTGCCACGTGTATTGGTCAACATATTTGCCCAGTCAGCATTAATATTTTGTCTGTCCTAATAAGCATTGATCTTGCACGATATTGGTGGCATAATTGTTCAGAGAATAACATATAAACAGCAAAATAAAATGCAACTAGAAACAGTAATTCAGGCACAAGATTTCAGGTATAGTTCTTGCTAATAACACGTGTGAAAATCAGGCCTAAACCTTAAAATTGAGGGATTCAGAACTCGATAAAAGCATCGCTCGTTGCTTCGGTGAAGAACCCAAATCATTGAAAACATAAACATGATTGTATGCGTGGATCCACTGCTCCTGTTTGGACACAGTTGTGCCTCGCGATTTCTTTTATTATAAATTAGTCAAACATGACACAATTAATTTGCGGGTGCTCTATATTGCCTGTTGGCATATTGCTCAAAATAAAATTAGTTTATTGACATTTTTGACTTCATATGGAGACAATCATTAGAATATGACATGACACCATTAGACTATGTAATTATATGAGGCACAATTCAACCATGAAATGAGTAAACACCAATAACAAACCGAGTAAGTTATGTGATTAAGCCGTGTTGAAGATGATGTTAACAGGGGTTGGCATCCTGGCTTGGTGACGTAACACCAAGATGACGTGACACCAAGGAATATTGATTTGGCCAATGACCAAGATGCGAAGGTGAATCGGAACCATAACAATTAAGGATATTGCGACTGAGAGAATTTGGTTTTAGGTCACAATTATGTTAACTGTATTTCTCGTTGTGTCAAGTATTTTGAAGCATTATTTCGGTCTGCAATATGGCGATTAGTGAGAAGTTATCAACGTGTTCAAAATATAGCTGTCACGGGACTTTTTATAAACACCGGAATGTTCATTCCAATCGACGAAAGAGCAAAAAGAGGGATATGTTGAAGTTGTTTTCCTTGCTCTGATTGGCTGAATGAAATCACGTGTTATATGACAGGGCTGTCTATTTCTTAGCCCGTTGGCTCCCTACAAATCACAATTCACATGCGTGTTCATCTAATAGAATTAAAATCAAATATTTACCATGCATACTCAATATAGATGGCAACTTTGCTTCTATGTACTGTACATTTTGCTTGTATGTTTTCCACAATATTAGGGTTAGATTCTAAGATTTGTTTAGATTTATTTGTTCTCTCTTCCATAACAAACTTGTTTACTCAGAATAATACTATCAAACGAGTTGAATTTCTCTCATTTTGAGTCCTGGCTAAGCATTTTATCTAACCGTTTACGAGGATTCCGTCCTACAAAGACTGACTGTGATTAGATATAAATGTTAATTGTCTTCGAAACCTGCCTGAAACGTCAATTGCATTCTGATATAAAACAAAAACCGCGTCATATTTCAGACCACTTATTTGAAGTTTGATCTACACGCCTTGCCCTCGATGCCATTTTTCTGATCCATAGCTGAAATTTCTCCACCAGGCATCCTTTATCGTTCTATTGGATTCTCAGACTGATTCAGCATTGTCATGAACCACAAGTCTAATCTTATGTATCCAATATTCTTTAATTTTATCAGGAAATAAATCAAATGGAAGTCATCGCTGTTTCATTGGGGGGGGGGGGGCTAAGGCCTAATGTATGCACTACCCTGGCTGCAAGGGTATTTTTAATATCTTTGAGAAACACCTGCAAAGTTGATAGTCTGCGTTTGAGGGCCTTAAGGTTGCATAAATAATAAGTACTTATACGGATGTGTGTTCGAGCCCTTTTTGGTTAATTTTAAATAAGTGATCACCACTTTTGGAACTATCAAAATACTGTTTGCCGAAGTGAGCAATGCAATGCTCTAATGCTCAAGGGATCAAAGACGGGTCCAACACTCAAGTGAAATAAAGAATCCCGTTGGCTGCCAGAGACTTCAACGTGGACATTATCATACGTCAAGGAAAGAACCACGGGCGTAGAACTGATTGCACTTCAGCTAACCACGATCACTTATGCAAATCAGGTCATTAAACACCGTTAATGCACTGACATGCTTGATGCTAATTGGATGGTGGCCGCTCGCGATGAGCGCTCATTACTGCGGTGACCTCTTTGAGTGTTCGGGCGACATCATCCTACAACGAGCCGTATGCCCACAAGGTGTGCTTCACGTGTGTTACTGGCAGGACCACACACCACCGGTAAAATTGTATAATTATGTAATCGTTAGCGATCGTATCTTGGACTCATCTTGGATGAAGTATTTCTCACATCACAGTATGAATTTTTATTTAAGACGGACAGACGTTTATTTTATATTTCGTGTGAAAAAGTGAGTGGCGGAGCTAGTGAATGTGATGTGATTATTTTTCACCATGGAGAAATGCCTCATCTTGTAAATAGTCAGAAGCGTCTCCATATCTATGACTACACCGGTCACACTTGCCGCTCTGAACGAATCCACCAGTGCTCAACTGTGTCAAAGTGATCACCCCCTCATCGCACAAGCGACCCCCGTCTTACTCCGGTCTATATGCCACTGAATGAATGGTCAGCCTGAAGATCAGCAGTGCAGACAGATTCATGCATTATAGTGAATTAATTACAATACTTTCAATTGTTTTTGTGGCAAAATAATTAATCAGCAGCTTAATTTGTCACATCGTTCACCGCGATGTCTAAAATTTGTACCGCACTAGGCCACGCATACGGCACAATGTGTGCTATCTGAATTAGCGTACGGATAGAGACATCGCATATTTATTGGCACGATAATTTCATTTATCCATCGTAGATTGTTTTTATCATCGCAGGATAATTTCAATTATTGCTGGTGGATTGCCTCTTTCATGACATTTAATTCTGACCAATCCTTCAATCCAATTTTTCGTACCAGTCTCACGCGACTGTGCATCAATTATCCGTGGTTGATCCGACAAAAAAGGAAGAAAAACCATACAATTCGAAATGAGGAGAAATCGCATAAATTGGTCGAATTTTCTTTTTTTCCATTGTGCCACCCAGCTGTACCCGTTTTCGTCTTTACACCAATTTATCTTCTCCTCTCAAACCGTCGTGTTTCTCTTGCTTTCCTTCGCCGTTTTCATCTGAGTATCCGCTCTTGATCATTCCAAACCTTTGCGCAAAACACTGACCCTAAACCTTCATCCATTAACCTTATTCATTAGGAAAACTATGCCCATCAACTTATCCTAAATTAAGCTCTGACTATGTATGTATTGGCTCCCCATCTGGCCAATATCAGGATATAATTCATTGTCTAATTTATTGACATACTTTGCCTTCGCATCCACCGAAGCGATGAATGTGTAATAGTAGCAATTGTAAATGTGGTTGCATGGAGTTGTTCATGTCGTCGATTGCTTTGTCAGCCATTGCAATCTTTTACATGCAGCAATAATGCACATATTACGTCATTACCTTATGCTGTTTTTGAGGGGCTGTTCTCTGATGTGGAACAACCTTTTTAAGCATCATTTCCACTTTTTGGACAATATTGCGCCTCTAATCCATTTCCGTCCGGTTCCACTCTTGTACGATTGAAGACAACGAAGAGGCATCCTGTCGAGTTGCATGGTACTGGGCGGTCTACTCGAGATCTGTTAGCTTGAAATGTTTAACCAACAAAGTTGAACAAACAACGTTGGAACCTCCGAATAAACAATACACAGACAACCATCTACTGTTTATGAAATATAATTTATTAATTTCGATTATTCTATGTGCCACAAAATAAATAATAATAACCCAAAAACAACGCGATTTCTGATGTACAATTTATACAGAGATTTATACAAAGATGTTTCCTTCAAAACCAGAATGTTATACAAACAAATACTTTGCACACATACTAATTCTAGTTCTAGCTCGGTCCAGTTATTATTTGTTCTTCTTCTGCTCAGCCTCTACTCTATGTGTGCTCCGGCCCCACCTGAATACTGCCGGACTACTTTTTTTGCCCCAACGGAAGATGTTGGATCTACTTTCCCTCGGTTCGTATTCCTCCGCCGTTCTCTTTCCCCATCGGAAGACTGGAGCGCCGTCTCTTTTTCCCCAGCGAAACAACCTTTTGTATCCTTGGATCGGCGTATCCGACGCTCGCTTGCCCCATCGGAACACAGGCGAGTCTCTCTTGCCCCATCTGAAGATTTTCTGGCGTTTCTCCAATTCATTCTCGGGATCCCAATTGGCGTCGACGCCGTCTAATTCTCCTTCCTCACATGGGCACCCAAGTAGGTGACCTTGACCTACTTCACAAAGGTCATAACAGTTCGCCGCTTCCGTTTCCGGCGCTTCAAATTCTGCCTGTGCGGTTGCCATGACGATTGACCACAACAAACACATCTGGAGCGTCCATCTTTTCCACATATTCACCATCTTGACCTCTTTCTTTGATTCTCTTATTCGCTCCTGAAAAGAAAAAAACGACAAATGCAATTCAGAACGATCCATTACATTATTTGTCGTTAAGCGCTTTGTCAAACTGTCTCTTTTTTTATCGAAGGCTGTAATCCCGTGTTAACCGATTAGACAAAAATCAAACAGGGCATCTTGTAGCTAGGACGCCTTTAGGAGAACTGAACATTACTCGATTGCACCAAAAACTATAAGTCTTAACAGAGTGAGGGACAAACTCAAGTCATTTGTTGGACATGAACATGGCGGCTGCATACACCTGCAATTTTGCCTCAAAGCATTTTGTTTCCATAATAGATGATACAAAACAGATGCTCTTGTTTCAAACAGGTATTTAATTTTATATTTTGTGGCCAAACTTAAATCCTCACGTGACTGTTTGACCGACATTTTACTAAGCACGTTGACAACAGTGTTTTTCTTCTGCAATAATCAGCAATCCAAAACAATCCGACAGCATTACAGAGCACCTCTAGCAGACAACCATCAACATGCTTCGGTAATCATATCTTTATCTTCAATGCCCAGGGACCCCTGATATATATAGATGGGCTTACCAACAGCATTCGACCGAGCAAGACATTTTCCGATGACCTTATTACAGATAAAAAAAAGTCGCCTCGTGTACGCAAAAAAAAAAAAAAAAAAAAAAAAAAAAAAAAATCTGTAGCATCATGCTTACCTGGTCGTTATTAGGCCCACCCTCTAACTCCGGCTCGAACTCCACACTATAACCCCGGAGGCTTATCCAACCGAGGCATCAAAGGAGCGGAGTGACCTTCTTTGGTGTCTTAGAGCAAACAGTTGATTAGAAAGGGGGAGTCAAGTTTGCTAAAGCAGAAAATGATCTCGGCCTCCCGTAGGGCTTATATCGGCTTCTGTGTGTATTCCAAGAACCCAGGCCGGCCCTTGGTTTGAAGTAAAGCGATGAGTAACGATGTCCAGTTGCTTTGGAGATGTTATAAATTGTCTGCATGTAGAATACCTTTGAGTTTGAAATAAGAATTACTGTGTGAATACCTCAGGATGCATACGTTGTTTGTATTTTTCTTTTTCTCCCCCTCTTCTTGTACGTATATTTTAATGGTCATTAATATGTTAATTTCACCTCTGCTGTCTGTCACCGATTCGGTGTATATCGTGACAACTCCTGATTAAATCTCGCCTACGCAAAATTAATTAGTTTTGCTCATTTTAATAGTTATTAATTAGTATGATCACGAACTACCAATAGACAATAATTAAATGAGTCAGTATGATCCCGAGATGCCTTTAAGCTTCACTTCCAAGTTCCCAAGAGGATATGCTTACGGAGGGTTAAATTAATGAGTGATCCACATGAACTACAAAGAGATCAATAGAGAAAACAAAACCTTATTGGCATCAACTATTACTGTCATTAGTATTATCATGGTGATTACAACATGACCTCACCATTGCATCGACAGCAATCGTGCAGCTTCAACGTTCTGAACGACAACAACCGAGTTGGTCAGGCCTTATTGAAAGGTTACGCCATACAATACAGTGAAGCTGACATTGCACTAATCACTTGCGAGAATCGAAAATGAAGATAAGAGAAGAACATGATCGAATATGACACGCTTCGTGACGTCACGTGTGCGTGCCGGGGGTCGTCTCAATGAGGACAAAAACTCCATTTTTATAGGTTGTCTGTGAGATAATAGAGTCTCGTGGGGCATGGTTTCTTTAAAGCCACGAGAGATTGGTGGCGACAGTGTCTGTCTAGCTATGATGAATGCCCTACAAAGTTGATTAATTTTCTTTTCTATCATCTAGGAGTTCTATCATAAAGGAGTCAGGTATTGATGCATTTTGCAAAGTTCAGAGTGTAAAAGGATGCTGCAAGGAATGTAATTTAGGGAAACTCATATTCTAAGATCTCATGTTCCGTGCAAAGAGGTGCAACAGACGGACTTATCTCTTGGTTTATAATAAAGAGTACGACATATTACTGTTTACTATTATCATTCACTCTTTTCCTTGAAAGAGTTCAAAAAGAATCCAACACAATCTGAGGTAACATAAAATGCTGGTTGCCTCGATTTAAATCTTTATTATGATTTCAGTTGAAGTTTCTCTTTCATAGTGAGACAGTGAGATGATATACATATACATATACATATATGTATATATATATACATGAGCGAAATGAACATTTTTCTTATTTCATTTATCAACCTTGTGAAGTCCAAGAATGTAGTTAAAAAAATAGTACATAATATCCAATTCTAATCTACGCCACAATTTGTCAGAGGACAGTAGGAGTCGTTATCGTTCGCTTGGTGGTTTTGTCAAAAAGTAGAGAAGGCTTTTATTAATTTTATCGCAATCCAGAATTCAGCATCGGAATGCAAGATGTGATTTTGATTTGATCCAACTATTGATTATTTTTTTATTTTTTTTATTATTATTTTATTCAACTAATGATTGCAATTGAAAAGGCATTAAAAGAGAAGCTGAGATCCAGAAACGATTGAGAGACGCAATAGCACAATGTGACTAAGAGGAAAATAGATCACACATAAATTAACATCTCATTATTACAGACCAATGCATACACGGAATAAAACTATAATGCTATTGCATGTCACCATGTACATATATGACTCGGGTTTATCACACGAGTTCGCTCGGGGAGACCGGTGGGTGGATGGTGCCAGACTGCCAGGCGTATTTGTGTGATAACAGACTACGTCTTCTATATTCAACGTCGACGTTCAAATATCAATCGAATTGTTAAGATCTCGTGAAATGGGTTAGTATCTCGTACGTTCCTCCTATTTCAAACTACTATATTCCTCGTGCTGATATGGACTATATATATGAACCGTGCTGATACATAGGCTGATATCATCTGCCTCTAGGCAACCCAAATGCCTAGTTTCAATAAATTTTGTGGTTATGACAATACTACTCATACGTAGAGCTCAAATTATTACAGAGGGACCTGTTGATGTCATAAGCAGTTAGTCGCATTCTCATTAAAGAATTTCGAGATCAGCAAACACAGCAAACAATTCATCACGCAGAAGACAAAAAATCCCCAATAATGCGCACATCCTTTTCTCAAACCCCGTTTAAGCCGGCGTCAAATACCAGCGCGCTTTTCTCAGTTGCAGAACTCTGCTTCAGGTTAAGATTGCATCCATCGTCTACTTTGTCTTTGTATCAATGATCAGGCAACAATTAAAAAAAAAAACTTATGTAAATGATCGTAACCATAGCAACCAAAAGGGTGGTTTACATAACATCTGCAACTCAGCTGAGTGTATCCAGTGTCTGTGCCCTAATCCTCAATTATCACGCATTTACTAGGAAAGGCTCAGAAATGTTGGATTTTTGGATTGATATGTTTCGAAGCAAACATTGACGGTGAACCGGCAAATAGGGCGTAGGACCGTGGGGGTCGGAGTTCACGTGGACTGACCCGACCCTGAGAGCACAAGGGCAATCGTCATATTTAACCCATAAGTTCGCCAATGTCCATTATTTCTCTGCCCAAATGTCCATGTCATGAGTCAGAGTAATCACGTCCCTTCGCTGATCTATTTGCGAGATCAAAGGCAGCGAGGTCTCCTGTGTCGTTTGCCCATTTCTTCTTTGTCGCGTTGCTTGTCCCGCTGAAAAATGATTTCTTATCTCGGATTGAGGTACCCAAGAGAGGGACGATCTGTACACATGGCAGTGAAGCGCAATTCACACCTGCTTTCACGTGATATCATGCATTGTGCTTCGGGAATGTGTAGTCTCATTTAATTGTAAAGTTCGCGACATTGTTCTTTGTCGATTGTTATGGTGACTAAATTAAGACTTTATTGCAACAGAACTGAGCCACATTCAAAAATGTTATCTAAAAATCTCGCAACAGTAAACACGTAATAACTATGCGAAGTTATAAAGTGCGTTACCGTTGCCAGTGTGTCTGCCAGGGCGAAGAGGGTAAGAGTTTCCGCCTTGAAATTAGCCCTTGCAAAAGTGCCATCACAGGCAAATACCACCATTGGCCTTTTGCCAATAATTCGTGCTCTTTACAGGGTGTAATTCCAAGGCCAGAAGTTTGGTTGACCGTAAATGTCGAGTGATTCACCTCCGCAGATGGTCAGAGTGTCAATCAAACGTTTGGCCCATTAACGAGCGGCTATCTCCTTTTTTATCAACCCTATTAATGCCCAAATTACTGACCCCTTTTAGCGCCTGGACCTTCTCTTGTGCTTGGCGATTGCGGTCGGCATTCTGACGCCCTGGCCTTTACTTTGAAAGTCTGAATCATTAATGTCGATTCAAATGCTGCAGGATTGCAATAGGAGTGTACCTGGAGTTTCTATGGATGCATGCAACAGTTGAGAAAACTCTCCTTCATCGATGCATTCAAAATATCATCAGCTCGTACATAATAAAAACAGTCAGCGTCTGGTCTTGAAATGGACAACAGTCAAACCAATGCATTCTGAGTCGCAGAAAAACTGAATTGAATTTTAAAACTTGGAACACCACGACGGAAAATAAAATGCTGACAATTTGCTTGCTCTTTCGGGATGAACCCGAGCCAATTATAATCAACACGGTGGATTTAAGGTAAAATTCAAAAACAGGTATGGTTCAGGCCAATTTAGGGCCTGCACATCACATTATAAAAAGTGATATTTGATGTTTTACCCTAATAAGAAACATGAATCATAGGAAGGTCTGTGATTTGATTTCGTGATGCAAACATAACAATTATCAATCATATTGTGTGTCCGTGTTTAAATGTTAGTAGAGCAATGATGTCCTTCAGGGTTCTTGCACTTATAGTTCATTCTGAACTGACGAAAAACATGTCAGCCACGCTGTTTGTGTATGCCGAAGAATGTTTCATCCCTTAACTGACCAACTGTCAATAGATGAAGTATATTTGAATTCGGGATTGCTCACAGTGGTTACAGGTAATTTTAATAGTTCAGACATTAATAATTATTAACATGCATATAATTAACATGCCTTGCAAAGGCCAACAATGCAACATGAAGTCATTCAAGGCATCATTTTTTACCGAGTCAGCGGGCGAAAGTGAGAAGTATTACTTGAACTATTACTTAATTCAAGCACATGTACATCTAATGCCAAATATACAATTCAAAGTAGTTAAATGACCTTTCCTATTGTTGATTGCTTAACACTGGTGGCAAGTAATACTGATTATGATGTTACATATACGTCTCGAGTTTCAATCTCAGACGTCAGCAACCGTGGCTCAAATTCATCTTCATCGTCAGCCTGATGAAGTAGTTTGAGACGAAACAGAAAAGAGTTAATTCACACCCATGTCTATGAAAGCCTCCACAAGTGAACTTAACTCTGCTTTTAGTTGGCTTATACCTTGCTCTTAGGACAAATATTTTGGGTTTTTGCTGGCATAAAATAAAGGCTGAGAATGTATATACATGTCCCGGAGCATCTGCAAATAATATTTCATTCAGCTCTGCTTCATGACATCGACAAATGTAAACAATGCAGAGTTAACCTACTGGCGATCGACTCGCTTTCACCAGGTGGAAGAGAACAACCAAATGCCAATAGAAATGACAGTAATCTGCGCATGAATCTCGGAGCTGACAGGGCCATTACAACGTAGTCTCATTGGAACGAGGTCATGAAAGGGTCGTTAGGGCGTGAAGATTGAGTGGACGTTGAGAAATGCAGAGATAGCATGTTGACTGTCCCCTGACTGACCGGTAAGACAAATGCATTCGACCTTGCCTGTGACATCTCATGCGCATTTTCTAATATTAGACGTACGTGGGATTGAACAGAGGTTAGAATTGAATCACCAAGGGAAAGCAAACCAGGAAAGTGCATATTTGGCAACAAAGTGAGCTCCAATTATCTGATTCCCCTGTGACTATACTTTGTGTGACAAGTTTGGGTTGGTCATTATATAGGCCAGGTCATGGAACCAGAGTCATGGAAGCTATTTCTTTTTTCTTTCTTGGGGGAGGGCCGGTGGGTGGGAATCTTGGCTTACTAGTCTCGGGATATTGGGATAACTTAAGTTTGTTTGATCCGAGGAGGTAAGCAGGAGCTCAGTGACTCACTTAAAATCACAAAATTGGTGACAGGATTAGAAATTGCAACCAGCGCCAATCTATTCATATATAGTTGGTTCACTTTCCTTTGACACTGGACAATGGCGAGCTACAAGAATATCCAATAGAACATCGCAGACATTTTATTAAAGCAATGCTGGGTTTGCAATGTTTTTTATATTATACTAACACCGTACCAGCGTGCAATGCCAGGGTTTGCATGTGGCATTGCCAAAATCTGTCAAAGCCTCGGCTGGCAAACACAATGATTCATCCATTTTGCATGAGGAATTTACTAGTGACAGATGGCTCTTTGTTGGCCAAGTACACGTGTAAGCAAAGACAGAAGATTTACGCGCGTGACAGGTACAATAAGCGACTAATTGAGTAACTTGTGGACATACTGGAGCGGTAGACCCGCTCAGAAAGAATACTACTAGCAAAAGAAACAAGCCGCATTAACGAAATATATTATAAAATCATATTGTTTTGATTAATGTGATCTTTATATTGCTTCTTACAAGATCGATGCCATTGTGGTAATTAAAGAAGTTAATTGAATAAATGAATTTTTTGTCGCAATCAAATTTGGCTTTTTGTGAACGTGCTACCACTGCCTTGTTGTATACCTTAATAATATTTGCTTCTGCTTATTGCAATACCAAAGTTCCACTGTCGACTGGCTTGAGCTATTAAAATGACAAGTTTTGTCAACTGTTATTTTGACGGAGTACAGCTGATAAAATAAACGGTGCCAACTGCCGAGGGTTGCAGGGAGCATGCCATGGCTTATGGACCTTCGGTAATTGGTCATTAGTATTATCCATTCCTGAACATAATATACTTATCATTGGTGGTGTAATATAGAACTTTTTTTTTTTTTTTTTTTAGATTCCTGAATTTATGTCACTGCAATACATTATCATAATCCGAGTTCATTATTTACTCATCTAAAATTTTACTTCGACCTCTGTGTGCTTAGGCAGCTAGTGGCCAATTACGGATAGCAATGCATATTCATGACAACAAGACAACCATTCAACAAATCAATGATAACTTCCTCGTTCTCCTGATGTTCCTTCGGTGAAACCATTCAATGCCACTCAATACCAATGACTAAGTAGAGCTCCCCCCCCCCTTCCTCGGAGGCCTGCCCTAATTGGTCAAAAATGGAAACATCTGTTCGTTGATCCCAACTAGAGATGAATGAGGCTCACTATTTGGAGCATGTTTTGTTTAGAAGAGGGCTGTGCTGCGAATATATATAGTAAATATGTAATTTGCATATGCTATTGCGCGTAATAATTACCATAATATTGTAGGCATAATTATCAAATAGAATGTCCTCAATTGGTGTCATGATGACTCTGGATTTCCTTGCTTCTCTTCTTTGTCTCTTTGCTTGCCTTGACCCCTCTCATCAACCCACATGGCTTTTTATTAAAAACCAGTTTTATTTTCATTAACGACTCTTACACGGCAATGTTTCTCCTCGACGACTTCCGGAACAAAGATTCATGGGCAGTTAAAGAGCTGGAAAGGGCATCCATCTCTTGTCTTCATCCAGTTAGGAAGGAATAGACCGAAAGAAGAAGGTTTGTTACTCCAAACGAGCCGCATCACAGATAATGTCACTGGCTGGAAATATTCATCAGTAGTTTTCTAGATTTGTTAACCACAAAATGTTACAAAATCAAAAGAACATGAAATAGTTTTCTTCCGAAATGAATCGGGTTACGTGATATGGTTTCATTCTGGTTCCCGATTGATAAGTAAAAATATAAAAAAAATAAAATAAAAACTAACAAATTTACAACAACAAAATTAAATTGCCTCACAAGAATTACATATATATTTTTTTCAAGATAAATAACGTTTGTCTGAAACCGTGATGCAGTAGCAATATATCCCTCAATCGGTTGTATGTATATTTCAAAGCATTTCAGATCTACTTTTCATTTCTCTAAATCGGTCCAAACCAAAGATCTCTTCCGAATGTTGTGTATGAGACTCAGCAGAAATGTAATAATTAGTCGCAAGCGAAGACAGTGCGCAGGCTAATAATTGCACCTGAAGTAATTTCTTGGACGATGACCGAGAATAAACTAGTCCTGGGGGAAGACTAGTTGCACCCACTTGTTGACTCAAGTAGCTTTTCTTGGAACTACAATTAGACGACAACTGGTAATGAATTCGGCATCGAGAATCCTGGATTATATTTACATCACTCTCAAGATCTGTAATTTCGTGTTATGCAGCATACGAATGTGTGTCCCATTTCAATCAAAATCTTGAAATTAATATCCACTGAGAATAATTATCCATTTGTATCTCGTTATGGTTCAACTTCATTCCCATCAACCTTGAAATTGAACCTTCGATATTGGTCAGCCGTGAATTGCAATTAGGTCTATATCGCAATGAACTTTTTGGAATTGACTCAGTTGATAAATTGGTCCATCCCGTTAAAATGTATTGGGGTTAATTGAATCAATATCAAAATTGATCCTTACATGTAACATAAAAGATAATTTACACAATTGAGCATATACCCAAAGTTGAGCTCAATCTCTAGATTCAATCATTATTTGTATGCTTGTGTTCATCTTTAGATTTATAATACTAACGGCAATACTGCAGCTCACGCGTGGACTTCAACATGGTCGCCTTAAGAAGACTTGGCTTTTGTTCTTGGCCATGACACATACCACTGAAAAATACATTGTACCCCAGATATCTAATGTCCACATTAAGAAACCTTGCGAAATAATGCGGAAAAAGTACCTCATATAAGTAATGCTCGCAGATATCAATCAATTCCAGGAAATTCGTGAAAAGTAAAACTGGTTTGCATCGTGTTCGCATCGTATTGGTGGCCGCTGTTTGGCATCAACAATCAATCCCAACTCTACGACAGAGAAGAAAGAGGAGGAGGAGGAGGAGGAGGAGGAGGAGGAGGAGGAGGAGGAGGACGAGAAGGACGAGGACGAGGAGGAGGAGGAGGAGGAGGAAGAGGAAGAGGAGGAGGAGGAGGAAGAAGAAGAAGAGGAGAAGGAGGAGGAGAAGGAAAGAGGAGAAGGAGGAGGAGGAGGAGGAAGAGGAGGAGGACGAGGAGGACGAGGAGGACGAGGAGGACGAGGAGGACGAGGAGGACGAGGAGGACGAGGAGGACGAGGAGGACGAGGAGGACGAGGAGGACGAGGAGGACGAGGAGGAGAAGGAAGAGGAGGAGAAGACGGGGGTGGTGGTATCAATGAGGGCCTTGTTATGTAATACGGCTAATTGTTTGGAGATTGTGAGTCGAAGGGAAGGCACCGCAAGCCATCAAACAAGGAAGATGAGGGATTATCGCTGTTCTGGGCACAAATGTAGAAACTGGAGTCACAGGGTCTCATAAGGAGGGAAAAACAGAAACAATATTCACTGAAGATATCCAAAGAATGCATGGAAACTGAATTGATATCATCGCCAGAATGTTATAGCACTGATGACCTCTGACCCTGGCACAGATCTGACTTGAGAATGACCATCATTATGCAATTATGTTGCATTGTGGGGAGCGGGTGAAAAGAAGGGCACATACGCCATTCACCTTGTCATGAATAAATTAACAATTCGACCACGCCCACATCTAAATATTTGCCCCCTTCTAAGAAATATAGGGGTCAAATATTGCCAATTACGTAAGTAAGTATACAACAGAATCCGATTATATTGCATCCGTTTGATTCATATGAGGAAATTATGCGCACGGATTTTTCGGACCAACCTATTTTCGGTGAATGGGTTGGCCAGGTTTCCCGGGGGGATACATGTCTAAAGCAAGCTTAAACGCTGTGTTTTATTGTCGCACGAGTATCCTAGGAGCGTCTGCCTCTAATCTTTCGTTGTTAATTGCCCTCAGAAAACGTGCAATGCCGTGATCAGAAATTCAATAATCCTAAGAATCAATGCAAATATTTTTCTCTCAGTGGCCAATGAAGGAGTGTTACAAATACCTCAGTTTTGTGCGAGTCGTGGACAAGTTTACTTAGGTGCAAATAAAACGCACCGATCTATAATTTATTCATATAATTAATTTATGATTATGTTAATCCATGTGTGGGGCTACAAGTATATTTTACATAGTACTCAGGTCTATTATCGTCATTTTCAAACTGTTCACGATCCAAAATTGATTATATTACGCTGACAACTATGAATATATTTTCCTAGTACTCCCAGAAAAAAAACTCCTTCAATGGTCAATGAAATTGAAAATTGAAAAGAATCATACACGAACGAGTTCTTTACTTGAAAGCATTCAGCCTCTGGAAACATTTGCAAAGCATGCGCATGCGCGAGAATGGACTAATGTTTGCACAGAAAAATTTGATGTCAACTGAGGTAGGGGATAGGGAGCTCTGATTCAATCAAACATTTCATCAACCCTGGGTCTCAAATATCCTGAGATCCGACTATTTCCCCCCCCCCCAAAAAAAAATGCTAGGATCCTCGTAGACATGTTGAAGAAAGAAGTTATACTCACAGCATTTTCATGGTTGGCATTTTCCCCAATTTTTCACTAATAAACATTTATGAGATAGACTGAAATCAGTTATTTCTCACCGCCTCTCGTCTCCCCGCAATAGCACAGATCGGATTCAAGAATGTGGTATAATTTCTCAAGACATAGCTAAAAGTCTCACAAAAAAATTGCGCCAAAACATCTCTTCATGTTTAACTGGTGTGTGAGTTAGTGTGCTGGGAATACCGGACCATGAATTTTAATTTATATTTTGACAACTTTTTGATCCTCCAGTTAATCCAAAGTACCCATTTTTCGTGGACATCTTACGGGTATATTTAAATATGCGCAAGTGGTTGACCTTATGACCTTATGATAGACGAGGTTTCGTGTGTATGCAATCCACAATCCTACTCCGAATATTGTGGTTTAATTTTTTTTAACTTAGAAACATCTAAGTTGGTGGTCAAGTTAGCACTAAACATGGATTACCATTGACCATATGGTATAAGCAATATTTACAAGTATTTTCTTGCTTATTAAGTTGTTTTTTTATCAATTAACAAAATGCAGGGAGACAGTGGTCACTTTAATCAAGCAAATCATATAATTATGCTGGCTATTTATGTTTAACAATGAACTTCGTGAATCGAATGATTGCATCGGCAGGTTGTAAATTCTCATGGTGCGATGTTCACTTCTGTGAACTACAGAACAAATAATTGTACAAGGTTTAGACGGCATTCAGACGCCGTAAAAACAATACAAGTAAACAAAATGTTCTCTATCTAGAAATATGGAATGAGTGTACAATTTATATTAAATATAAATAACGAATATACCAATAAATTCGACACAGTGTATATGATCTCATACCATTATACATGCAAATAAGTCTGCAATCATCGAACACAAACTAAGTTCCTTGCCCGTGTTCGCGAATCGGCTAACGGCTCCCATTTTTACTGGCCCAATAGATTGGCGATGAACGCGGTAATTAGCCAACGCCCAGCGGCTACGGTCTCTATTTGAGAGGCTAATATTCCGGGAACGAGCGTACTTAACCGCCTTAAAAAAATCACATGTCGACATATTGGTTGTTTATGTTTGCGCTGAAGGCGGTCAATTCAATGCCTTTTTGAGTATAAGGTTAATGGGAAGTTCGGTCATAAGCTGCCTTGTGTTGCACAAAATGTCAGACAAGAATGCTGCTTCTGGGGCCGGGGGAGGGAGGTACATTATGTGGTCCCTTGGATACCTTCGGGAAGTGTTGTTCCTTGTGAATCAAGAGAGTTAATATTTTAGTCGTTAATATTTTAGACATGATTAGTGTTGCGTTTTTTCTTAAATGCTAGTTATGTTTAAGATGTTTAATTTATTAATAATAATTGGTTTTTCTTCTTCTCCTGACAATGAAGAGAAAAATTAACTGGATCTTCGACTATATGGTCCAGTAATAGGCGTTTCTGTGTCAGTCCCTTCTTCTGCCTTTACTAGCCAATAGTTAAGATTTATTTATCAAAGTTCCATATTAATAAATACTAGAGTGATGAAAATATTATAATGAACAACCATTGCAACAACTGCAACTAAGTTTTCAGTCAACCATTCTTCAAATTACCCGGCACAGTTTTCCGAGCTTTAATGTAATTACCCTGTATTATATTGTGCAATTAACCTGCCCCATTTAATATGGGTAGAAACTCCAAAAAACACTTCCCAACTGTGTTAAAACTCACGTTTTGCAAACGGTTAGCAAGGTGTAGTAAATCCTTGTAGAATGAGGTGTTGTCACTTACTCTCCGCTCCAAAGCACGTCTATCGCGTGGGGAATCGTGCCACCGCCGTCCTTTATAACGCGCCTTGCGTTACGACTTCGAGAGCGCTGATTGGTCGGTTTGAATATTCAAACCCACGGGCTTCAACCACGCATTCGGCGTGGGCGTCACATTGGAGGCAGGGCTCTTCAAAGGTTGCGATTAATCAACAGTCGTAATGTTTTCTCGGGTTGTCTTACTCGGTGATCCTTTTAATTGAGATGCTTGACCACCGATGGAACTTATAAAGGTCAAGATCATCGAGAAGGATGACTTTTATTAGAATGCAACTCACATTTTGTTAATCACAAGATCTTACCTGTTTGACCAGCTGCATGACCGCAAACTTTTCCTCGTGGAGGTCCAGGTGCCCAGTTCGATCGGTTCAGAGGTTGTATTCTCTGTTCCCACTTTCTAGTCATTCAAATAAAAATGTCAATTAACAAAAAGAAAAGTAATACACCCTTGTGTTAACGCAGCTCAATTTCATTTCAGAAGAAAGTTTTTTATTCGCCAGCGTTCTAGTTAACACCACTTAACTTGAGCTCATTCAAGAATCGGGCCGAGATAATTCAACACCAAACAGAAACTCTACAGAATTCACACCAACGTTTATCTTCCGCAAAACAATTTCTCTTCGGAGCTTTTGCGTCATTCATCCCCAACATCTACATCAACCTTAACAGAGTTGATCCACAGCAGAAAAATTTATCTTATCTAAATTTCACTTTGTATAACACGCTTATCGCCCGGTCAACATGAGCGATGATTCTTCTATAAGACAGAGCTGGCCCTGAGGTAAGATTGATCACGAGGACATTCTTGTTATGTATAATTCAGCTTCTCTTTGTTGTGCTAAAATGGACATTGTTTTCTTTGAAATGACATTTCATAGTCGACATTTCACAAAGCTATCATCTGCACGTCAAATTCAGCTTTTAATATTCTGTGTTATAGTCAACAATGTATTATGGGTCACAGAGGCTGCTAAGTTGAATTGCTCTTGTCTTTTTGAGCAGATGATCGGAATAGTGAAATGAGAGGATGACTATAATTCTGAATTAAATTCAATTGCATAAATAATAAAATAAAATAAAATAATAAAGCATATGTCCCACGTTCATGCTTAAACCAAAACAAACAGAACCAAACAGAACACCGAAATTAACGCCCCAAAAAAATCCAACCTTTCGAAGCCAACTTCTTTTACGAAGGCATCAGTTTAACATATATTCGTGGTTCGAGTATTACCTGTTACAAATATGAAACATGGATTCACACCATGTTGCACGGACTAATCTTAAGACTCGATCCGAGTGTTACGTAACCGACCCCTGAGTACTATTGTTTGGCCAATGACTGAACATTCCGCTCCCGGCTTAGTTTCTTGTTGTTGTATAAGCATGAGATTATGTCTTATTCCTCATTTTCTTTGTTCAACTTCGGCAAACATTGACATCACCGGTGATGGTTGGTTTTGTACTCTACCGGTATGTTATACTATTAGATAATACAAGCTTAAACCTGCACAAACACGTGCAGCTCACGTGTGATCCGTGCAGTTAAAAGGATCTTTAATTAAGTTTCATCAAAGTAATACAATCTGGTGAGCATGCAGCTCATTTGGACTGGATGCACACCGAGAGTGCTACTGTTTGCTCAGACGTTCACCATGACGAAAGTACATTTGAAACATGGAGGTGCTAAATATACAGAGTGAGCCAAAAGTAGTGTACTCCATGTTAATAAAACAAAAACTCCTAATTTGATGAAAAAAATAATCAACTTTCCCCCCAAAATATAACTACCTGATATGGATTGACTATGTTATTCTGCACCCATTTAAGCAAATAAATCAAGTAAAAGGTCGAGTGATAGCGAAGAGAGCAATATCAAATGAGCCCCTGAATGAGCATTTAGGAATGTCATCTCTTGTATGACGCTTCAATACAAACTATTTGCTTTGTTTTGATTTTAGGAGATCAACATTAGTGCTGCTGTCACATCAATAGCACCCTCAAACAAAGCAATAGTACGTTAGCGTTGCCTTGATCAAAGCGTTTAATATGAAACTTATCCATGGTTCGGGGCCCTGTTTGTTGCCAAAAGTGGAAATATTGCGGAATAATGCGTGCACTCTATTAATTGAGATAAATCGGCATAAATGTTTATGAAACTGGAATAAAAATGATAGGAACAGCAGCATGACATGTTAGACTAACCGTACCAAGTAATTATTTCTCTTATCTTTGTGTAATTTTCACACTGCGAGCTGTTTAGTAACACTTTCTCAGAAATGCGTAGCGTCATTAGGAAGCATTGAGATCTTTAACATGGAGTAGATAGACTACTTTTGGCCCACTCTGTATATGACAATATTATTATTAGTAGTAGTAGTAACGATTTGTTTATAAGAAACTCTTCGTACATTCATCATGTCAAAAAATTCAATATAAAATGACGGTTTATACAAATAATAATGATCAAATTTTAACAGATGAGGCCAAGTCAATTACACGACATTGTGAAATGGTTATTTCAATGGGCGACCAATATTTAGTAATTGAACGCTCAACTCGGTGTAATGATCGCTCGTCAGACAAGCTTCTTCCTGTTAGTATACAAGATTAGTGAGTTCCATTGTAGGTACATCTCCTGCCATTAGTTAACAGTATGGGTAGCTTATCGCTGACGTCCGGTAAATTAAATTTCTTACGAGGCCATCATATTGTTGTGCATCGTGAATTCACATTATATGCATGTGCATATGTATACATGTGCATGTGCATGTGCATGTGCATGTGCATGTGCATGTGCATCTCTCGGTGAATGAGGAATATAAAGACCCCGGGTAGAATGCTGCGCTTGTTTCTTGTATGAAGCCGCTTTGTAAATTGCATCGCAGATTGGCTTTCACTGTCACGATTACGATTACGGCGCTCCCGACCCGACTCACCACAAGAAAGCTGTGGCAAGACACAAATCTATAAATAGATTTTAAAAATCACCGAATAACAAATGCTTGTTTTGTTTGCGGGAATTGACTTATATTGAGCAAAATAATATGCACAAATGTTTAATTGCTCTTCAATTGAAACGAGGAACAAACCAAATAGAGCGATAACATGGCTCATCAAAATGTTGTCTATAAAAGCTCTGATAAGAGGTAAGAGGTAAGTCATTTGTTATTTCTTTCAAAGGAAGAATATTGCTAATTATTAAGCGTGTACTCAATGTGACGCGATGTCAGTTTCGGAAACCGTGCCACAAAAATCATCTGTTCAATTTATACGAGCAGTTGAAATGGCTTCGAAATCGACACGTGTGTTAATAGTTTCAGCATACGCGCAAGTGCGATGACAATTGGATGCACGTATAGTCAACTGTAGTTATTCACAAATGATAAGTAAAACGTCACTAATTAAGGGGGTTATTTATTCTGCATACCACTATAGACAGTAGTACACAGCGCCCAGCCTTGTCACGCAGTTGGGCAGCACTGCAGAGTCATCGAAGAATTATAATTATAACGGATTACAATTATAATTAACAATCATAACGCCCATGGCCTGATCGGGTCTCGAACCCGGGACCTTGACCTCCATATGCTATGTCATCAGCTTCACATTCTCACCTGGTGAATTGTTAGTCAGTGATTCGGGCAATTTTCTTCTACGACGGGAGTGATTGGCTGACGAGATCAAAGAGAGGTGTAACAAATATTATAACATTGCAACAAAAAAATATACCTGTCAAAACTCAGTGAATGACCAGAACTCCGTTATGGTATTTGTCGGATTCAAGCGCACTCAATGCTCAAACTGACCAAGTTTAACACATCCGAGTAACATTGGTATACGTTGCCAATGAATACCATCGTCACCATTTAAGACACCTTGCGTTGAATGCTTACAGTAAACATTGAAATGAATAGAGGAAGGAGAAAATAAAATCGCCATCCAAATCCAATCGGATGCACGGTGGAAGCTTGATTCTGTGTCATTATTGATCTATAATGGTGCCAGGCGGAGAACGAAGCACCGATATTATGTCATGCTAAACAAAATTGCAGCATAAATCATAAAAATAACAGCAGTATAAAGTACAAGATGCGAGCGTAGCCAGTGTGAGAACCAGTTGGACGTGTGCTTCCTTTCATCTGACCTAAATTCAAGTATGCTTGTTGCAGCTCACTTGTTCTAAGAAAGAGAAACCAAAATTGCTCTTGGTTTCCAGTAATAGCTACCACACGCATAACGGCACAATGCATGCTGCAAAGCAATCCCTCAGTTAACATTGCATATATACAGAGATAACCATTGCTATCCACTAATGTTGTGATCTTGGGTAATCAAGGCACTTTTCTTTTGTCCATCTCCCCGGCCAACTTAAAGCGCAAGCTGCTTCAGGGTCCCGAGGTGAAACTGTGTTCACTGTGAGCAAAGGTGTTGGTAGGTGTAACAACTTAATAGCACATACAAGCCATATAGTACGAGATACTATTAAGGATGTGTCAGATTACAGTCTATAATTACTCCTGTCAGTTCCAATTCATGCTCAGCACTATTATGGTTCTCATTAAATGATATCAAGATTCAACGCCTTGGCATACCAACTGCCATGGGCGACGCTTGGGCCGGGGAAGCTTCTGATTAGAATTACCGCGTAACCATCAACATGGGTGTTTATTTCACGCATGCTCAAAATCAATGTCAAAGGTCATCAAGCAATGTACACACATTGCTATTAGTCTTACATGTTACGCTTATATGTTAGATATACATTTATCCGTGCAATAAATTAGTGGCGCAATGCTTCATGGTAGAAATGAGAGAAATTAAAAGGACTGAGAAATAAAGAAAGGGAATGCGTAGGAAACTTGTGACATGAGGCCATAAACAACAAGGAATCTGTGAATCACGTGAGTATATTAAGTGCAGATAGGTCACGCGATTGCTCTGTCGTGTTTCCCTCTAAATTAGTTCCCTAATTATGGCGTTTAGAAAGTGCATTAATTGGTCAGTAAAACCCTCCAGAATATTGACAATATAATTAATTGCCCCCGAAAAATAGAAACTCCTGGCCAGAGAAGCCAATGAAATGACTGAAATGAGCTCCTTCCTGGAACACGTCATTTCCCGCCAAGGACATCGTGGCGTGTATATTTAAATTTCGCTTTTTGCTCTCACTCAAAATACTTCCGCGAACACGAGTGAAAGATTGATGTCGTGCGCATGCGCATGCCATAACGCAGATTCCATCGAATTTTCCTTCCAGGGTGATTATATCACTGTTAGGTTGTAATTGGACTATTTGCACATTTATCTTTAAATCTCAAGGAACAAATGCAGCTTGGTTGTTCTGGATAATATCGTCCCGATATAACCTTCATTTCCATGATTTGACGATTTTTTTTTTTTTATTTTTTTTTTTATTTTTTTTTATTTTTTTTTTTTTTCAATTTGATAAAACCGAATTTTCTAGCTTGCATGCGTATCTGTTCAGATAAGAAGGTTAAATAGGTAACATACATAAAAGATGATTAAAGATTAAAGATTAAAGATGGTGAAATGATTAAAGAATGGTAAGCATGGCAAAGAAACGATTAGTATTCAGAGATCAAAAACAGAAACGCAATGCAATGTTTTTAGCTTACGTTTAAATTTCTCTCAGTCTGAACACTGCCAAAGATGAAGGGCAAACAACATGCAGTGACCGACCAACAACGAAGATTGTAATTGGCGGATTTAATGTCGTTATCATTTGACCTTGTGTGCAACAGGTCAAAGCCAGTGCAATTTTCTTGGTAGTGGTGTGGCGGGGTCTCGCTTGGGCGCCATCAGTAGCACACGAACAACAGCGTTCCGTACTCGCTGCTGGCGTTTGATCTGGTGGCCTGGGATGCCGACCAAGAGGCAGTTGCGATAGTCGACTCATCACATGAGAATGCACGAGGATGTGCGCTGCAGTGGAAGTCATCAGCAGATCTGGAATCGCAGTATCGTTAGAATGTGAAGGGAAATAAACGTCACTCGACCAAGGGGATAGGATCCATGTTTGATCATACAAACTCAAATTATAGAGGTACTATAGCTGTTGAATGTTGATAGTTTTATGACATCACAATCATCCAATTCCCTGTAAATTCATATAATAAGCGATTTGAAAAATAATTGTGGTGAATCAATTTAGTATTCCAAAAGAAAAGCCATCCTGATGAAATTAACATGAGCCCCGCAGTTGGTTCTATAAGGAACTATAAAAGTCAAAGCGTGTAATTAACTCAATTCACTCGACGTGCTCAAGCCAAATTTACGGCGCACAATCCACCATTTATACCGTGATCAGCATATTAACTCCCAATCAGTCAATATTTGTCATTGATCCCACAACCAGATGCACGCAAGGTAAGAAGAACGAGGAAGCTAGAGAAGAATTGAATCAAGTATGTTTTATGCATTAGTTTCGTGCAACAAAAAGTCAAGAAAGGTGATTGAGAATCACGCTGAGACAAAAGAGGGGAACCAGGCATTGATTAAATGATTAATCATTTCATCATTGAGGCGTTGCGTGCTTCTTAAACGAAACCTTCATATTTGGCTTTGATCAATTCAATCGTAATTATGTCCCCCCGCAAAATATTCCATTGAGAGAACGCGGCACGCTATGATTTCCAATTCCTATGATAGTTCCAAGATGAAACAATAGCGCTTCGATATCAGCTCAAGGGCGGATTACTGGGTTCCATCGCACTAAATGTGCGTGGAGCCACGCACGAGTGCATACACGTGCATGTGAGGCGTGCGTAAGAGTTCCACCCGAAATAATTGGAAGCGCGATGACGAAGCAAGTTGAACAACAATTACACTTCTGGATCACATAACTTCGTCCTGAACAGGGTCACAACGATGATTCGCAATCAGACGAGACTTGTGTGCATCAGCGAAGTGATGCACCGAGTGGTTGCGAAAAGAAAGTGTCACAATACAGCAACTATGAGAGTGTCCACAAATGACAGCGAAATGAGGCATGAATCATGGTTGGGTTTTACGGCTCCACCCAAACCATTCGAGTGATACGGGCTCCAGAACAGAATCTTGAGACTTAATTGGGTTTCCCTCCATCTCTTATTGATAAATTTCAAAGGTTAAACGATTGCGTTTTAACCAATCCAAGTATGTGCCGATTCGCACTAAGCACATAGCAAGGCCTTGTACACCACGGGGAGAACTCGTCTGCTGTTCAGGTAACCGCCAGTGACGACACTAATTGCCAGACACACTTTCATGTTAATTGGCATGTCGGTGCCATTGAAGTCATTGAATCCAAAGAAGGTCTAACGGTTCAGTAAAAACCTGTCCCGCAATCCTTGTGTTGTATTTTTTACAGCCTGACAAAGTTTTACACAACAAGACGATACGGGTTCAACATCATATTTTCCCGAAAAAGCAGGACTTAGTCCTTTGTTGGATTTTGTAATATTATGTTAAAAATATGAATGATTCAAAATTATTGAAATAGAATGCATTACAGTCTACCCTCATTAATCTGACCAGGTTCGTTTCCAGGGATTCCTATCAGATTAATGAGGAAGTCGGATTAACTAATTCGCCTCAACTGGGGTCCCAATATGGCGCTCCTCGGGGTGTAATTCAACCAGAAACATCAAAACAACACACAAACTGATTTTCCAATGTTGATCAAGTTAAGCGGAGGGAAATAATAAGATTAGATTGTGAGCTGTCTAAACCAATATTCATTATAATTAAAGAATTTAGAAGCCACAGATGTACGTTTAACGGAAGAATTCATGCGTATAGTTAGTGACATTTTAAGCCATGTTCCAGTTTAATATCCACAAAAAATTATCCACAAACGCGCCTAAAAGCGCTGCCCACAAATCACGATTTTATATTCCTTTGATTATGAGCAGGATATTTCGAGTCTCAACTTAAGAGACTTACATTTGTATTTATAGTCACCCAAGAAGAATCTAACCCCTAATCTATGAAATGAAATTCCAACGCTCTACCACTGAGCTAAACAGCAATTTGATTTATCATATATACCACGTTGTGGTTGTTTTCGGTCTGCATGCATAAAATATAACACCACCGAAGTACATTTCTAGATGCCTTTCAATCCATTATGCGTGTAGGCCATACAAGCAGGTGCCACTCGGTAAACATAGCGCACAAGAAGGAAAACACTGAGCGTTATGATTGGGCATCCATTTTCAATGACATCGACATCCCATTATGATTCTATGCAGTCTCTTTCATCGTTCTGTGAAGCAGTTCTTGAAGCTAAACCCACTCATCCGCCATGGTCTTGGGTCAGACATTCCTCAGTCTAATGTCGCTATGAATTAGGTGCTGTGTGGAGTAATCCACGGGTTCCTCACTTACCTGGTCTTGTCCCTTCCGTTGTGTTGATCACGTGGCTGTTTGGTCGGCGATTCCAGTTTCAGAGCTTGTTTATCTGTATTTATGTCCTCGGCGAGGAGGTCCTTTTCTTCCTGCATGGTATTTCCTTATCCATGTCTGATCTTCTCTTTGCTCAGTTTATTCTCGTGACCAGAACTCGAATGTCCTTCTGTTCTTCTCATTCGGTTTCTTCTTTGTCCATGTCGTCCAACTTTCCTACATCTACAATGCGATGGACCAGACGAGTGACACATGCATTAATCATTTTATTGCGATGCAATTTACACAAAATGTATATAAAACAATTCTAAGAAATGATACAAATTATTTTCGTTAAATCATTTATATAATAATTAAATAATAACTCGTTCACCGTAAAACAATGACGATGGGCACGACGACAAAAAAAAAATAACGAGAAAAACGGAGAGAAAAAAAAATGAAAAAATAAAACATGCAGAATTCAGAAGAATTACTATTTCATGAAATGGAAAAATCGCATCTATCATTTGTGATAAATTGGAGATGAGAATGGCATTAGGCATAGCACAAAGTGAAATGCTGGGAAATCATATAGCAACCAATGAATGGCAACCGTGGTTAGAAATAATCGATGAGCAATCAGAAAGAGAAATAATTAGTGGTCAACATAACATTGAATTTACTTTTTTTATTGTTATATTTTAATAGAATTCTTAGGGTGTGAATGATCCGCATGGCTCTGCTTTTGCTTTCTAATAGCCCAGTCTGTGCGGGCGGCTCAAGCAGGAGAGATGCATTTGAGATGCAGCCTCACATACATTTGTGGATTTTTAGCTGCAGGTCACGGCTTCTAACGTCATGCGACAGCCACCGCCGGAGAAGAAGCACATCTGCATTCGGCGGTGGAGAGGTGGTGGTGGTGCAGGAGATAGAAATGGTCTCTGTTTTGAAGCGCATACCTCAAAAAGATAACCTCGATAACAGTGCAGAAAGCAGCTGGGTCCTTTCCAGAGCGATAAAGCATCGTATCATATGCATAAACAAGTGCTTCAGGATGAAAATCAGGATGGGAGAAGCTGGTACGTGCGGAGAGGCTGTGACACAGGTCATTGATAAAGAGAAGAAATATGATTGGGCCAATAACACTTTGATTTGAAAAAAAAAAATCAATCAGAGATATGATCAAGGAAAATTTTGAAAGAAATTATTATTGTACAATAATTAATGAGATGTATGGCAGCGATATTAGCCCATGATACTACAATCGTTCCACTATACTTGGTTGAACTAGAATAGATCGAATTTGAAAATTGATAAATCGCTGTGACCTTGACATTTGGAACAATTAAAATAAACTTATGCCTGAGTCGAGTTATATATAAAAAGTACACGGTAAACATTAAAAACAAGGAAGTTGTTAAGAATCACTTATCTCGATTGTAAGATATAATTATCGCTGACGAATGAAAACAGCCTATAATTATTGGTATATAAAAAAATGACTAACTGCAGTATTTGCGCTAGACTTACCTTTGAGGCGATGGAGAAGGTTACGATTCTGCTGTTGGCTGTCTCAGTCTTTGGTACACACGGTTAGTAGATAATTATTTACAAAATATGACAATTATATTACAAATAAATTACACAGAAGCAATTTTGCAGTAAGCGCAGTGAACTTTCGATTTAAATGTGAACGAAGGTTTAACGTCTGACGCTGTGAAGTCAAGTCGTTCTTCACTCTTGGTCTGCTTATGTTACGAAAGGGGTTGCTCCTCATTTTGTCTACTTTTGATTTCAAAGCAATCAATAAATCAGGCAAATATTTGCTGTAACTCATCTGCCATACATCATCCATATAATATGATAATCTTCATAAATGTTATTGAGATAGTTTACTGTAGGTTTAGCCATTGTTTCTGTCCACTGTGGGCTTACGCTGGCTCTTTCACTGTGCGCTTGTACTGGCTCTTTCATTCACAATGATTAAAATTTTCCCCCAGTGACAGCTTACAAGCTGAATTAGTTCACCCGTCATGCAATTTCTTGGTGGAGGATTCTGGAACATCCGGGTTGAATAGAAGAGGGCACAGTTTAGAGTAAATACTTAGATAAAAGTACTCTTTGTGTAGTAAGCCATTTTGGGGTCATTTTGACATAATGTTAGTCGTCTGTCAATGTCATCATGCGCGATCGTCTGCTTCGAGCCTTGGACCATACTGCGAACTTAACAACTCTTTCCAACCTGCCATATTTACTCTTTTGGAACATAGAGTGAGTTGGACCATACTGCAAACTTAACAACTCTTTCCAAACTGCCATCTTTACTTTTTTAGCACATAGAGTGACTTGGACCATACTGCAAACTTAACAACTCTTTTCAACCTGCCATATTTACTCTTTTGGAACATAGAGTAACTTGGACCATACTGCGAACTTAACAACTCTTTCCAACCTGCCATCTTTACTTTTATAGCACATAGAGTGACTTGGATCATACTGCAAACTTAACAACTCTTTCCAACCTGCCATCTTTACTTTTTTAGCACATAGAGTGACTTGGACCATACTGCAAACTTAACAACTCTTTCCAACCTGCCATCTTTACTTTTTTGGAACATAGAGTGACTTGGATCATACTGCGAACTTAACAACTCTTTCCAACCTGCCATCTCTTGTCAATCTTGGAGTGACGTTCAATCGCCATGCAAGCATGGAGAGCCACATAACATCTGTGTGCCGCCTGTCCTACATGCAGCTTCGCCGCCTTCGACGCATCAAGAAACTGTTACCGAGATATGTGCTCGAGTCCCTTGTGCATGCCTTTGTCACGAGCCGTCTCGACTATTGCAATTCCCTCTACTTGGGCATACCACAAACTCAACTTGATCGCCTGCAGCGCATACAAAACAGTGCAGGCCGCTTAGTGACTGACAGTGGTGCTCGTGAGCACATAACATCCGTGCTGCAAGATCTCCACTGGCTCCCTATAAAAGAACGTGTCATTTTTAAAGTATTGCTCATTGTTTTTAAATCCGTCCATAATCTCACTCCACAATACCTATCTGAAATGATCACTGTTCACATTCCAACACGTCACCTTCGCTCCAGCAACCAAAACTTTTTAACTGTCCCATTTACCCGCTCATCTTTTATCAAAAATTCTGCTTTTAGTGTTGCTGGACCAACCATATTCAATTCTTTGCCGATCAACATCAGGCAGGCGGAAAGTGTTCCGATTTTTAAACGTCTTTTAAAAACGCATTTATTTCATAATTATTTTCTTACCTGATGTTTACATGTTCCCCCTTTTTATTTTCAAATTGTATTAGCGTTCTGAGCATTTTTATGGAAGCGACGCTTTATAAAATAAATTTTTCATTTTCATTTTTCATTTTCATCTCTCTCTCTCTCTCTGAACAGACGATGCTGCTCTAATGATACGAACGAATCATCAATTTTACCATGAAATGTCCAAATAACATCAGTATGTTTTGTTATTGCAGTAAAGTATATTCCTCAAAATGCACATCACTTACATCATCAATATCTATGACAATGGTTGTTTTTACTAATTCATCATCATGATGAGATGCACAATTCCATTTGATACAATATTGTTTTCTTGGTATACACAGTGGCAATCGTTTGTGTTCACTTATGCATTACTCTTCATTTCTTCGTTTCAGGGTATGTATCTACCCCTGGCTTAGTGAAAGTTCACGAGGGAGATCTAGTCGATCTCATCTGGTCGACTCAAGATGAAATCGGATCCGCAATCAGGCAAACCTTTTGGCAGACTTATACCGATCTTGACCATCAACTAATGGAAGTAGACAATGGATATGTTCACACCATGCACGCATGTCAAGATAGGTGCGAGCACTTGAGTGGGACGTTCATGGCAGGGATGAGAATTCCAGACATCACTATAGCAGATGCCAAACGATACATCTTACTTCTACGAGGCATGCATGATCTAAACAACGATGCTTGTATCTTTGTCTACCGTAAGTACTGATGGTATGCCATCTACTCAAGTACCTCCATTCAATCCAGCAATTTAAAAAATATCACATACTCTGGTTAGCAGTCAGTGTTTCACAAGTTAAACAATGAATCCCAGTGTCAATAGTGCTTGAGAACAGTCATCCTTGAATAGCAATGGGACTTTTTGGTTCTTTAAGATGTCTGTCCATTGGGTTGGAACACGATTTCCTCGCTGCAGTGACATATATTGTTTACTTGCACCACCGACCTCCCCTTGGCAGGGTGCATTTGAAATGGGTTATGTAAACAGCCCAGTGTTTGCCTGATTAAAAGTGAAAGACTAACCACGTGGGTTTGAGCCCACGATTGGCTAAAGAATAATGTAAAACTGAAATTAATCACAAGAGTAATTTGATTGCAAAATACTTTTTCTGCAGCACCTAAATGAAAAAAAAAAATGAAAAAAAAATCAATATGTATACGCAAAAACAGTATCAGAATTGTGGGTATGAATACAGAGCTTTGTGATTTTGTGTCTAATTGATATTCCACGGACAGAGAAACCAGGACAAGCCCAGTTGACGAATCACACAGACGTTGTGAATGAAGGGGACGACGTGCAGCTGGATTGCACAGCTCCGTCTTTCTCTCGACCGATTGAATGCAGTGATGATGTCGTAATGACCTACACTTGGACGAGAAATAACCAGACAGTTGAGCCTGATGACCAGCACTCGTTCCCAGAGAGTGACCATAGTGTGCTCTTGGTCTCTGATGTGGACAGAGAGGATTCAGGCAACTCATACATATGCAATGGCTACGAAGAAGGATCGATGTTCATTTCGGATGCCAGTGAGCCATATGTGCTTGATGTCCAGCATATCTAAGATGACCGTCGAGCCTTGCACTTTACGCTGGGAATAATGATTCGAAATCCCTCGGAGCAGTTCTTGCTTAAAATTTTGAAGTGAATAAATTTTACCCACGTTTATTGGTGCTTCTGTGTTTATCCTTTAATTATACATAACTATCCATTATTCATGACCCTTTTGTCTTCTTCTATATTAACTGTTAATCCTACCAAAAAACAACATTTATTCCATTTCTGTTGAGTTAAAAAATAAGGTAAAACAGTCAAATTGTAAACGATTTGCTGATAACAATATTATTAACACTGGCTGATAGAAGAAATGCAGCTGATCTACATTTGTACTAGAAAAAAAGAAGAAGCGTCCGACTTGTTTATTTATATTGATTGGGGCATTGAATATTCGAAATCGACAATCTGGAGGCACCATCAGACTTCGTTACCTTCGTTCAGCGTGCAGTCTGGTTTGATGGATGCGATTTCACTCATTTCTTGTGGGCATACGATATCGGATAATGAGCATCAGCTGTCTTCACGAATTGAAAAAATTTGAAGATTCATTCGATAAGTTGCTTGACTAAAACTTTTCCCAGGACTTTGGCTGGGATGCACAGAATAGAAATAGGAAATAGTTCTACGTCAAAACCATTCTTCTCAAACTCAGGTTTGCATGACCACTGGTTTTTTTATCAATAATAATTGAATTTTGATACAGTTGCTACCTCTATCGATCGATCACCAAAGAGGGACAGAGGTCAAAAAGGGGAGAATTACACTGCAGATGCAAGCGTCATTTGAAAAAAAAAAAAATATATATATATAGAATTACATTTGCAGATGTAAGCGTCATTTGAAAATAATAAAGAATTACACTGCAGATGCAAGCGTCATTTTAAAAGAATATCGAATTACGAGAGAGTTTCTGTGGGTAGCATTTTCTGGTCGGGTTTTCAGCATGGATATACATGATGCAACACCAAATGATTGCATAATCTTTATTCAAATCAATCGAAGAGTGCCCGTGTGGAGTTCATCCAATTGTGTATTACGTTTATTACCCATAGTGCAACGTCATCTTCCATTGGTCCCCAGGCTGGCCGGCCATGCGAATGGATCTTGCTCTCACTGGGTGAATACCGTTGTAAAGCTTCCTGTGTCTTCCACAATAGGTATAAAAGTAGAATTCCCTGTCATATTTAGGCATGTTGTGCGTTCCTATTCCTAGGAAGCTACTTTCGCCACAGTTTGGTTCGAAGGTTGCATCGCGATCATGCAGATATGCATCAGTTCCACTGTAAAGATACAAAGTCAATTATTATTTTACAACGTTGAATTCTCGTACATTGTAATTATACCTAAACATCAATCATGAGCTTCAAATATTAAGTACATAATCATAATATATATACAATATATAATGTATCCAGCTCATGTCAAAACACAAGCTATAGAGATGAACACAGAACAATTTAAGAGAAAAGAAAAAATAACATATAGGCTGTAATTATTCACACTCAATAAAGTTGTATTCTTCTTATTTTATACTCACTCCCAATTGTCATAGTCGCCCTTGTTCGGTTCCTCAAGAATTCTGAAAGATGGAGACCACTTCAGAAAAAAAAAACTGGATTTTACTTCAATGTATAGGAAGAAACAGAATATATTACATCAATGATTTCTAATTGATGAAATATGTGTAAGTTGATTATTAGATTAACTTGTGAGTTATTGTTGTGACTGTTGTATCACAATCAATTCGTAATTATTGCGTAATAATAGCAGCACTAAAACGGAAGAAAACGGTGCTTTGCCAGAGAGACACAAAATCAGGAATCTTTAAAGAAGCAAGATTGGAGATGGTATGACTGATTATGACTGATTATGACTGATTATGATCCAAATGACTTTATTTTAGAGAGCCATCGATAATTGTATGTAAATGGGCTGTTATCGCATACCGAAAATTTAATTTATAATCTTATAATAAATAAACACAAATGTCTATATACATACTGAACACTGAGGCCGTCAGTCCTGAAGCTATATTTAGCTTGAGGATATAAGAAAAGATCAAAGACTTGGATGTCCAGAGTTCGAGGACGACCAACGTCAGTGAAATAAAGTGTCCAGTTCCTGGCGTAGTATTCGTCCAGTTCAATCACTTTGATCTCTCGACCTTCTTCGACTGTCCACTCCATCTCGACATCTTGCGGAGGTTTAGCTGTAGAATATATTTAAATTAGAATTAATTATGTGATATCCCCTGCACACCTTCAACTGCTGTTTGTGAATATTCCAACACTCAAATTCTACTCGCAAGTAAATCCCACGAAATTTATCAGATGAGCTGATAATATGATCATGTCGAAAAATTATCAAAATATATTAATATCAATTCTAAACCTGCATTTAAAGCACGTTATTTGAGTGAAAGGTGAATGCAGACAACAGAGTCTAGTCACCCAACAGAAAATGAAAATATTATTGACGAAGATGAACTTACCATCGACGCACGATAAGAATACTGACAACAGAACCAAGAACCCAAGCGTCTTCATCTTGAATTCTCGATGGATGAAATTGACAACAGAAGTCTCTTATATTTATACACCTGAATTCCGTAATTCGATTTCGGAAGAAATGGGATATTACAAAGGTTGTCTGATGTATTACCCAATACAGTGTGTTTTATAATCTTGCATTTTGTATGTATAACCAATATAATGTGCTTTATTGCATTTCAAATTTTGCATTAAGTCTAATCTACTAAGAATTGAGAAATCAAATTTGAAAATTTTTCACTAATGATCTAAAAATACATCGGAACTCAAAAATCTTCTCCTTGTATTATATTTCAATATAGATTTAATAACCGGTTCGGTTCTCAATCATTCCGGTTTTTTCCGGAATTTTTCCGGAAATTTCCGGAAAAAACCTAATGTTACCGAATGAAAACCTTCAATTTAACCTACCAACGAGTGCTGGAGATATTGCGTTAAAACACTCACTTAGGTTCCAGTACTGAGAGAAGTAGTGTTTTTTTCTGCTCACATAGAATCGAGTGAGTTCAGCTTGAATATGTAGCATTTTTGGGGTGAGCTTTGTGTAATATACACAACGACAAAAGCAACACGCAAAAGCATAATTTTACACCTTTCTGAGTGCCATGACACGAAATCAAACAAATTTCAACCACAAATCAGTTTGAACGTTTCCATGAACAATCGCCATTCGTGTTGTTTCTGATGTTCCGGCAATGCACTTTTCGATACTGAAAGAAGTGTCCATTATCATGCATACTACCATATACAGTAGCGCACAGCACCCGACCTTGCTACGCACTTGGACAGTACTGCTGAATAAACTAATAATTATAAATTACAATTTTCACATGGAAACTTAATTATACCAGCCTTCGTCTTTTTCTTGGTATAGCCTTATCTCACGAAGCAAGTTCGTGTGTATTGCTAGTTTGTCATGTATGATTAATGTTAGCGTTTAGAGAACAATCTTTTGTGGATTTTACGCTTTTACATAAATTAATTTTATTGTTATTATTGTATAAATTTCATTTTTAGTTTAAATGCAGAGCTTCATGTGACAGCGCCAAGTTTAAGATGTACGAGACACTGATTGTGTAGATGATATTATATATAACTGCAAGAGTTGTAAGTTTAAACATATTTCCAATCACTCACACGTATATTTTTAATTTGTGTAACAAATATATTTACCAGATTTACACTGCAAATGTACTAAACGATTATAGGTGTCTTCGCAATAATGTTAGAACGAAAAGTAACTGGACACCAATGTTTCTGTGTTTTTCGCCCATCAAACGATGGTTCTTTGAGTTTTCCTTTACAGTTGGTTTGTGAGATAATTACTAACTCGAAATAAATTACGTAAACCACAATTCCTGGTCATAAGCCGACAATTAAATTAACCTAAACACAACTGCAATTATTAGCTTGATATCACGAACATATATATAATTGGCGATAACGCTATCGTGTCTGGCAGCAGAGAAGACCAGTAACTAACCCATCTTACATAATATATATTCTACACAAACGAGGCGGCTTATTACGCAATAAACAATGCTACGATGAGCCCGGGAGCAGGACAAGGTTTTTTGGTTTGTAAATCGTGGTGATGAATGGACTCGCACGGCATTCAACCGAGAACAAACACATCGCGATAAATCCCCAGACACACCATGCGGGGATGCAATCCAAGGAGCAGTGTGACCTCCAGCTGAATGAATTATCGTACAACTTAAGCAGTCATTCATCATAAAGCAAAAACACTACATAACCACCTGCCTGATCCAAACACAATACCCCTGTTGCTTCATACAGTGCAGTACCATTAACACTCGAAACGAAAGAGTTTGCTTTCAACAATATTCCATGGTCGACCATTCTACTTGAAAGCAAAACCGGACCTTGCTTCACTCCCAGTCGCAGAGATTATTTAACCAATTCGGATTAATAGTTTCTCTTAGTTGGCGTTACTGTGTTATTTTTCTACTTAAGGACTCATAATTCTTTAACAAAGTTACTCATGAACTGAATTCAGTTCAGTTGCTCAAATGGCGAAGTACGGGTTGGTGTTATGTGCGATCATATCCATTGTCGGTGGAAGTCGGGAAAAAGAGGCGATTCAGTGGGTGAAGGATTACTCTTTATTAACCGATGATGCCATGCACACATGGAATACAGTTAATTGGAATTACCAAACGAACATCACAAAAGAGAACGAACAAGCGGCCGTGAGTACTCCACGATCCTCTGATCCATCCCGGTTACTTTATCCTGGGAGGAATCCTGATTAATATCTGCATAAACGTACTATCGAAATTAAAACAGTGTTTTTGAAACTAAAAGTTTTATATGGAACGCAATTAATTTCAATTTTTTTTGTTAAAACTGTGTTTGATATTTGTAAGTGGTGTGTGATTCGATTAGAACTGCCTGTGGATACATTTTCCTCTCTTCTCTCAATGTGTGGGTTCTCAATTAATCCGGCTTTTTCTTCATAAATTGTCTCCCGATGAGAAAGAAATCACTGCATAAGTATACTTATACTACTCCTTGCCTTTTCTTCTTTTTTTTTTTTTTTTCTTTTTTTTTCGCATGTAGTTAAAGAGGACCTCTGGTTGTTTTGAACTAGAAACGGATGATAGAGAATGCACCCCAAAAGACAAATACGGCTTTTGACTGCTGTAGTTTTAGACAATACGCTTGCTGTGGGCTAATTCCTAGATCCATCGAATTTGAGAGGTTTAAATCTCGCTTTCTTCTCGCTGTCGATTTCAGACTGTGGTGACGCGAAGAAAGTAATTCTCCTCTTGTTAACAATGGGAGCCGTCGAGTGAGCAGATCCTTTAGCAGTTAGCATAAAAGAAATCTCGCACTCATCTCGTTTCAAGCTATTCTGCCTGAGCAGGAAATTCGTATTTTAATTTGTCTTGAATATAATTCACAGTTTGCCAAATTTTTCAAAAATGGTCTCTTATCATTCAAAAAAGCCCATAGAATCGATCTAAAAAGGTTCCGAAATGAACAGAGGTCCTCTTTAAGTACTTTCTTAGTTTCTGTCGACCGTGGATCACATTGCTTTTACCCGTGTCTGGAATAAAGTTTACCTATTTATTACTATATTTATATAACTATTTATAATGAGATATATTTATTATACTGTATTATAATTAGTATTACTGTCTGCACCACAATGCAAACGTCCACCTTTTTCCTCTCATGTCTTCTGTTCTTCCCTCAGACGGAGCAGCGTGGCCGGATTTCTTCGTTCCTCGCCCAAGTGAATGAGAATGCCAGCCACTTCGATGACGTCATCTTCACAGACAACATCACAAAAAGAGTTTTTCACTTCCTACGACGCAATACAGGCAAAGGCATTGTGGACTCCAGCATAATCCGCAGGGTATGTGCATTCTACATTCTCTCATCTCTATGGAATTTCAATCCATGCTAAAATCTTCCATTTACATCACAGCAATTCGGCTAAATTTACAAAGTTTGCATGTCCATGGAAATATGGTTATGCAACAAGAACAATATAAAATTCACAAGGCTGAATAAAATTGATTCAAAAATCAAACTTAATTTGTCAAATACTGATTTAACGACTTTTTGCATATCACAGATGGGAGAACTTCGATACAAAATGATGAGACAAACAAACTCAGCCAGAATTCGACGATTAAACTGCACCTCAGAGGTCGACTGCGAGCTAGATCGTGAATTACGTCATGATCACGTGGCCATAATAATTTATATTTCGTTTTTCATAGGTATTGGTTACCGTGATGCTATGGGCGAAGTGAAGGAACCAGAAGAATTGAAGTACATGTGGGAGAAAATGATGGACGCGGCGGCGAAACCAAACCTAGAAATTTATCCCGAATTCATCGATTTGAAAAACAAGGTGGCACAGTCCAGCGGTATGCTTGCAGATTTTTCCGTTCTATTCAGCGCTGTTTTATCTGTAATAAATGAATAATTGTGGGTTTTTTATCTTCTTAATATAAACTTCAGGTTTCAATAACAGAGCGGAAGATTTGTTGTTTTATTATGATGACGAGGATTTTGAGGAGCAATGTTTAGTGCTGTGGAAGGAAGTTCTTCCCTTGTATCAGAAGCTGCAGAACTTTGTGAGACATCACCTGAAGCAGGTTTATTCGGAGGTAGAGTTCCCGGACAGTGGACACATACCCGTGCATCTTTTAGGTGAGTTAGAATCGTAGCGCATTCCTTGGTTCACTGGTCGAACGAATTGCTAAAGTTGACCATGCTAGTCTACTCTATAAGTCAAGCCTGGCACCATGGTGAGAATAGGAAATAATGTGTTGTTTTTGAACACTTTGAACTTTTCATAATGAACCGCAATCCTTTCAGGAGGATCTATGGGAGCCTTCTGGCAGCATTTATACAAAGACATCGAACCGTTCAGCAACAAAAGCCGTGTTTCCTTTGGAGATGAACTCTTAGCTAAGGTAATGGTGCCATGACGTCAAAGATGGACATGTATATAGACCACAAGGTCATACATCAGACTATAAAAGTGTTGTTATTGTGTCCTGCAACGAAATACTTTAGAAGTACAATGCAAAACAATTTCCCAAAAATTCCTATTTTCCGAGTGTATAGTCAATGTATATGCTCTTGATGAAATAAGTATCTTGCTTTTGCAAATGAAAATATAATTGTTCTGCAGAACTACACTTCCAAAGGGATCTACAAGCAGGCAGAAAGTTTCTTCGTCTCTCTTGGCTATGATCCATTGCCAGCACAATTTTGGGAAGACTCAATGTTTGAAAAACCAATAGATGGAAGAGAAGTCATATGCGGTGCTTCCGCGTGGGATTTTGGGAAGAATGGGGAATCCAGGTAAGAATGGTTACGTAATTGATGCATCAATTCGATTACGCAATGTGGAATTCATGCATCATCGACCCAGGACTTTGTAATTGATTCATAAACCCATTTGCTTCTGATTAAGCGTAGAATTGATGCATCCATTTATTTAGGATTAAGCATTGTGGAACTGTGACCGAGATGACCTTTAATACTGCCCACCATGAACTTGGTCACATATATTACTTCAAGGCATATGCAGAATTACCCCACCGATTGAGACAAGGAGCTAATCCAGGTATGATCAGGCATACCCACATTCTAGAATACTCTGCAATTACTTATACCACAGGATTCCACGAAGCTATCGGAGACTGCATTTCACTGTCGACAGAAACCTCTCACTACCTACACCACGTTCACCTCGTTGATAAACCCACCAATGATGAAGGTCAAACGTTCCCCCAAAATACGCTGAAAACCGGTGACGTGCATCTTTTTCCTTCAGAGGCCGATGTGAACTTCCTTCTTCGCCAGGCTCTGTACAAACTTGCCATCATGCCTTTCTCGTTATTGGTGGACACCTGGAGATATTCAGTCTACCGAGGGGAGACCCTTCCTCATGAGTATAACAAAAATTGGTGGAATCTCAGGTTTGATTCAGTTTAGGTTCAACTTGGCTTGATTAAAATTTATGTTGATAAAAGTAGGGCCGGGAGATTAACGTGGTTGCATGCCAGCCCGTGTAGGCCTCAGGCTAAAGAGTGTGCCAATAGATTTAATCATTCCAGACACGAACCAATAGATTTTGAATTTGACCTAAATTTCAGATCAGAAACCCGTAACAGACAGTACAAGTCTGCTCGGAACTTTGGATTAAAAACTCACCTGACAACTTCTCGGTTCACGAATCACAGCCCACAGCATTAAGATGTCAAAGTCTGTCGCATTTCGCTTTCCGATCAATGCAGGGCATTGCCCCATTGTGATATCTTGATTGAGACCATTTGACGCATAACTAATATAGTGCAAGAGAGAAACCCGGTAAAATCATCGGTTCAACTAAGAGAGAGAGATAGAGAGAGAGAGAGAGAGAAATCATTTATTTAACAACAACATACATCAATGTGAATTAAGCGGGGAGAAAAAAATAATAATAAATTAAAAAATATATATATTTTTTTTTTCCGGGTGCAGACTAATGGTAGTAATGATGATGATGATAGTATGATGATGCAGGGAGACCAGGCTAAGGCACTACAAGTGTCCGTTTTCGCGCTGGCCACCCCGAGGGATGATGAAATGATAACGATATTCATGATGATAATGATATGAGACGAGCATGAGAGGGAGAGAGAGCTATTGATAGGATATTAATTTTTGTTATTGCAGACATAGCAGTTTTCTATTAAACATTGATATGAATATTGATTGATAATCATATTGCATTTCTCACTCCATCACTGCTCAATTAAATCCCTTGATAAAAATAAAGGTAAAAGCATGAATTTCTTTGGTTTCACACTCATCACTCTAACATTTGTAACATCTGTGTGTCATTCGTAAAATTCGTGCTGTAAATGACAAATTTAAGAACACTGATATCGTAAAAACACAATTTTATGGGAAATCTCAAGTAGAAAAAAAAACAACAGTGGTTGCAGCAAACCAATGATGTCGAATTATTCATAACAGTAATATCTTCTTTGAATTATTCACAAAATAAATTAATACAAATGATATATTTCATCGATTTTCAAAAATGATCAATACAATTTAGGATTTAGTAAATACCATTTGCTATTTTTATTTTGTGTGCCTCCTTTTATTTATACTACATTAGACTAATATCATTCAAATTGTGGCAAACCCACAGTCGTGCTTGAGAGACGAGGTGTCAATTCCTCCTTCGTCAATTTCGTCCATTCGCAATTTAAAAAGTTGAGAAATAAAGTTGCCAGTATTATCGAGTCTTCTCAACACATGTGTCTGAGTCTGTATAAAATGAAGCAAAGCTTCAGGATTCTTCTATGGCCCAGGCGCTGCTACTGTTGCTCGTGTCAACCGTCAAAGAAACAATACGAACACGCAAGAATCGATTAATCAATTAATCACTGCAGATGCAAGATCCAGGGAGTTTCACCCCCCTCCCCCAGATCATCCTCTGATTTCGATCCCGCTGAGCTGAGTCATATTTCATCGGATACGCCTTATTTGAGGTAAGATCACAACTCTGCTAAACTCTGACTTTTGTGCTGCTTCCAGGTATTTTGTGAGCCTGATTTTGCAGTTCCAGTTTCATGAAGCACTTTGTCAAGAAGCAGGTCACCAGGGCCCCTTGTACACCTGCGACATATACCAGTCCAAGGAGGCAGGAGCAAAGCTATGGTAAGGACAGCACGGATTTTTCAACACTTTATCTCAACCACTCTGTATGTCAAACCAGGTCCCTGATGGAGCTTGGAGCATCGAAACCTTGGTCTGAAGCTTTGCAGATGATTGCTGGAACCAGGAAGATGAACGCGCAGCCTGTGCTTGAGTATTTTAAGCCGCTTTCTGATTGGTTGGATGCTCAGAATTTCCCTCGAGTCACGTGGGATGAGGAATGCCCGGATGGAAGTTTCACATCCGGTGCAGAGAGGACTTATCTTTACCATCTGCCGCTGCTTGTTTGTGTTCGTATAATAATGGTGACTTTATCTTTGGATTGAATTATAATGATTGCATCAATAAAAGTTGCAACTGCAAACCTTTTTATACGAAACAATGTGTGAGTTACGTGCAATGCCCTCCCCGCAAGCACATGAATTACAAAGAATTTTTCCCTTTTTTACATGTAGTCGTAGTTACAAGCAGTCCATAACTACCTCAGAAAGCTAAATGAATACTGTGATCAAGTGCTTGCGTTGTGAACCCATCATTATAATAATCGAGTGAATCAACTGCATATACACATTCATTAGCCAGTGGAAGCGAATTCATAACGCCCTCCTATGTACTGCTATGACTGTCATAATGACCGCCTATGTACTGCTATGACTGTCATAACGTTCTCTCAAATCCAGAGATATGATAAGATATAGATGAAGCCAGAGATATGATAAGATATAGATGAAGCATTCTATTGTAATTTTGGCCTCGCGTATGGATTAAGTCATCCGGATGCGTTAGATTGTTGAGTTATTTGCAACAGGAAGTTTCACATGTTATCCAGCTGGGTTAGATTGTTGAGTGAAGGAAATAATTACGAAATATCGCGAGATATCGCGAAATATCGCGAGTTATTCACTCAACTCTCACGCACAAGTCTCATGAAATTAAAGAGCTATTCATATATCCAGCAACTATACATCTAAGTAGTTTTTATTAATCTGGGTCATTTATGGAAATGTTGTTTTCAGGCAGTTTTCAGGCGTACAAATCGTTTCAATAGGCTTTATTTTTATATTCAAGCGGATCATGAGAGTTCATGCCAACTTGTGGAATGTTGTGGAATGGAATGAAGTTGTGGAATGTAATCTTTGAATAACGTTGCCGACTTCTTGTCCTTTTAATCATTAATTTGTTCCACCCTGATTAGCCAAGCAAGGCCATGACTGATCGTGTTATTATATGATGTGCACATGTCCTTATGCTGAGGCTATGCATTCAGACGACGAGCATGGCGCACTGGCCCATTCGTGGACACTAGATCAGTTACTTAGTGATAATATTTGAGGTGTTATTGTGTGCAAGTCATTATACAAAACAGAAGAACTTTATCTAACGACTCAATAATTATCACGAGAGTATGCTTAACAACACCAACGCAATTGGCAGGAATCAGATAACCCATTTTTGTTAATCCTCGGTTCCAGTTGGATTTTGATTCTAAAAAGTCTTGCTCTGACCCAACGATGTTAAAGCATTAAAAATGCCGTCTTGTAACGACATAATCCAGTGATTAACATATAAATTACTGTACCATTTAATTAGTCGCTCATATGCCTATTTCAATGATTCCGTTTGTTGCAAGAAAGCCTCTGACAAACTTTGATCGGCATTGATAATTTTGCACTGTATAATTAATTAAATAGATGAAGTCACTGCGCCTTTGTTTAAGGTTGCGACATGGCAATCTGGTCGTTTGCAAATTAATTGAAATGAGGCCTATGGATTTATCACCAATAAAGCACCAACTTCCGAGACACTGAGCTTTGTTTTGAAAAGAAAATGTTATACATGTACTTTCTTCACTCCTCTGGCGGCGCCAGTGGATCGGCGTTGAAAGCTGATGAATGAAAACGACATAGCTTTCAAATTCAAAGGCTGTCTATTGCCCTGCGGAGAGTTATCAAAAATAAGCTACGCGACAGTAAGTAAAATGTGAGCGTCCACGGCAAAACCGGTCACAAGTCGCAAATTGCGAAAGCGAGCTATGAGCGAAAAACACCATGTGGGGTGATTATAAGCGGTTTTCAGGTTTTGGGCTCAGAGCCTTCATAAATCATCCATGCACCATGTCCCGAAGTATTAGGCATGAATTAACATCCTAAGTGCCTCAAATATGATATTTTCCAACAGCACCCTCTAGGCATTATATAAAAAAGTCCGAAACAATGGCCGATTATCATGGTTTTTGACCCCCCGGATCGCCAGTAGTTTTTCAGTGAAACCCGCCATATTTTATATCAATGAGAAGATCTGCAAGGGAACTCTCTTATAATGCAGTCCTACGTCACGTATTAAATAAAATGAAAGAAGCAGAAAGCTTAAAATAGAAGCACTATGTCGTGGATATTATCCGCAGTTTGACCTAAAATATATGTAAATGAACCAGCTCGCTCACTGATTGGTTGAGCCCGGGGTCGTGAACCCATGACTCGACCCATTTCTCTCGAGATGCAAGACAAACTCGCGTGGTTTTGAGTTCTTCAACTGAAAATCACCAAAAAGTGTATGATTTGATAGACGAATACTGGATTAATGAAAATGACGACAAGGAACCGGACTCGGACGACGATTGTGACTGATTAGGAACTTTGAAGGCCCCCGGCGGTGACAACACAACATCAAAACATGGATTCCCAGCAAACACGGAACATTCCCCTAACGTTACCAGCAGGTGTAAATTTTGGTCACCTGCAGGTAACATTAGGCTAACGTGGCGCGAGTACTTGATCTGCGCGCTCTCATGGTCACCTGCAGGCGACGTGAGCCTGACGTGGCCCGCATTGACCAGCAGGCAGGAGCTATCGCGCTTTAAGCGTTAAGTGTAAATACGTGGAGGTGACGTGAAAGGAGAAATATTTCAGTACTTTAACAAACACGAGCAGAAGATTAAAGGGCTTGGAGCTATGCTCCGCCTCCCTGCTTCAAGCTCGCTTGCACGCTCGAGCGCACTTGGCATACTTAGGGCGGAGTCAAGCTGAAGCAGAGATCTGTCGAGCAGGCTATTAACGGTCGTAATGACGATATATAAAAATAATCCCCGGCTTCTCCACTCATTAGTTCCCCTCTCGCTTTCAAAGCTAACGAATGTCTACACGATTACATCGCCATTTCCAAAGTTACCACAACTCAGCCTCTTGGTAAATTCAACCATCGACGTCTCGATCTTTCATCAAAGTAGCAGCTCTCTTCATTTACATGTACTATCAAGGTGAGAAACAATGACCTCATATTTTACAAATATTGTGAGAGGAAATTTGAATTTCGCCATTTAGAATTTTAATAACATGAATCTCTATCTCATATTTTTCTCGAGAATTTTTTCGCCTATAAGCTTATAATTGTGACGCCGCACACTGAAATGTGTCGTTTATCGCAAATGCTGATATATAAATACTATTACATGAAATATGATTCCTGATGCATCGCCATGGCAACGGAGCGCCTTTCGGATTTACTCTTTTATTCTCAGCTTTAAATTTACTCACTGTTCGTCACTCCCACTGATACTAGTCTAATCATCGACTAATGGCCATAAGTTTAGTTGTGATAGTTCACAGTCGTCATCCTAGGGACGAATCGTTTGTAATGTTAATTGTGTCATGTAATCCGCCTCCGACCACGATTCTCAGGAACAAATCTACTCTGTATCATTATTAATTTCAAAATCCGCCCTTTAAAATGTCGTAGTGTAAACAAACATAAGACACGAAACATCAATTGTCGGCGATTTCTTTCAAGTCAAGTCAATTACACATCAAAGGGCGCCCCTCCGCTTATTCAACATTAAAGAAGTTAATTAAACAAAGGGATGAAATGCGGGTATCGTCGCTGTGTCTATTCCTTTTATGTTTACATGGCTGGCTTACTTTCAATTTAATTAGTCGCTTAGATAAGCGATGTTCAGAAGGAGAACGAACGACGAGAGAAACTTTAACAAAGCCTGTTCTTAAAGCATTGAATTTACTATGTTTTATTTATTATTCCATTTTATTTTCATTTACTACACGTTGTGGATACACCATTTGACACGTTTGCGTTTTAGAACCCTTTTTTTTTTTTAATTTTACGTGATACAAAAATAAAATGTATTATAATTATATATATATATATTTTTTTTTTCTTCCAGAAGTCGTTTTGCTACTGACCAAGAGCCAGTGAAGTCGAGAAGGGAATCAGAACGCAGGCCGACCCAGGAGATGACTGGTCCCTCCTGTCAATAAGGGAATTTCAACGGACCAGGACAAGTACGACAGCCTAGATTTCATGTTTCAACGCTAAGCTTTAATTATGTGTTCGTTCTTTTCTTGTACGGCAGGCGACTTGAAGCGGGCCGGTCGCCTTGCAATAAGGCACAGCAACTCTCATCGTTCGAATCGAAACAAGAACATGGAAAGAGGCGGTGTACTCCACCTGTCTACTTTAAAGATTATGACACTGACGGTATGGTCTCCTATAAAGTTGGCTTTTGCTTCAACTCAATTGTTTTTTTTTTCAGTTGAGGAGGAGGAGGAGGAGGAGGAGCTAGGCTGAGGCTGACCTGCTGATACCTCCTGTGCAAACCATTAGTAAGTCTTCATGCCTCTAAACTGGTTCTGTTAATTTTGTGAATGTTTTACAGGGTCTGGATCTTTGCCCCGAGAGCTCAAGGTGGACATGCAGGTGCCCTCAGCACATTCAGCCAAGAAAGGAAAAAGTGAGTCTTCTGAACTCTGTTAATTTGGTAACTTAATATGAGATTAAACGTTATGCAGTGGCTTTAATTAAGGTTCGTTAAAACAACATGAGGTGCATGTATATCATGTTACTATGCAGGTTATTTTTGGTTAGGTTAGGTTAGGTTAAGTTATTTTTGGTTAGGTTAGGTGTAAATATTTGGTTATTTAACGTTAGGCAAACGTGATACACACGTGCCGGTAATTGTACATATGCAGCTAATGGTTGATGAAGTTTGGTAACTTAATATGAGATTAAACGTTATGCAGTGGCTTTAGTTAAGGTTCGTTAAAACAACATGAGGTGCATGTATATCATGTTACTATGCAGGTTATTTTTGGTTAGGTTAAGTTATTTTTGGTTAGGTTAGGTGTAAATTTTTTGTAACGTTAGATAACGTTACAGTAACGTTACCTAACGTTACCATGGTAACGTTAGATAACGTTATTGCCCCCATCCTGAGTAACGTTAGATAACGTTATTTTGTAACGTTAGGGAAGGTTACCTACACGTGTCTCCCACGTTTGCCTAACGTTCTGTGTTTGCTGGGTTATCATTATGGAAGGCACTGTCAGCACGGGTCAGTGTAGCTCCCCAAGGGTAGCGGAGTAGTTCCCACACTACGCTACGGCTTGGGGAGCTAGGGTCAGTGTGACACACTGAAGATAGGAATCGCCTTCAGTGCAGATGGATCGAACTGCTTGCTACGACTGATAGCCCGGCAATTCAGGTAAGCCTTTGTTACAGTGTAATTTCCCTCAATTATACTTAAACTTAGCTGACATACTACAGCGAGCCCAATGGGTCTCGCTGTACGGTAAACGCATTAAACTCCAGTTCGCGAACCACGATTTCTAGAATTCCACGCTTGTAATTATATTTATGAAGGCACCAGCGTCTGCAGAGCCATACCAGGTAGACGCTGGTACTAAATTTTGTTCGAAACCAGTACCATAAACCTACTTAAAATGGATCCGCAACGAAAAAAAGTGACATTACAGGTTTCTCTCCGCTTTCCGATTGTTGTGTCACATGACCTGCTCTCCACGTGTTGTAAATAAACCAGAGCACTGCGCCTGCGTAGTGCGAAGTAAACATACACGCATGCGCATACAATTTTCCCGCGCTAAGCAGTTCAACATGCGGCCTATCTTCCCTTGCAGTTGCGCACGTAATGTATACCTAGTCTTCACAAAGGAATACGTATTAATTATTAATACGCAATATTTTGTGCATCACCAATCAGTATATGGACAATTTTATTCATTTTCATTCGAAAGTCGTGAGAGAAGTTTGAGCGGGAAAGTGAAGCATGTGCGCTTGTTTACAATGCAGTGCGCATGCGCTGAGTGACGTCACTCGCAAAATGGCGTTTGTTTACTTCTTCACGAAGTGATATTTTGTTGCGGGTTTTAATTAATGTAAGTTCGACATGATGGTACTGGCTCATATTGTTTTTTCTTGGAGCATAAATATACCAGCTAACGTCTGGAGGGCTTAAACACAAGGATTTGTCGGGTAATATGTCTATATTTATTATACAATCGGCTGAGTGTGGAGCCTCGCTGCCAGTATACGCAAAAAGAAGCGGTTTACCGTCGGGCGAGGTATACAGACCTCGCCCGAGAATCTGTGCTAACTTAAACTGAACAAATTTGAAGGGCTCATGTTAAATAATATTTTGATGTAAGTCATGAATGATGAAGATGAACTTAGTGCACTCACTGTGTTGTCAGTTGTATACTTCATTATTTGAGTGTAGTATATCTTTCCACCTGCATACATGCTGTTTTAAACTCGCTTGGGAACACATTTGCATATTTATAAACTCGAGCAACATAAATAAAATATTTTCATTATTATTACTACTATTAAAAAGCCTATTATATTAATTATTACGGTAATGAATTAATGACTATTATAATCCGCGGGATATTAATTTCTCTATACGGGAGCTATGTACCCATTAATTTAAATTTTTTTTTTTTTTTTTTTTTTTTTTTTTTTTTCTCTCACTGAATTATTGTTGTTATTGTTATTATATTCACTGAATTATTGTTATTATATTGAATTATTGTGATGTTCGATGAGGAACGAATAAACATATATATATATATATATAATTAATACTCGAGCAACACATAATTATTAATGTGACTATTAAATATTATTATTATTATTATTATTATTATTATTATTATTATTATTATTATTATTATTATTATTATTATTATTACTATTATTATAATTATTATATATATATTATTATTATCATTTTTAGTTGTAGTAGTAATAGTAGTAATTATGACCGGCGCCAGTACGTGGCAATCAACCCACAGATGTGCATTTTACTCTAACTCTTACTGGGATGCTTATATGTACAATTCTTTTCTCCAGATGCAGTTGCCAGCACTTCTGAAATGGTCCTGGCAGCCAGCTATTCACACCTGAAGAGATGGCCAACATGAAAATGGACATGGCTGCCTATCCATATTGTGAATTACTCCTCCTTTTCCTCCTCCACCTCCACCCCTACCTCCACCTCCACCTCTACCCCAGGAGAATCAAATTTAATTGTTCTTACTGTAGCTTGACTATCAAATAAATTATATATCAGTTCTCTTCGGTTATCTTCAGTTTCGGATTCTGTAATTTTTCATGTTTTTCAGTCGGAAACTGGTGTCCCTTATAATTATTGTAATACATTGTAACTTTTGTTGCTGAAGTTCAATCTCTATGAAACTTGCATGTAATAGGCACCAGGATGAGGAAAACAGGCATGTCAAATTTCATCGTGATATAATACCTGTGGCCTGAAATATGCCTAAATGAATATTAATAACATTAATCTAGACTTTCAATCGCGAATTTCTCAAAATGATGGTTTTTGAAGTTTCGGACTTCAAAACGCCATAACTTTGCAACCCCTTGAGATATCTACATGATTTTTGCACCAAAATATCCAGGAAAGTGTCAGCTGTCCGCTGATGCCTCAAACTCAAAAATTTTATCCCGACCCATGTGACCTGTTTTGCCGTGGACGCTCACAAATGCCCTGGGGGGAGGGGGGGGAAGCATATGCCAAATTCCTTCTATCTTTCAACCACACATTTCTTGATTCATCAAACCGCACTATATAGTGACTCAATATTAAAATAACTGTTAAACTTGATTTGTGACAGAAGGAGTATTACTAGCGAAATTCATTTCTAATCAATAGTTCATTAAAGTATTCAAATAAAGCTAAATAACCTCCATCTCGACCTCTTTCGTCTCTTGTACTTTTCTTTTGGATTGGAAATTCCTTTGAATATATAACTCGACCAGATCATCACATGCACTTCCAATTACACTCTTCCCTGCTTTTGAGACTTCAGGATCAAATCATAATGCATAATACAAAAAAAAAATCTACTTGTATATGAAAGAACTTTAAGTCAAGGCCTACTTCAACGGCGGAACGAAATGCCTCTGCACCACTTTTCCGCCGCTTTACCGATACGCTTGACTGCGTGCCGGGGTTTCGAGGCTCGTGCGTGGTCTAACTGTTATACTAGGTCTATGCTCAAATCGGCTAATTTCATTTCTGCTCAGAATAAACTGTGGAATGAATAGATGATGTTTAACGGCACTTTAAAACTTACAGGAATGAACTGTGCAATCGCTGATTATGATCCCCATTGTGAAATTGTTGCTTTAATCAAATTCGTGGTTAAAATAAATGAGAAACAATAAATGTGACAGAGATGCTGCTACAATAGCAATGATGAGGCAGGCTTAGAAAAAGACTGAATCTTTATTGCAGGTGTGTGGGTTTATATAGTGCACTTGCTCTTTAATATTGAAACAGATGCTTTATTGGAAATTATGAATTGTGAGAGAAATTAACTTGTCACGTGAGACGTGTGGTTTTTGGGACAGAATACAATGAATACTCAATAACAATCATAAGCAACTTTTCTCAAGGCTTTTGCCACTTCTTCAGAGTATTCTGTTTTATTTCCATGATACAATCGTTCTGGTATAGCCAAAAGTGACTGTAAACATAGAAATTGGAAGACAATTAAAAGGATTGTGGCATTATTCAGCATACTTGCCCCAAGAGCGTCCATCCCAATGAGCCACTCGATCTTGTCCGATACCTTTATCCAAAAAGCGATGTTGTATGTATCCCACCCCCTCTGTCAAAGTATAATGTATGCAAAATAGTAACGATAATTAATTAATGTCACAGAAAATTTTGTTTGTTTGAGTAGCATACACAATTCTAGAAAACGTCTTTCAATACCCCTGGGAGATACCCGGCCACTTCCTTCCCCAACTTTCATTGCAGCAGGGAACGCAAAATCATTTTATTTACACTCACCGGCATGATATATCTGATTATGAAGCAAATTCCATTTCCGACCAAAACTCGAGCTGAATAAATTACTGAATTACAAAAAGAAAGAAGAAAAAATTACAGGTTAACTAATACAAAATTCAAAACCAAGATTACAGAATTCACCTAATGAACTCGCTGCCGAAAGTACTGCCCCAAGCATCGATCCGAATCCATCGATCACAGCCTGTGAAAAAATAGCAAATGAATTGAATTGTTCATTGACTAAGTAATTATCGATTATTAAATTTATTACAGCTGATGCTTCACTAGGATCCCTGGTAGCGAAACGATGTCATTGTATGGCACCAAAACAGAGCATTGAGATCGAAGTTACGTACGTCTTATCCTGGAAGTTGAGATCCAAAGGTTGATAAGGCACCTCTTCCTATCCTTGTGACTATGAGGTACGGCCGGGAAACCGTAGATAAATTAATGAAGCAATACATGTATATACAGACCTTTTAAAAACAATTCTGTAAAAATAAAACTCTTTGCGAGCGATTTTGATGGGAGAGCAAAAATAATAATAAATACATGTTACACGTACTTGCAAGTAAAGTCACTGCTGATCATTTTATTGATTTTTGGGGTTTTTTTGTTTTTTTGTTTTTTTTTCTTTTCTTTTTCAGTTAGCATCGAAAGAGCCGGTTACCGGGACCAATGCACGTTTACTTTGAACCTTGACGTTCGATTTGTAGTCATAGCCAATACCGAAGCTTTTTGTGAGTTTGCAATCTCAGCTGTGCTAATGAAATCACAGAAAACCCAGCACTTAATTTAAGGGACTGCAAAAGGGCAAAGAGAATTTCTGAAAATAAGCTAACCATAGATATTAAAATTAGCTTGTATTATAAACAAGATCGCACATGGGCCTATGTCCCCATTGTGAAACAAATGAGGACACGAATTGTATTCATTTTATTTCGCGTAAACGTGTATTTTACACGTACTATAATGTGTGTAAAAATACAAAAAAAAAATAAAAATTAGCCCATAATTGCTATAAGGTCATTAATCACTGCAAAATTTGAGCGTTTTTGGTTCGCCAAAACCGGAATCTGCGATAATCGCGTGAGAGGATGACAGCTTTGCCATGGCAACCGGCAATACCCAAGGGCCGCTTTTCATGAGCGATGTCCAATCTGTGTGTACATACAAGCTAATCTCCATATCTCTGCGCAAAACTGCCTTCTACGATATGTAGTTCATGTGAGCGCCGTGATGCAATGCATCTGGTCAACACTCGTCCAGTGGTCAGTCATCTCACCATCGCCATTGTGATTACTGCAGTTCGCCACCGAGGGTATTCAGAAGAAAGGGGTGTGATGCTCTCTCAAATCTGAAAATACCAGCAAAGGTTTAGGTCCATATCAGGCCAGCAGCATACAATGAGCAAATTAAAACAAAGGAGCAAAACACAGACGTACGAAGTAGAGGGGAAAGGAGAGTTCTGAGACAATCTTCAGATGTTATATGAGTGCATTCTAATAAGCAGATATACCTCGCCCTACAGAAAATGAAATATGAGACCCTTTTTTAATGTAGCAACACCAAACGAGATGCACCACGCAGATATACTATATTAACCCCATTATAAAGGTTATAAATACGCTTTAACAAGTATAGATGCAAGCGAGGTCACAACATCAATAGAAGCAATATATGCACGCAGCCATTTAAATTACCCTAGTATATTTCAAGTTGATCGTGGGCGTGAATTTATGGGGGCAACGCAGGATTTACTTGCAAAACATAAAACTAAAGTGAATAAAGGAAAGGATTATTTGCGTACCAGTATTCAAAAGAAATGAGTGAACACGAGCGTAATAGAGAGTGGGTGGAATGGTTACCTCAAGTTTTAACTGCTTTGAATAACGAAAATACGAGACTCGTCAATAAGAAACCACGACTTGCGATAAAACAGAAAAGCATTAAACCAAGTAACAAGTATTTGAACTAAAGGTTTGGCGTTAAGTGAAAGCATTTTATGAATATAAATCAATATAAGATCAAAGGACACATAGTGAAACATCATATAGTTGAAAATTACAATTGCAGTACTAATGATAGGTAGTATGACGTATATATTGTGAGTATAGTGATTTATGAAGTAGGGGAAGTGATTGTATCAAACGGATGGATCATGGCGATGTGATAATATAAATGTATGTGATGAACATATCATGGCTAGATAATACCAAGGTAACAAAAACGATTGTGAAAATATAAAATATACATGAAAAAACAAACAAGGCTAGAGCTTGATGAGGATGAAGTCCATGTCGATGCTATGATATGTTCTTAAACCAACTGAATATGAAATGGCAACGGTTCTGTCACTCTGAAATCTAACGACAAGGATCCTAACAAATGATTCAGGGAACACGCAAACAACAACACACATCAATCAGTGATGTACTGGAATGCTGTCATTGGTTTAATTTCGCCCGAAATACGCACTTAATTTTGTATGGCTCTTCATTTTAGTCACAATCCTTATTTTACTATGACACCATCCGCGTTCAATAACAGCAAACGTTTTATGTGAAACGTTTTGATTAAATGGTTGATCAGGAATAAAAGGCAAATTCAAATGTTTTTAAGAGGTTCTTACGATCAATGTTGGCCAGATTTTGAACACAAATAATGAATTGTCCTGATCGATGTTTTGTAGAAGAGGAACTTTATTCAGTCTTTCACTATATAACTCATGCTTATCTTTTCTTATGTACGGTTACTGGGATAGGACATGCAGAAACAAATAATTTATCTCGTGCGCACGACATCGTAAGTCGTACGTACCGCGTCGTACGACATAGCTATCTAGTGAGAACGACATAGCTGTCTAGTGGGAATGAAGTAGCAATCTCGTGGCCACAAGATAAAAATAGTTTTGTTTGTTTGTTTGTTTGTTTTTACATAAAACTCCCCGCAAAAAGACTATTAGGTGCGCGCGTGTTGATATCAGTTGTGTTTCAGAACAGCGCGATGTCAATCAGCATCAACATTTCACTGGTTCCCTGGTCATAAAGTAAAGTAGATTTATAGTCTAAAACACAGACAATGTCCGTCTCTCAGACTTCACAATACTTCCCCTGGTTATTGGACCCATCAAACCAACACAAACTCAACTCCCCGGGGATCATACAAGCGAGCGCAGCCACAAAGGCACAGCGTGCTTAATCGAGCACAAACTCTCCAACCAGGTATCACAATTCGACACTATGCAATGTGCCATGCTGTGGTGAACGTGTGGGTTTTCGGGCCGCGAAATTCGACCCTGGCAAGTTGCCCAACCAGGTATCGAACCCGGACCCTCTGCGCTTGCCCAGCGTAGTATATATATAATGAGGCAGACACACACCGATAACAGGTGGTATCTCACTGGCTGCTATTTATAATAACGTCTGTTTATGAGGAATCTTGCATGCATGCAGTAACATAAATAATAAAAACATGCAAATGCACAACATAACAGGCAATGCCTTTAAATTGACGGCGACATTAATATTAATTATTAATATTAATATTAATATTAATTGTATTCCTTTTTTCACAACCCTTGTTTTATGCTACATGCACATGTATAATAGGTCATCTTGGGCGGGATAAAACGTACGACAAGGTTCGACGACGTTTGTGATTGCCAAATATGTTCAACTCAGTGATGTTGTCTCGCAAGTACGACTTGTTTCAAAGGAATAGCCCACCTGTCAAGTTAAAAACACTATTTCTGATGGGTATCTCTTTCCCACAGAAATAGCCCACCTGTCAAGTTAAAAACACTATTTCTGATGGGTATTTCTTTCCCACAGAAATAGCCCACCTGTCAAGTTAAAAACACTATTTCTGATGGCTATCTCTTTCCCACAGAAATAGCCCACCTGTCAAGTTAAAAACACTATTTCTGATGGCTATTTCTTTCCCACAGAAATAGCCCACCTGTCAAGTTAAAAACACTATTTCTGATGGCTATTTCTTTCCCACAGAAATAGCCCACCTGTCAAGTTAAAAACACTATTTCTGATGGCTATTTCTTTCCCACAGAAATAGCCCACCTGTCAAGTTAAAAACACTATTTCTGATGGGTATCTCTTTCCCACAGGAATAGCCCACCTGTCAAGTTAAAAAAACTATTTCTGATGGGTATCTCTTTCCCACAGGAATAGCCCACCTGTCAAGTTAAAAACACTATTTCTGATGGGTATCTCTTTCCCAGCGAAGGCCTGGTACCTGCAGGTGACTTTTACTTTTGTACACTGTAACAATGTTCTGACAAAAATTTGTTGTCTCTTCCAGATTGGGATCCAGCAGACGGAAAGAGCGGCAAGGAAAATGACAAAGTGGCAAAGAAATCCGTACAAGTTGAAAAATAAAGATCGAGAGTTGAAGCAAATAGTCAATCCAGCTAATATAAAGTTGTACCAATATAAATTCACGAAATAAAATATTATATTATGAATCAATTTTTTATTGCAAAACCTTTATTTGTGGAATTCTCTAGCAAAATAAAGTGCCAAATGTTTACTGATATTGCCTTATCACGATATCGCAATGTGATGAAAATCGTTAGAAACAGGAAACCGCATAAGAAAACATGTTCAACGAAGCAGAAATTCATGTTGACGCCCATCTTATATACGATAAAATTAATATAAACATTTATTTTCAAACTCGACGTATATACACGAAACCGTATGAAATCAGTATGCTATAGTTGCATTTTTGGCAAGGAGCTTCAAAATTATGTTATCTAAACTCCTTGACTTTTTCTCCTTTGCTTTTAATTATCCACAAAATTGTGCCAGTGGCAATTCAGGCAGTTTGATGGTTCTTCTTATTGACAATATCATGCAGTTGGAGTGCTCAACTGGGCTTGATCGACAACGCATCACTTCATGAACCAACATTATTATGTCGATCGACAATCACAGTACAACTAAAGGAATTACAATATGTAAATACCGTACGCATTCCATTAGATACAGCCAATGATTATAGCTGATATAATCAAACATCTGCAACTTGGGAACTTGTACCCAGCACCAAACGCCTCTAATTCATTTGCCATTAAATAATCAAATGTCTACCACGTATACGATCTTCACGATGCAGCAGGCCACTCTGAACTTTTCTTTAATAATCTCAGTTCGCGATTATTAGGATGAATTTGTGTCGTAAAAATCGACCAAGGCAGGAATCGAAGTTCTGCCCTGGTTGTGGGTCCACATGTACATTAATGTACAAAACAATTCATATCATACTTAATTAATTGGTCAATTTAATATACACGCATATGAATTATTTCCAATGAGATTATTCAAAAACTTACCTGCTCTGCACACTCAACTAGGAAGTCGTGCTCCGCGACGAATCGAAATGCCACGTGACCAAACGAAACCGAGAAAAAGGGAAAATGATTCTGAATGACTTTCAGCGCCTGATTCTATGAAATGCATCACTGAAATGCCCCACTGTGAAAAAATCGGCAACGCACCTTGGTGATAACAATCAGGGACATGTAAAAGAAACAAGCACAGAATGACATCAGGTCGACCGCTGATTGGTCAGTTTGAGTGGCCAGCAGCTGGGAAAATGCAACGCAAATTGATGTTCTCATTATTATCATCATAGGAGCAAAACACAGACATACGAAGTAGAGAGGAAAGGAGAGTTCTGAGATAATATTCAGAGGTGACATAATAATTAAAGCCATCTAAACTCTGACGAATCACCAGATATCTCTTTTCATGGTCTTTTCTTTATTGTGTTTATCTTTTAAAGAATCTATATCTCTTACTTTGTCTTTACCTAGCGAGTTACCGCAAATCCAACAATTTTCTTCTTTTTCGAATTTTTCTTCATTTAGAATAATTTTTCTTGGAAATTTAGCTTTATGATAAAGATTAACAACATCCTTTTTTAGCATCTCTATGAACTTTTTGCAACATTTTCATTCTCATCTTTTGCTGTATACGCAACAATAATAATCATTTTATTCATGCCATCATTGACATACATGTTTTTCAAAGAATAATAATGGCATATAAAGGAGGGAAAAAGCACACAGAAGAAAAAAAAAAAAAAAGACAAGCAAACAAACAAACAAACAAACAAACAAAAGCAGTGAGAGATCAGCCTAATCAGTACATATGAGAATAAGAAGTTATTAAATTTCAAAATTGTTAAGTATTGATAATAATTCACAGTCTCGCATTTTAATAAGTTCTATAATGCTATTGCATGTGGAGCTGTCTAGGTGGTTTTTAGTTCTACTATTAAGTCTATTGAAGTGGTTGCTGAGAGGGTTGAATGTTAGCAGAGTAGTTAGAGTTTCATAGTTTAGATTAAGGATGGACATGATGTTTCTTAGGTTATTAACAGGATTAGTGCTATTGTAACAGGAACACAAAAACTTGGCAAATCGTAGCCTTAACTGGGTGAGTAAATCGGGTTTGTTTAACAATGGTGCAATGAATAAACTCCATGAAATCACTTTTAATCATTGGAGACGCCAAACTCTGGCAGATGGTTGTCAAAGGACCACTGCCAAAACCAAATAACTGCCAAAATTGAACGCGACACCTCGCGACTTCGGCATGGTTGTGCTCTACGTGGTGGTTGCAATGATGACAAAAGACTATCTTATCAAACAAGGTATGATTCCCGAAGACATTATAAAGTGATTTTGAAGATGTCTGAGAATTTTGAGACTTTCCACCCGATTCTCATATCTGCACCGTTAGAGAAACGGAACAGACGTATATCTGCACCCGTTTCGCTAACGGTATCCGACCGCCACACAGGCACACGTGTGTCGTCGGGACCTGTTAGCGACCGGCTCCCGATCTTCCTATGCAATATGCATGTATAAAAACGGGCCGCGATGGCGCATTGGTAACGCGCTCATCTAGCCAAAATGATTTGTTATCAGGATCAGAAATTTATTGCTATATAAAAATGTATATAAAAATAAAAAAATTAGTTCTGAAGAGAAATTTAATATAATAATAATAATAATAATAATGATATTAACAACACTCGAACCCAGAACCTTCTGCACGCTAATCAAGCGTGCTACCATCGCGCCACCGCGGCCTGTGACACACAATATCAATTAGTATAACTGTTTGATTTTATTTAAATGTCATAACGCATACGCCTTTAATCGACGTATTTTACTGATAACACAGCGGTATAATTATGTTCTCTTTATATTGTTTTATGTTTCATAGACAAATGTGCATTAATCGGGCATTGAAAAAGGCCCTCAAAATCTTACAATACGCAAAACAGAGAATATAAATATACACAAGTTTTGCCGTTATGATAATCATTATTTTTAATTCGCGCACAGAATCTCTTTGATAGAAAAAATTCCTTCAAAAGATTCAACCTTGACATTGGATTGAAATCAAAACACGGCGGGTCTAATAATGTAATATAGACTGCGAATTTCCGTTCTGGTGGCTCACAAGCCTCCGGGATTTTTTTCAGAATCTACGACGAATTGATATTGGGCATAGTTTGGCGATTAAACCTCGTCTCGCATGCATGATACCCACCATGCACGTACGGACACAGGGTCACGAGGTGACAGTCACTGAGTCAGGCGATCAAAAGCTGTCTCAGTCTGAGGTAGCTACCCTAATTATTAATAGTAATACCCTATTCGTAACTACCCCTGGTTACACTCACACTGATCACTGTGAATGTGAGTGACTCGATCACCATGATCACTGATTACTAGAACTGAATTTCTAGGATTAGTTAGTATAATTATTAAATTAATGTTATCATTAGACCTCACCTATAGCTCATAGCTGCATGACTGTCACTGTGATGACTGAGCTAGCTGACATACTATTACTACAGCGAGACCCAGGGCGCAGACCTCACCCGATTTATCTGTGCTACATGACAGCTAGGATGATCAGATTAAGGATGCTACAGCGAGGCGCCATTATGTCATGGGTGTTATGATGGTGATTAACTCCCGATAGGTATCAGAGCAGTATACCTAGTACTTACACTACTGTTTGGGTAGCTAGATGGTGATGTTGACCATCCCTGTTAATTATGATATGAAAGAAAGGAACTCGAGGTGTGCCCATGCACACCCTTACACCCTCATCTGCACATGCAGTTAGGTTGCATGGCATACCGGTATACTTTCTGGGCTGATGATTCTTGATAGCAATGCACCAGCTGCAGACTAGGCCTGTAATCTGCACATGGTCATTATAATATTTTGTTTTGTTTGAACAGTAACCTCTAGAGCTCTTTTCAAAGTACATACTGGGAGCTGAATATGGCCAAAATGAATGCAGTAGCCAGTAGGCTTACATAAGATTTGAAGATTGGTCAAACTGAATAATATTTAACCTTTGAATAATCTCTTCATTCAGCCTGCCTGTGGGTATTTCCATCTCAGGTGAAAATATTAAAGCTTCAATGTTCTGTAATTTAGGTTATTTTTAAATGAACATTCTGCCATACCATTCAGATGCCGACGAAGACTAAAAGCACTCACTTAAAGTCGAATATCAACCTTAATGTCAGATATAACGTCAAATTCATGAAATATTCACCTTGATTAATCATTTCAGCATAAAATAATAATTACCTGACATCATTGTCATGGTATAAAAAGACAAGAACAGCACATATTCAGTGGTTCTAATTATTCCGCAAAATCGGTTTGGTTCACAAATCTGCCGCTAGTGGAGCTACGAATGACGCCATAAGACCCCAGGAATTCCACAAGGCAGCTCATGGCAAAAAATGTTACTATGGTAACGGATTAACACAAACGATTTGGTTTCATCAGAATCATTAATATCTTGAGTTGTAGGGTTAATAACTTTTCACAAGACATTTGAATTGAATAATTCTCACTCAATTTAACAATAAAAACAGATACAAAACAAAATAATTGAGTATGTTTTTGCCAATTTATGCGCAATAATTATGTGGTCGACTATCATGGAAATAAATTCACCCCATTCTCAACTGACAAAATCAAGTTCACAATAGGTACTAGGGTGAACAGATGAGTAAACGCTATGCCTAAGGTTCAAGTTGATTAACTGCACTTCATTCCTCGGGATTGTTAATCATTTGTATGCACTACACTGCATCCTACAACCACTTACTACCAGGGAAGTAATAGCAAATTATTTAATTATCGCCCAAGCCTAACTTCATTGAA